>CM042148.1:101874551-101953910 GCA_023376005.1 Doryteuthis pealeii
GAGAGATCCTTTATATATATAGTATTATACTTATTTGATTATTTATGATGCTACAACTCAGTAGTAGTGCTTACTTCAGACTATGGTCAACTGTTTTGAATTGTGTAGAAGTTTTTACTTTATGCACAGAATTATATGATAATTTTTTTTTGCAAGAGAATCCTTTACAATGTATTTATTTGGCTAAAGAATTTGGAAACTTAATTTTTAGTGAACTTAATTAACATATAGTAGACTTGGCTACCAGTATGACTGGATTAGAGGCGGGGGGTTTAAAAATTAGTCTACAGATCTCATTATATGAATTATAGTTAAACTCAAATGGATGCCTAAAAATTTGCATAAAAAGTTGTGTTTAATCTGGCTGGTGGTAGTGAATTTATATATATATATATATAATAAAAATGTGTTATGAAGCTAACTTCAGAAACAGTAGTTCTTACTAGGTTATTGGTAACTATCTTTCAATTGTTTGCAGAGAGTTTTACTTATATAATGTATGGTTATAGCTAATTTTTATTAGAAAGACCAATACCATTAGAAATGCTGTAACTGGGGTTTTAGATAACGCTGGCCTCGCAGAGGGGTAAACCTTCCATAGTGGCCACTATAGGACAGACCTGGGTGGCTGAGATAGGACTGTTCACCATCATTTGGCTTTATTTAGATTGGATAGGCAGTAGAGAGGCCATTCCAACATCGGCTGAACTTCAGCCCTAATATTATATATTGGTCCTAACCTACTTATTTGATTTGTTATGTTTTAAGTTCAGAAGGCAATGGTTTATACTTCAGGCTTACTGACCTGTCTTTCCAATTGTTGTACAGAAGTTACTTATATATACATTCGTTTATTTAATTCTTACAGCAAGACAATTTCCTTACAGAGGGTAATATGGACTCATTATGGGGAAGAAATATCTTATTTTTGATTAAGGGACAAAAGGTGGAAATCATATACAGAATCATTCTAAGGTGTAACCTGATAAAAAGAGCACTAGGGGATATAAATAATGTACATAATATTAGATTCCCAAATGACTGTATAAGTTCAGCAGCGCTTGAAGGATTGATGACAAGGTGACCTCAGTCTGTCCTCCTTCCAGTGGTATACCGTGAGAATCGGTGGAGAGATCCTCTTCCGGTTTAGATTAGAAGCGATTTAGTCAGATCGGCAAAACACGACGGTGGGTAGCTGTGTTAATGCATGTTGCCGACTCACTCTGGCAGGTGTCTGATGGGAAATTTCAAATAATATGATCTAAGTAAATCAAAGTTCTTGTGTTATTATCAAAAACTACAATGACCAGGCTTCTGATAAAGAGAAATCACAATGAGACAGAACACAAGTCTTAAGAGAAGTCCAGAGCTAGAAGAAGAGTAAATAGAAAAGATGAAAGAAGAAGAATAGATAGTAAGAAAGAAAAAAGAAGAGTATACAACAATAATGAGGGATTAATCTAATGTGCCAATTATTTTTTCAAAATTAAGAATATCTTTCTGTATTAAAATTACTAGGTTGAATCAAATTTGGCAATTATTTTGGACATGATTAAAGCAGTCTGGATACTTTTGCCATGATTGAAGAAAATAACAAAAATACTGGTGAATGCCGAGCTTGCTTGATACCCTCGAGTTTCTCTTCAAATTGCTTTTATGATCTGGGTAATGAAATTTTCAAACTTTACCAGAACATTCATCTGGACTTCAAGAACTTACTAATCTTTTTTGTATAACTTTTATGAGAATATATGTAAATTTTGATCATATATTGTTTTTTAGACTGAACTAAATGAAAATTTTTAAATTTAGCCAGTTTTTTATGTAAAATTAGCTTAATTCTTAAATTTCATTAGCAGGCAAAAAAGCAGTTGAATAAGCTCAAACATCTTTTTCTGTGAGATATAAATCAATTTTTGCTAAAAACATTTCAAACAATGCAGAATTATTTTGAGGAAAAAAACTTCTGAAAAATTAAATATTTTATCTCTTTTTTTTTTAGATATTCAATAGTTCTCAACTACCTATCATGAGACTAATAGCTACTACAATTGGCCACGGTGCCTCTTTTTGTTTTTAATTAAGAACTTTATTGCATGTCTTATTGTCAATATATTTTGTATATTACTTCTTCATTGGCTCCTGGCTTTTTAACTTGCACTGGTTTAAAAAAATATTAGAGGGAATTATGAATATATTTATATAGTGTTATCTTTTTTATTATCTTTTAAATTTAGTTTATTTCTTTTAGATAAAGATTGCCCTAAAATTAACATAATGGCATAAATGTATCTATCTAATCTAGTGTAGTCATATCTTTTAGATTTTTCGTGTTGTTTCTATATATCTATCTAGAATATTCATATTGTCTATCTACCTATCTATCCTAGTCTGTTTAAATCTATCTATTGTATGTGGATATTATTATTGTAGTGTGGCATATCTAAAATATTTAAATTTTGTGTGTGGCATATTATCTATATAGATGGGTTCATATATCTATCTTATAGTGTTTCATATGTATGTATATATATAAAATAAAACAAGACAAAATTAACAATATCTTTAATGAGGATAATAAGTCAAAAACAGTTATTGAGTGGTTAACATTTATAGCTTCAATCAATAATTTTTTAAGTTTTGATTTTTTTAGTAACTGGTAAAAATAAGAGCAAATAATGGACACAAGGTCAATAACTTTCATGTTTTTTTCTGCTTGATGTTACTTTATATGGTTTAACAAAAGACTAAGATTTTAGTTTTGTTGACAGCAGTTTAAATTATGCTATAATATAGATTAAACCTCTAAGTAAAATTTGAGGTTTTTGAATTTAAAAAATTGATTACTAAAATTTTTGCTTCTGGATAGATTCATAACCAGAGAAAACTTAGTGGACATATTTCTGACCATCATTAAAATTGTATGTTTAACGACACTTGGTTTGGGTTCCACCATCCCATGCCTACAGACGACTCCCCTGTAAATCTTTATGGTGAATCACAAGATGGCATGGTGGAGGCAGGAGGCCCCAAAAGGCCTAGAGGATCGGTACCAACAGACAGGGTTGGCGAGACACATGCCGCAAGGAGCTGAGTGACACAATTCAAGATTACAGGGCTGAAGAGTGGTGACATCTTCGTAGTCATGAACACCAAATGCAGATGGGAATTTCCTTGCAGTGAATGTGACATTCTGCAAGTCTAGATGGAGGACTAATAGTTGGTGGTCTACAACTGTTTTGAAGACATGGAGTGATGTCATTACTGTCTGTGGATATACTTCTAAAAGAGGAAGAAAGAACAGACATTTGGTGAAGTATAGTAAGTAAAATTAAACTAGACAATATTTAGCTTTTTAGTAACTTAACAATCATGTAACCTTTTCAACTATCATATAGATATTCTCTTGAATCTTCTGTGATGATCTAAGTTAGTGTTCAAAACAATTCTATCTGTTAGACTTAGAAACTAAATTCCTTCTGCCGAGGTTGATATGTTATTAGTAATACAATTCATATTGGGAATGGAAATATTGACTGTAGCTATAAAATTGCTGTATGAATAATTACTGTGATAGATGTCCAAATACCACATCTTTCTTTCCAAAGATTTTTAAGAAGATCATCTCTGGAAGAAGGCCAATCTCAAATTGAAAAGCTAAGAGTTAGTATTCTTTCTATAAAATAACAGATACTTTATCTCTAATCATACAGCTAGTTTTAATGATGACATTAGTTACTGAAATAGAAATATCATGATCTGTTGGGTCCTTTCAAGCAAGATTTTAGTTATATAGCAGCAAATATTGAAGGCTGCAATGGTTGTTTTATGAAAAAGACAATAATAGAAGCAATCGCTGAATATATTCAGTCCATGGTAAAAACTAAAGATCTTTTTATGCATCTTAATGTTGGTTGTTTTTCTGTGTTACATTCATAGAAAGTCATAAATTGTGAACAGAACTTAGTAGGAATATTTGACTTAAGGTCTGTTTGTTGGATTTCAGGACATTTCAACCTTGTTGGTTATTTTATTACAGATTCATGAAAAAGTCATAAATTGGTGAAACAGAACTGTAGCTAGGAATATTTGAATTAAGGTCTTGTTTGTTGGATTTACGGCATTAACCCTTGTTGGGTTCATTTTATTACAATTCTGAAAAGTCATAATTGGTGACAGAACTGTACTAGGAATATTTGAATAGGTCTGTTTGGTTGGATTTAGGCTGTCAACCACTTAGTTAGGGCTTATTTTGTTTACAATTCATGAGCAATTCATGAAATTGTGAAAGACCTTTTGTAGTTAAGAATTTAAATTAAGAGCTGTTAAACTTTAAAATCAAGGGGTCACCAATGGAATTACGGTGACTATTAATAATCCTTTGACTCCTTGGAAGGTGCGTGATTTGGGTGCATGACAGAATGTGATATAGTTTAAGTCAGAGTTTATTCAGATTCCCGATTTTTGAAAGGAGAGAGCGTGATTGTCGTCTCTCTGGGTCAGTCTCATCGTCCCACGCAGAATAATAATATGGGCTAATAAATACTTGATCAGAAGACAAGGTATTGCTATGTTGTTAATAATTAGATAATGTCCAGCCAGCAACATTATATATACCAAGGTAAGTCAGAAGAGTATATATACAGCTTATAACAATACTGGACAAGATATTTTGCAATGTAATAATCTTAGGTCATGCTAAAGCACAGATATCATGAACATCTCTTGCCAATGTTGTATTGTCTCACCACAGAATGGTCTCTGTGCAGCATCCAGAATCCACACAGACTGATCATGTAGTCCTTTGGTGGACTGCCACACTGACAACCATGTGCAGAGTTTTCCACAGGAGAATATATTTATGAGTTCATCCTTGCTTCTCCAACGTGTCCGATGATGTCTTGTTGCTTACTCATGTGTGATAGAGGGCAAGTGGCCATTATAATTATAAGAAAATAAAATTAAAAAATTAAAAATGTACAACTGCTTTCTGGGGGACTGTTTCACAATTTGTTTAAGAGAGATGCAGCTTCTTGTGCGCTCCATCTAAGTTTACATCTTTAGCACTTCACTAAGGTAAAGTGGGGTGCAGTTGTACAGTGTCTGATACAACAAGCTTTATGATCTCACTGATAAGAATAAGTATAGTGTGCAGCAATGTGCTGTTATGCATTGCCAAGAGTAAGGGAATTCCCTAACGTTCTTTCTGTTAGTCACTTTCCCTGTCACAGAAGTTCAACAACAACAATCAGGAGGTCAAAGTGGATTTACTGGAGCAAAGCTTGTTTGGGCTTGATTATAGTAATGGACAGTGCATGATGGTAATCACAGTTTTTAATCGGATAGATGATAGATTTTATGGCATGTACCTCTAGCGTTATTTATCTCTAGAGGTTAAAATCAATTCATTGGTTATTCATATTTAATTTTGTGTAGTTTGTTTTCTTAGAGATTTTTTTGCACATTGGGGGAAATTGTTATCAAATAGGATAATTTTAAACATATTTTTTGACTCATACACAGGACCTAACAGGTACTACACTCTAGGTCGAGTGGACTAGGAGTAATGGTCATAGATGGAGCAAGAAATTGAGGCCTCACCATCAGTTCAATTTAGTGTTATAATCGGACAAATTTTGAATTCAGAATATATCCGCTTTAAATGGACCATGTGATAGTGTACCATATGATAGAAATGAAATGATAGTAGTGTCAATCAATTTTTTTCACATGACGCAAACAGTATATTGAAAAAATCTGACAAAGAGTTTACAAATAGACTTTTATTGTCTAAGCGAGGTCTAACAGAAAAAATACAAAACAGGAATAGATAATGTCCTAAAGAAGTAGTTGAGGCTATTAGATGGAGAATAAAGGTTATATTACAGTAATAGAAAATATGTGAAAAATGGTGCAATGAGTGTGTGGAGATTCCTTGAAATCATAGAGTATGGAAAGGCCATGTACTGTACATAGCGTTAATCCTGTAGCTGGACGGGCAAGCTCTATGAAGCATATAGTATTTCTGGGCAGCATGGGGTTTTTTAATGGCTGTGTGCAGGTACATGTAAAGCTGGGGTGGGGGATTGGCTAACCACCAAATCAATGGACTGAAACCTTGTGTTTTTCTGATAGCTGGAGAGTCTGGGAGAAGAGTGATTTTTTGTCGGCCTGCTTTGAATATTCTGGTCGCACGTCACCTCCAGCAAACCATAGCAAATAAAGGAAGATAATCCAACAATAAAGGAACATAGTAGTAGGGGAGAATATTCAAAATTACGGAAAACTGAGCAAGTAAGCGGAATATATCCTAACAATAATCGAAACCATCGCAAGTAAGGGATATAATCTAACATATGACAAGTAAAGGAAGATAATCCCAAAATTACGGAAACATAGTAAGTAAGGGAGATACTAAACCATTGAGTCCAGCAGATACCTAAAAGCATATGACTATTTATCTCAACTCAGCTACTTTTATTCAAACAGCAATTGAGATACTGACCAAGCCAGTGATGATTGATTACACTAGTAGGTAAGCCTTTAAATGCATTGACACTTCAAAGTTTTGATAAGACTATGTAGATAAGTAACAATTATAATTGTTTCTGCAAATACAGATTAATAAATATTTTCACTTTGTGGCTTTTTTACTCATCATAGCAAATAACCATATTGTTA
This sequence comes from Doryteuthis pealeii, assembly GCA_023376005.1. Classification (NCBI taxonomy): domain Eukaryota; kingdom Metazoa; phylum Mollusca; class Cephalopoda; order Myopsida; family Loliginidae; genus Doryteuthis; species Doryteuthis pealeii. Next base: position 101,881,233 of record CM042148.1, read on the forward strand.
TTAATAGTCAATAAATCCTCAATGTAAATGTCAATGAAAGATTTTTATTTTTTATTTCATTTCGGTTAATCTTAAAAAATATCATTGATAAACATTCGGCTCACTCCAGCTCCTACAAGTTATGACTATTATATTACATCATTATTATGACATGCTCCAATATCGAATTTTTATATCAAATCATTATAGGTTGCTGAAGCATAAATTCCTAACCTCTCTCCCAACCATCTATTCAGCCTCTGCAGCAAACATCCAGAACCGAGAGCTGAATGATGTAGGTTTTTTGGTCCGGTCCAGCACTGGGTGTGTCCATGTGTAGGTGTCCACAGGAGAATATCTTTCTTTAGTAGTTCAGCAATGTTTGTTCACTTACTCAGATGGTTGTGTGGATAGGGGAAAGTTTTAAAGATAAAAAATAAAAGAATTCTTCTTTTTGAAAGAAATGAATATTTTCACATAAATTTAATTTTGCTACTAAGCATCTCACCAGTGTTCTCGACACACTACAATCCATAACTTTAAGCCTGGCGTAGGATTTGTGTAATACTTGGTTAACTACTGAAAATTCACATGATACCCTTTCATCTTTGTTTTGTCAGTGAGCCAACACTAAGACTGGTTAATCTTTAAAAAAGCTTCATATCATAAACATTAGCTCACTCCAGCCTCCTACAAGCCTATGATCTATTATTTTACATATTATTATTATATTATACGTGCAAGATACAGTAGGGGGATATAAAGTATTTCACACGCTGTTCATTTTCTGGTTGGCAACCTTACAAAAATAGGAATGCGTCAATATTTTCAGGGTAGGTTCATCTTGAAAGTGGAGAGGGAATTTGTTAGTTTCCTGACGCACGTTGGCAGTTGAAAAGGACTTAAAGTAGTAAGTTCTGACTATAGTAATCCTTTGGTAAGTGAATAAGTCTAAGTTTTGGAATCCTACGTAGTGTAAAGGTCAAGTGATATAATCCTAATGATTCTGTTGTCCACGAAGGTTCAAAGCATATGTGAGAGTAAATGACAGAACATCAGTATAAATAAGCAGCAGAGCATGCAGTGATTGGCCAGAATATGGTCCATGAATTATGCCCAGTCTATAATAAGAGTGGGCGTCTAGCACACACCTTAATATAAAGAAAATTCAAAGAATAATAAAAATTATATTTTAGAAAATGAATTATATCAATTTTTTTAACATTATTTTTGTATTTAATCGAAAAAAAGTATTTACCATGCAAAGATATAACTCCATACTTGGTGAAGAAACACTTGTTGGCAAGCCAGAGCCAGGCATTTCCTTTAGTTTGGTTACCAAGTTTTTAACAGATCAGGGAGTTTTGGCCCCCCGCTTTGCAATCTTCCGATCCTTAAGGTTTGTAGTTGTCAATCAGAAACTCAAAGCTTCAGCGCTCCACGATTTTTCTAAAGATTGAGGTCTGAAAGACTGATAAGCCATACCATAAACTTATGTGATTCTTCTTGGAGCCATTCTTTGTGAAATACTTATTTTCCCCACTGATTTCTAGTTGTCAACCATCTGACAATAATTAATTGCATTGGGAGTTAAATAGAAAAAGCATAATGGAGAGATGTAATGATTAATGAATAAAATATTGTAAAACTCTGCCAAGCCACATTTTTTAAAAAATATTACATTTAAAAGCTTAATAATACAATCACCTAGTATAATTTTATTGACATTAAGAGGTCATAATTATTTGTCCATGCTAGTTTGGTACAGATATCCATGACAATCTCTGTTTACGATTTCTGTGGCCATTTGTTAGGTCTCCAAGTGAGAGTACTTCTTACAGTGAGATCCCTTGTGTTAGAGCAGAAGATGATCTTTAGTGAAGAAACATTGTTGTTATACAGTGTCTTGGTGTTGGGTAGAATCCTTTGGTGTTCAAGGTGTCCTATGTTGGGTAAAATCCTTAGGTTTTCTATGTCTTGTGTTTGCGTAGAATCTTCATTCAGCAGTCTTGTTGCAGATCATTTGTCAATGGTAAATAATGCAATGAATGGCTTTCAAGAATTGGTGTGATTTTAAATAGTTAATAACCCCTATTCAACTGTTGATGGGCTGGCTTCACCATGACACAGGCAGAGTCTAATAAGTTTAAGTGGTGGACTCACCACATCTTATATTACACAAAAAACTCCAACAATCTCTCATCAATGTACTATCATTCATACACCTCGGAGGTCTGTACAGCATCCAGTAATCCACACAGAGTTTGGCTCATGAGTAGGTATTTGCTGTTCGTGGGCACACTATGCCATGTGCAGGTTTCCAGGAGAATTTCACTTATGATTATCTTGCTCTCCAGAGTGTTCAGCATGTATTGTTTGTTACTCAGATAGGGCGACAGGTGGCGCACAGCTGCTTTTATCGGGTGTTGTTTTCACAATATGTTTTAAGATGGCACACAGCATTCATGTGAAACTCCCATCAACTGATATGCAAGTGTTTTTTAAGGGTCAAGTGATGGCAGCCATATTAAGTTAGCATGATACACTACGGCTTGTTAAAGAATTTCGTAATGTAAGTAGTAAGTAGTCATCGGGGGCCTAAGTCGGTATAGCATCTAGCGAAGGAGTCTATCTCTTTTCAATGGCTAGACCAAGGAGAATTGTTTTTAGCATTGAGTTAAGAGCGTTCACACTATCATCAGCTCTTACTTTTAGCAGCAGATCCTGTTGCTACTCATTGACGTGAGTTGGCGAGGATACGGTATCGAGACTATTAGGAACCTTGGTGGGTTTCTAGCGACGCTTAAACCGACTAAGCTAACTTAACATCATATAATACATAAAAAGTAAGTAAGTTTGGCCTTTGTTTATATAAGTGGAAGCAAAGAAAGTCTCTCCTTTTTCGCTAGTGCTAGGAGACTTTTTGCTGAAGGTGGAGTGCTAACACCTTTGTCAGCTACCTATTACGCCAGATCAGATTAACCCAATCTGTGCTACTCATACATTGAGTAGGTGGGACAGTCAACACCTGCAATGGTTAAATGACTAACGGACTCAGCAATTACCATCCATATGTCCACCTGCCGAAAGAAAAAAAAATAACTAAAAATCAGAATTAACGCAAATTTAATGAAAATTTCAGTGTTGATATATTTATAATAACAGGTATATATGCACTAGTTATCTCTTATTTGAAAACTTTTACATTTTTTTCAGGTCAGTTAACTTGAACATGTTATTTGAGGCATAAAACAGATTCTCAAAGATACGTGGTTCCTGATTTTTGGTATTTTTATATATTATATAGAGATAGAGAGATGATGGTGGAATTTAGGTCTGTTAAGTTTGATTTAACGCTTGGCAATTCTGAGGTTTTGGGGTGTTGTTAACAACTAAGCTAAATTGGCCTATATAAATATGTAGAAATAAAGATTACTTGTCAATTAGTTATTAGGTCCATGAATATAAAAAGTCAGTCACAATACTCATTAAATTTGACTTTTTGTGGCTTTAGATTTAGAAAATATGGTAACAGTGCTTAAAGATGTTGGCACCCTAGGTGTCGTTCAGTTCAGCTGAGGGTAACACAGCAGAATGGTGAATAAGACCAGAGAATCTTATTTAGGAAATAGATGTGATTAAATCGACTTAACGGACTAAATTACATATCGTTGTCACATTGAACACGTAATCTTTGAGGCGTAACAGAGATTCTCAAAAGATATGTTGGTAAAGTTAACTTGACCGAAAAATTGTAAGTTTTTAATAAAATAAATGTACATTTATATCTTTTTTTTTTCATTTATATATCAAGACTCGAATTATCATTCAATTAGGTTAATTCTGAATTTTTTTTGTTGGGGGGGGGGGGGGTTTGGGGGGGGTGACATATGATGGAGGAATTTATAGGTCTGTAAGTTTGATTTAATTTCATTGTTTTTCTCATTTTTTGACTCCAAGAGATATCTATACTAGAAAATATCTAGGATATCAATCTAACACAAAAAGCTGCTAATATTTGGGTATCATCTGACACAAAACGCTGCCAGGCGTAGAAGGGTCTCAATATTTGACAGTTTTCGATATTGTTAGTAAATGGAGAGAAGAAAAAGAACAAACATCAATACATAAAGAGAGACAATAAATCTGGCACCAATAGGAATTGCATACTCTTGAACTGTTATGATCTCCAGATCAGCAGTAATCATCCTATAATTTAATCTCCGTTTAGAGGTGGTGGTCTGAATACAGAGGCAGATGGGGATTACTTTTATATATTGGGCAGATTGGAATGATATCTTCATATTGCATTTCTTGTGATTTGTCATGATATTATTCCAATTGCAATTATATAAAGTAATCCCATCTGCTCTGTATTCATGACCACCGCTAGAAAGAGATTAAGACATTATAGGATGATTACTGCTGATCTGGAGAGTCATGAACAGGTCAAGAGTTCAATTCCTATTGGTGCCAGATTTATTTGGTTCTCTTTATGTATTTGATTGTTTGTTCTTTTTTTCTTCTCTCCATTACTAAACAATAATCGAACTTGTCAAATATTTGAGACCCTTCTACGCCTGGCAGCTGTTTGTGTCAGATGATACCCAAGGATTTTAGCAGCTGTTTTGTTGTTAGATGATATGCTAGGATATTTTTAGTATAGATATCTCTTTGGAGTCAAAAATGAGAAAACATATGAAATTAAATCAAACTTAACAGCGCTAAATTCCTCCATCATATGTCACCCCCCCAACCCCCCCCACAAAAAAATCAGGGAATTAACCGATTGAATGAAATTTTCAGTCTTGATATATAAATGAAAAAAGATATAATGTACCAGTTATTTTATTTAAACTTTTACAATTTTAGGTCAGTTACTTTGAACCACATATCTTTGAGAATCTCTGTTACGCCTCAAAGATACGTGGTTCAATGGTGAATGACGTTGTGGAATTTAGGTCCGTTAAGTTCGATTTTAATCACATCTGATTTCCTAAATAAGATTCTTGGCTTATCACCATTGGTGCTGGTGTTACCTTCAGGTGAACTGACGGATCACCTAGGGTGGCCAACATCTTAAAGCATTTGTTTACATATTTTCTAAATCTAAAGCAAAGTCAAATTTTTAATGGTATGTTGGTGACTGACTTTTTTGATATTCATGGGCTAATAACTAATTGAACAAGTAATCTTTATTTTTCTTACATCTATTATATAGGGCCAATTAGCTTAGTTGGTACAGACACCCACCTCAGAATTGCAAGGCGTTAAATCAAACTTAACAGACTAAATTCCCATTGTATGTCACCACCAAAGAAAAAATACCAAAAATCAGGGAAACACGTATCTTTGAGAATCTGTGTTATGCCTCAAAGATACATGGTTTAAGTTAACTGACCTGAAAAATGTTAAAAGTTTTCAAATAAAATAACTAGTGCATTATACTTTTATTTTTAATATATCAACATTAATTTTCATTAATTTGGTTAATTCCTGATTTTTAGTATTTTTTTTTCTTTCGGCAGGGTGACATTGAGTGAATTTCGGTTTAAGTTTCGATTTTAACCATTGCAAGGTTTGATACTGGCACTCTCAATGTATGAGTAGCACAGATTGGGTTCTGATCTGTGCGGTAAAGTAGGTAGCTGACAATAGGTGTAGCACTCCACCTCAGCAAAAAGTCTCCCTAGCATAGCGAAAAGGGAGAGACTTTCTTGGCTGTCCTTTGATATAGACAAAAGGCCAACTTTACTTTACTTTTTATGTATTATATGATGTTACGGGTTAGCTTAGTCGGTAGAGCGTTCGCTAGAAACCACAAGGTTTCTAGTTCGATACCGGTCCTCCAACTCAGCGTATGAGTAGACAGGATTGTGCGGTAAAGTAAGGAGCTGAAATGGTAGGTGTGCGCTCTAACTCAGATGCTAAAAATCTCCTTGTCTAGGCTATTGAAAAGAGGATAGACTCCTTGCTGACTGGTTGATACGCGATTTAGGCCGCCGATGATTTACTTATACTTAAATTGCGATTCTTACAAGCCGTAGTTGTATCAGTGCTACTATATGGCTGCATCACTTGGACCTAAAAAAGCACTTGGAGTATCAGTTAGATGGGAGTTGCACAGAATGCTGTGTGCCATCTTAAAATATTGTGGAAACAACACCATAAGAATGCAGCTGTATGGCCACTTGTCACCTATCTGAGTGAGACAAAAGACATGCTGAACACTGCTGGAGAAGCAAGGATAAATTCATAAGTGAGCCAACTGCACATGGGATGGTGTGGCAGCAATACTGCTGTGTGGTGGATGCTGTACAGAGGCCTCCGAGGGTGATGAATGATAGTGACATTTGATGAGAGATTGTTGGAGTTTTTTGGTAATATAAGATGTGGTGAGGTCCACCACTTAAACTTATAGACTCTGCTGTGTGCATGGTTAAAGCCAGCCAATAAACAGTTTGAATATGTGGTTAGTTAACTATTTAATCACAATCTTGAAAGCCATTCATTTGCATGTATTGCCATTGACAAATGGATCTGCAACCAATGACTGCTTCTGAATGCAAGGATTTTACCCAACACTAAGGGACCCTTGGACAACCAAAGGATTCTAACCCAACACTAAGGGACACTGAGTACAACCAATGTTTTCTTCACTAAAGAATCAGCTTCTGCTTAACACAAGGGATCTCCACTGTAAAGTACTTCACTTGGAGCCTAAAAATGGCCACAAATCGTAACAGAGATTGTCATGGATATCTGTACAACTAGCATGACAGAATAATTATGACCTCTTTAAGTCAATAAAATATTACTGGGTGATTGTATTAAGGTTTTAATGTAAATATTTTTTAAAATGTGGCTTGGTCAGAGTTGCAATTATTTTTATTCATATTGCTTACATCTCTCCATTATGACTTTTCTATTTATACTCAAGATGTCAATTGGATATATTGTCTGACTGGTGACAACTTAGAAGTACAGTGGGGAAAATAAGTATTTCACAAAGGAGTGGCTCAAGAAGAAGCACATTGAGATTATGGGGTGGCCTAGTCAGTCTTCGGACCTCAATCCTTTAGAAAATCTGTGGAGGGAGCTGAAGCTTTGAGTTTCTGAATGACAATCTACAAACCTTAAGGATTTGGAGAAGATTTGCAAAGACGGGTGGCCCAAAATCTCCCCTGGGATCTGTAAAAACTTGGTAACCAACTACAGGAAACACCTGGCTGCTGTGCTTGCCGGCAAGGGTTTCTTCACCAAGTACTGAGTTATTTTTTGCTATGGGGTGAAATACTTATTTTTTCGATAAAATACAAATAATTGTTAAAAAATTGATATAATGTCATTTTCTAAAAATAATTTTTATATTCTTGTTGAGATTTTTTTCTGTATATAAGGTGTGTGCTAGATGCCCACTCTTATTTATAGACTGGGCGATAATCATATGACCATATTCTTGGCCAATCACTGGCAGTGCTCTGCTGCTGATATCATTATTTATACTGGCTGTTCTGGTCATACCTGCACATATTGCTTTGAACCTTCGTGGACGACGGATCATAGAATTATATCACTGGACCTTTGACACTACGTAGGATTCCAAAACTTAGGACTTATTCACTTACCAAAAGATTCTATAGTTCAGGACTTACTTACTTTAAGTCCTTTTCAACTGGCCAACGATGGCGGTCAGAAACTTAACAATTCTCTCTCTCACTTTCAAGAGGAACCTACCCTGAAAATAATTGACCATTCCTATTTTTGTAAGGTGCCAAACTCAGAAAATCAACAGGGGTGAAATACTTATTTTTCCCTACTGTATCTTGCACTATAAGTATATAATAATGATGTAATAATAATAGGTCATAGTTTGTAGGAGGCTGGAGTGAGCTAAATGTTTATGATATGATATTTTTTTAAGATTAACCAGTCTTAGTGTTGGTTCACCGACAAAACAAAAGATGACAGGGGTGTTCATATAGTTATTTTTCAGTGTAAACAAGTGATACATGCAAGAGTTGCTGCCAGCAGCTTAAAGTAGGATTGTAGTGGTGGCAGAACCACTGTGAGTGGCTTAAGTAGGCAAAACGTTAAATTTATGTTGAAGGATATTCATTTCTCTTCAAAGAATAAGAATTTCTTTTGATTTGTTTTATCTTTAAAAACTATCCACTATCACACAAACCATCTGAGTAAGATGAACAAAACATGCTGTACACTGCTAAAGAAGTGATATTCTCCTGTGGACACCTACACATGGACACAGCATTGCTGGCCGACCAATAAAAACCTACATCATTCGGCTCTGGGGATTCTGGATGTTGTGCAGAGGGTGATAGGGATGGTCGGGGAGAGAGAGTCATGGGAATTATGCTGTCAGCATGACCTGATAATGATTTGAATATAAAATTGATATTTGGAGCTATGTCATAATAATGATGTAATAGTAATAGGTCATAACTTGTAGGAGGCTGGAGTGAGCTAAATGTTTTGATATGATATTTTTAAAAGATTAACCTAAGATGAAATAAAAAATAAAAATTCTTTCATTGACATTTACATCGAGGATTTATTGACTTAATGTAATAACAATAATTGGTTATTTGCATGGATGAAGTAAATAAAACCACAAAGTGAAAATTATGTTATTAATTGTGTTTTGAGAAACAATGTAATAATTGTTTACTGTATCTACATTAGCTTATTAAAACTTTTTAGTGGCAATGTATTTAAAGGCTTACCTACTAGTGTATTAAATCATCACTGGCTTTGGTGTCAGGTATCTCAATTGCTGTTGGAATGAAAAGGTAGTGAGTTGTGAGATAAGTATATTTCATATGCTTGGTGTCATCTGCTGGGACTCAATGGTGTTAGGGTTATCTCCCCTTACTTACTATGGTTTTCCGTAATTTTTGGGATTACCTTCCCTTGCTTTGTTATTATTGTTTGGATTATATCCCCTTACTTGCGATGGTTTTCGATAATTGTTAGGATTATCTTCGCTTACTTGCTACAGTTTTCCGTAATTGTTGGGATTATCTCCCCTACTTACTATGGTTTCCTGTTATTGTTGGGATTATCTTCCTTTATTTGCTATGGTTTGCTGTGAGGTGACGTTGCGACCAGAATATTTAAAGGCAGTGCCGACAAAAATTACTCTTTCTCCCAGACTCTCCAGCTATCAGGAAAAACACAAGTGTTTCAGTCCATTTGGATTTGGTGGGTTAGCCAATTCCCCCACCCCAGGCTTTTACATGTACCTGCACACAGGCCATAAAATACCCCATGCTTGCCCTGAAAATACTTTATGCTTTCATAGAGGCTTGGCCCTCCAGCTACAGGCATTTCCTTGTACAGTACATGTGCCTTTCCATACTCTATGATTTCAGAGAATCTCCACACACTCATTGCACCATTTTTCCACATATTTTCTATACTGTAAGTGATAACCTTTATTCTCCATCTAATAGCCTCAAACTACTTCTTTAGGACATTTATCTATCCTGTTTTGTATTGTTTCTGTTAGAGCTCGCTTAGACAATAAAGTCTATTTGTTATAACTCTTTGTCAGGATTTTTTCAATATACATGTTTGCGTCATGTTGAAAAAAATGATTGACACTAACTATCATTTCATTTCTATCAATGGGAACACTATCACCATGGTCCATTTAAAGCGGCTGTATTTTGATTCAAAATTGGTGTCCTGGATTATAACACTAAATTGAATCTGATGGTGAGGCTCCAATTCTGGCTCCATCATTACCATTACTCCTAGGTCCCCTCTGACCTAGAGTGGTAGTACCTGTTAGGGTCCTGTGTATGAGTCAAATAAATATGTTTAAAAATTATTCCTATTTGATAACATCATGTGCAAAAAAATCTCTTAAGAAACAACTACACAAAAAATGTAAATATGAATATACAATGAATGTGATTTTTTAACCTCTAGACATAAAATAACCCTAGATGGGTTGACATGCCATTAAAATCTATCAATCTATCCGATTAAAAACTGTTATTCCATCATGGCACTGTCCATTACTATAATCAAGCCAAAAAGTTTGTCCAGTAAGTCCACTTTGGACCTTCCTGATTGTTTTGTTGGAACTTCTGTGACAGGGAAGTGACTAACAGAAGAACTTAGTGGAATCCTTACTCTTGCAATGCATATACAGCAGCATTGTTGCACACCATATACAAAGCATGACATGGACACTGTTATTCACAACAGAATGGTTGCAAAATCTATACAAATATAACACAATTTATGTGAACAAGGGTTGACATGCCGTAAATCCAACAAACAGACCTTAATTCAAAATTCCTAGCTACAGTTCTGTTCACAATTTAATTTTCATGAATTGTAATAAAATAACCAACAAGGGTTGACATGCCGTAAATCCAACAAACAGACCTTAATTCAAATATTCTAGCTACAGTTCTGTTCACAATTTATGACTTTTCATGAATTGTAATAAAATAACCACAAGGGTTGACATGCCGTAAATCCAACAAACAGACTTAATTCAAATATTTAGCTACAGTTCTGTTCACAATTTATGATTTTCATGAATTGTAACACAGAAAACAACCAACATTAGAGATGGCATAAAAAGATCTTAGTTTTACCATGACTGGGAATATATTCAGATTGCTTCTATTATTGGATTCTTTTTCATAAAACACATTGCAGCCTTCAAATATTTGCTGCTATATAACTAAAATCTTGTTGAAAGGGACCCAACAACATCATGATATTTCTATTTCAGTAACTAATGTCATCATAAAACCTGACTGTATGAGATTTAGATTAATGTATCTGTTATTTTTATTAGAACTGAATACTTAACTTTCTTAGCTTTTCAATTTTGAGATTGGCCTCTTTCCAGAGATGATCTCTTAAAAATCTTTGGAAGAAAGGATGTGTGTATTTGACATCGTATCACAGGTGTAATGTATTCATACAGCAATTGGTTATAGGCTACAAGTTCAATATTTCCATTCCCAATATTGAATTTGTATTACTAAATAGACATAATCAACCTCGGGAAGGAAATTTAGTTTCTAAGTCTAGACAGTATAGATATTTGTTTTGAAGCACTAACTTAGATCATCACAGAATATCTCAAAGAATATCTATAGTGATAGTTTTGAAAAGGTTACATGATTGTTAAGTACTAAACGAGCTGAAATATTTGTCTAGTTAATTTTACTTACTATACTTCACCAAATGTCTGTTCTTTTCTTCCTCTTTTAGAAGTATATCACAGACAGTAATGACATCACTCCATGTCTTCAACAGTTGTAGACCCCAACTAGTTAGTCCAATTCTAGACTTGCAGAATCGGTCACATTCACTGCAAGGGAAATTCCCATCTGCATTATGTGGTTTATGACTACGAAGATGTCACCACTCTTCAGCCCTGTTAATCTTGATATTGTGTCACTCAGCTCCTGTGCGGCATGTGTCTCGCCAACCCTGTCTGTTGGTGACCGGATCCTCCAGGCTGCTTTTGGGGGCCTCCTGGCCTCCACATGCCATCTGTGAGTTCACCATAAAGTATTTTACAGGGGAGTCTGTCTGTAGGTATGTGGATGGTGTGACCCAACCAAGTGTCTGTTAACATACAATTTAATGATGGTCAGAAATATGTCCACTAAGTTTTCTCTGGTTATGAATCTGATCCAGAAGCAAAATTTTAGTATATCAATTTTTTAAGACTCAAAAACCTCTAAATTTTTACTTAGAGGTTTAATCTATAATGTTAGCATAATTTTAAACTTTGTGTCCAACAAAACTAAATCTTTATCTTTGTTTAACCATATAAAGTAGACATTAGCAGAAAAAAACATGAAAGTTATAGACCTTGTGTCCATTAATTTTGCTCTGATTTTTTTTTCCAGTTACTAAAAAATCAAAACTTTAAAAAATTATGATTGGAAGGCTATAAATGTTAACCACTCAATAATGTTTATTGACTTATTAGTCCTCATTAAAGATATTGTTAAATTTTGTGCTTGTGTTTATTTTTATGATATATACATACATATGAATACACTATGATAGATAGATATATATGAACCCACTATGATAGATAGATATGGCCACACTACAATAGATAGATATAAACAGACTAGGATAGATAGGTAGATAGACAGATATGAACATACTAGGATAGATAGATAGAAACACATGAGAATATCTAAATAGATATGAATACACTAGGATAGATAGATACATTTATGGCCAGTTTATGTAATTTGTAGGGCAGATCTTTAGCTAAAAGAAATAAACTAAAATTTTAAAAGATTGAATAAAAAAGATAACACTATATAAATAGTTATTCACTGAATTCCCTCTAATATCTTTTTATAACCAGTGCAAGTTTAAAAAGCCAGTGAGCAATTGAAGAAGTGAAGTATACAGAAATATATGACAATAACATACAATAAATGTTCTTAAATTAAAACAGAAAAGTAGGCACAGTGGCCAATTGTAGCTATTAGCCTCATGCATAGGAGTTGAGTAAATATGTGAATTTAAAAAAAAAAAAAGAAAAAAAAAAGAAGAAAAATATTAATTTTTCAGAAGTTTTTTCCCCAAATATAAATTCTGCATTGTTTGAAATTGCTTTTTAGCAAAAATGATTTTAATCTCACAAAAATATTTGTTTTGAGGCTATTCCAACTGCTTTTGTGCCTGGCTAATAAAATTTAGAAATTAATCTAATTTTTACATAAAAACTGGCTAATTAAAAATTTTCATTTAGTTCAGGTCTAAAAAACAATATATGAATCAAAATTTACATATATTCTCATAAAAGTTATACAAAATTAGTTTAGTAAGTTCTGGAATGTCCATGATGGAATGTTCTGGGTAAATTTGAAAATTTCATTACCCAGGTCACAAAAGCAATGTTTGAAGAGAAACTCGGAGGGTATCAAGCAAGCTCGGCATTTCACAGTATTGTTTGTTATTTTCTCAATCATGGCAAAAGTATCCAGAGCTGCTAAATCATGTCCAAAATATTGCCAAACTTTTGATTCAACCTAGTATTTTTAATACAGAATGATATTCTAATTTTTGAAAAAATATTGCACATTAGATTAGATTCCCTATTATTGTTGTATACTCTTCTTTTTACTTTCTTACTTCTATTCTTCTTCTGTTCATCTTTTCTATCTTACGTTCTTCTTCTAGCGTCTGGACTTCGTCTTAAGGACTTTGTGTCTGGTCTTCCATTGGGGATTTCTCTTTATCAGAAGCCCTGTGTCATTGGTAGTTTTTTGATAATAACACAAGACTTTGATTTACTTAGATCATATTTTATTTTGAAATCCCCATCAGACTACCTGCGCAGATTGAGTCGGTAGCGTGCATAACACGACTTACCACCGTCGTGGTTTTGGCCGATCTGACTAAAATCTCTTTCTAATCTAAACCGGAAAAGGATCTTCTCCACCGATTCTCACGGTATCCACCGGAAGGAGGATCAGGACTGAGGTCAAGCCTTGTCATTCAATCCTTCAAGGCCGCTGGCTGAACTTATAACAGTCATTTTGGTTTCTACACTACTGTACATAAGTATTAGGAATCTAATAATTATGTAACATTATTTATATCCCCTAGTGGCTCTTTTGTTTATCAGGGTACACCTTTAGAATTGATTCTGGTATATGATTTCCACTTTTGTCCCTTAATCAAAATAAGATATTATCTTCCCCATAATGGAGGTCATTTACCCTCTGTAATGGATTGGTCTTGCTTGTAAGAAATTAGCAAAAACGACATGTAGTATATAAGTAAACCTTCTGTGCAACAATTGAAAGACAGTTGATCAGTAGCCTGAAGTAGAACATTGCTTCTGAACTTGAATCAAAATAAGTAGGGTTAGGACAATCATATAGATATTAGGGCTTGATATGTTCAGCCGATTGATTGGAAATGGCATCTCTGACTGCCTATCCAATCTAAATAAAGGCCAAAGTTGAGTGGTGAAAGTCATACTGCTCAGCCACCAGGATTCTGTCCTTAATAGGTGGCCACATTGGGGGAAGGTCTTACCCCTCTGCAGAGGCGCAGTCGGTGTATTCTAAAACCCCAGTTGACAGCATTTCTGTAATGGTATTGGTCTTTCTAATAAGAAATTAGTATAACCATACATTATATAAGTAAAACTCTCTGCAACAATTGAAAGATAGTTGACCAATAACCTGAGGTAGAACTACTGTTTCTGAAGTTGAGCTTCATAACACTATTATATATATATATATATATATATATATATATATATATATATATTCACTACCACCAGGCCAGATTCACACAAGGTTTTTTTATGCAGGGACTTTAGGGGGCATCAGTGAGGTTCTAACTCATAATTCAGTAATAATGGATCTGTGAGACTAAATTTTTTAATCCCCCCACCTCTATCCAGGTGACACCGGGTTGCCACTTCTACTTATGTTAATAAGTTCACTAAAACATGTAAGTTTCCAAATTCCTTATGCCAAATAAATATATTTGTATTGGGATTCGTCTAACTAATAAGAAATTAGCATAACAATTCATGTGGCATATAAGTAAAACTCTCTACAACAATCAAAAGACAGTTGACCAGTAGTCTGAAATTGAAGCACTACTACTGAAATTGATTTGATTGGTTGGTTGGGTTTTACGGCATGACAACCCCTTGGGTCATTTTATGCCGAATACTTTTATTGGTAAAAAAAGTTTAATGCTGAAAAAGTTGAAATAATTTCATTTTTAATGGATAATACAATTTTGTTTATAAACATGTTTTCTATTTAACCCATAGATGGGACCCTAACAGGTACTACCACTCCGGATCAGAGTGGACCAGGGAGTAATGGTGATGAAGGGGTGCTCCACATTCCCCGAACCTCCAGAACTGGAACCTCACCATCAGATAGAGTTTAACGTCATTCCTAGGACATGTAGACCTGCAGCCACCGCCTTCTAGCACCCATATGATAAAAAGGGATTGGGGCTTGCCATAAGGGCAATAGGGTTGGGGCAATCATATAGGTGCTAGGGCTTGACATGACCAGCCGATTGATCGGAGGGGGGCCTCTCCGACTGACTGTCTAGCCCAAGATAGGGCCAAAGTGGAAAGTCATGAACTGCTCATTCACCTGAGCTCTATCCTTAAGCATCATGGGTCGCCACCCACGGCCAACAAGTGGCCCCATTGTCCCCCTCTGCAGAGATGCAGTCGGTGCATTCTAACGCCCCAGCCGACAGGGCGTTACTGAAGTTGAGCATCATAACATAATCAAAATAAGTGTATATATATATATTGGAAGTGTTGCAAGTCATATACTGCTCAACCACCAGGGTTCCATTCTTAAGCATAACAAGTTGTCACCCATGGCCAACAGGTGGCCCCATTATGGAAGGTTTTATCCCTCTGCAGAGGTGCAGTTGGTGTATTCTAAAGCCCCAGCCAACAGCACTTCTGTAATATTATTGGTCTTGCTAATAAGAAATTAGCATAACCATTCATGTGGCATATAAGTAAAACTCTCTACAACAATCAAAAGACAGTTGACCAGTAACCAGAGGTAGAAGCACTACTACTGAAGTTGAGCATCATAACATGTTCAAAATAATTTTCCCAAAATTATAGACAATAAAACTTGAAATGTTGCATAATGAGTGATTAGGAAAACTCATGAGTGAAAAAAAAAATCACTGAACCTTAAATAAGAAAAAAAACCCAAAAAAAACCATTGAGAGGGTATGTACTTCATAAGAATTAACAGCAGATACTATTTAAGGGTCATTTAATTGATTAAACTTAATTATATTGTAAAATGTTTGCATATAAAATTAACTGAATGAAATAACTGAATCAATCCAATTGGTTTTCCAAATTGCAATTAATTTTATAAGAGAAGCTGGATAATTTGAAAGACTACTACTGTGCATTTAAAGATTTTCTTTTTCTTTTTCTGCATGATTAAAAAAACATTATTATATTATGGCCTTTGGGCAATACTGCAGGGAACAGTATTGTGTCTGTCAGTCCAATCATACATTTCTCCAAAATATTGAATATGGGTTTAATTCTAGGAAATCTTTTTTTTAAAGAGTCATTTCACTATAAACATTAAAAATAACTGGATTAGATAAATAACAGCTATGTTTTAGTATGATACAATTTAGAGTGAATAAATAATATTATTTGATTTTATGGTTCCATGATAGAAACTTCAAGAGTGCACATAGTGTAATGGTTATGGATTTGGCGACATGAGTTCAAATCCTTGACAAGGCTGTTTGCTTTTTCACATAGTGCTAATACTCTTGGGAAAGGTATTTTAGACTTGGTTGGCAACTAGTTTAGGACAGGAAAAATTTGAATTCAAACCAGCAGTATTTTGCTTAAAAAACTGACCTTGTTTACATCCTAACCCATGATGGAGTGGTTGATTAGATATAAATTTTCTTGTTCAGATGAGAAGAATTTTAGCTTTTCCATAGTCCATAATAATAGAGCACACTGGTTTCTTTAGCCTTGATTAAGAAACCAGTCTAGGAGAAGGAAACTCTGAATTGAAACCAGCATTACTACTACTTAAGGATTGACTTTGTTTATCACATCCTACCCTCATGGAGGGGTTGAGTAGATATAACATTTTATTCAGAAAGAGAAAGGATTTATGTCTTTTCCAAGAGATTCATCAGAATTGCCAGGAAATGGTTTTGCAGAAAATGAACACTGCAAGTACCAGTTAGTTTCCCTTCACTAATGCTCTTGGGAAAGGCATGAATCCATTTGTTCTCCCCCAGCTGGGTGATTAATAGGCAGACTGTGTTTCTTTACCCATAGTAAGGCAACCAGTTTAGGTAAAGCTAAACTCTGATTCAAAACCAGCTGTATTCCACTTAAAATTGAACTTGTGTCATATCCAGTTTGTGCTGGAAGGGTTGGGTAAATATAACCTTCTCTTCATCTTAAAAAGAAATTTGTCAGCAATATTTATACAATTGATACCAAACTGCATAGCCAAACATAGCTGGTGTACCATTGGACCTCTAACAAAGTGGCTTAGATAATAAGTTTGCTAAGATGGGAGCTACACATATCTTGGAGCAAGCACCCCAGCCAGAAAGCAGATGGATGCCCACCTGCCCTCTATCACACAAACCATCCGAGAAGATGAACAAGACATGCTTGGACACTGCTAAAAGAAGTGACACTCTGATGTGGACACCTACACATGGACTCGCCAGTGTTGGCTGACCAATAAAACCTACATCATTCAGCTCTGGGGATTCTGGATGTTGTTGCAGATAGCTGATAGGGATGGTTGGCAGGATGGAGAGAGAGTCATAGGGATGTTTATGCTGTCAGAGCTGATGACCTGAATAATGATTTGATATAAAATTGATATGTTGGAGCTATGGTCATAATAATGATGAATAATAATTGGTCATAGATTGTAGGAAGGCTGGAGGAGCTAAATGTTTTATATATGATGATAGTTTTTTAAAGATTAAACCAGTCTAGTGTTAGTTCACTGACAAAACAAAGATGAAAGGGTGTTTTCATGGTTGTGAATTTCTCAGTGTAAACAAGTGATGACATGCAAGAGTTTGCTGCCAGCAGCTTAAAGTAGGATTGTTAGTGGTGGGAGAAGCACTGTGAGTGGCTTAAGTAGGCAAACATTAAATTTATGTTGAAGGATATTCATTTCTCTTCAAGAGAAGAATTTCTTTTATCTTTAAAAACTGCCCCCTATCACGACGAACATCTAAGTAAGATGAACAAGACATGCTGGACACTACTAAAAGAAATGATATCCTCCTGTGGACACCTACACAATGGACACACCAGTTGTAGGGCTGACTAGCATAAAATCTATATCATTCAACTTTGTGTGGATTCTGAATGCATGCAGAAGATCCCCTAGGGGTGATTACTGACAGCAGCATACAATAGAATCACAGTGATGGAAGGAGCCACTGCGAGTCTGTTTTAAAATGGCAGAGTTAAAGTTATGTGTGAAGGATATTCAAAGAAAATAAGAATTTCTTTTCATTTGTTTTTTCTTTAAAACTGATGATTGGCCAAACTTAATTGCTTGTGATTTAAAACTTTGCTGGGCACACACAGTTTACATAACTGAATATAATATATTATATATATATATATATATATATTGTGCTGATCATATAGACCGTCACACAGTCATTATTCTCTTTGGGTCAAAGCCTGGAAAGCAATGATTTCTTCTGATTAAGATGAATAAACATTCTGAATATTTTCCTCCTTCTTTTTTTTTTTTTTATCTTAGTAAGATGTTCAATCTAAATATATTCAATCAAACATATTTGATTATATCTTATCTGATTTCACAGAATCAAGACATTCTAATCATATACATTTAAAAGAGAGAGAGAGAGAGAGAGAAGAGAGAGAGAGAGAGAGGAGAGAGGAGAGAGAGAGGAGGGGGGGGAATCACTACAGTTTTTGCATAATCTTCCCCTTCCTATTTTTAAAAAAAAATTATTCTATCATTCTTTTGGTAGTAATTTTTATTTGGATAGTTTTATGTGTTTCCTTGCATCTCACCATTACGAATGATGCACTATTGAGAATTCAAGTTCATAGTCATTTTGGAAGTAATTACAAAGCAACAAAAATGGCAGATTTTTTACCACCACCACTCATTGTGTTTGATTTCTTTTATTTTGTCACTTTTATGATCTGGTAATTAAGAATGGGACATACATGATGGAGGCCCTTTTACTAAAGAAAAACAACAAAAAAGTTTCTTTTTCTCATTATAGCTTTATGGAGTAATTATTACATATATGAGGTTGTTCAATGACAATGCAAAACTTGATTGTTGTGTTGGCTTGTTCCTTGCTTGTAAGGGTTCAGGGGTGGGGATTGTTATCATGCATTATATTTTTAGAGAGAGAGAGAGAGAGAGAAGAGAGAGAGAGAGAGAGAGAGAGAGAGAGAGAGAGAGAGAGAGATGCGTACACACATCCGGTGTGATCAAAAAGTATCAACATTGAAGTTAAAAAAATTTTTAAATTTCAAAACTTAAAATTTAAGACAAAGTGCTCTGCTGAGAAAATCATAGAATAATGATGTCTAGAGGTCTGTCTGTCTGTCTCTCTTTCACTATATAATATAATATATATATATATATAGTATATACACACATGTTATGAAAGAAGAACTGCAGAAAGAAAGTTTATTTATAAAGTGTGCTCATTGCTATTACAGCAGAGCAGGTATCACGTTACGCAATTCATGTGGATATCCATGACAAATTTTCACCAACCTGCTCTATCATTCATTGTTCCTGGAAGGGTCCTTTGCACAGCATCCAGTATCCGTGCATAGCTGGGGGAATGCAGTAAAACCTATAAATCATAAAATTTATTGATTCTATAATTCTTCTATTTCAGTTTCATGTATTTCACACAATCTTCAGTTTTATATATATATATAAGAGAGAGAGAGAGATAATTAGGAATTAAGGAAAAGTGAATTTTAAAAAGGAATACAGCCAAAGGATTAAAAAAAACAAACATTAAAATCATTACTAAGAAAGAGAATGTTTGACCTAATTCAAATTTAAATGGACCTGATTCTTGGAATTCTATTGAGCCAAGGTGTGAAGCTAAATGCTGGCTGCTGCTGAAAATTAAAAACAAATAAAGTGGGAAGTTCAATTTTCCTCTCACACTCTCCAATCTCTCTCTCTCTTTACAATCACAGAGAAACTAACATATATAATGAGGTAATTAAGATATACATACAGAGAGGGAAAGTGACAGGGTTAGGGTGACATAAATCGCCCAATAAGAAATTGGGAGCTGGTGTTTTGTTGACTTTCCACTATTATCTATACATAACTTCTTGGTTTTATTTTTTTTTTTCTCCACCTTATTGTTGTAAAGTAAGTCGGCAGGGCAGCCTAATATTGGTATCAGTCAGACAGTGAAGGATTCTATTGCCTTTTCACTAGTGCTAGACCAACAAGATTATCTAATGAGGTGGAGCATCACACCTAGCATCAGCTCCTCACTTTACCGCACAGGTCCCTGTGCTACTCATACACTGAGTTGGTGAGGGCCTATATCGAACCTAAAAAGGCCTAGTGTGCATCATCATCGTAGGACATCTGAATAAAAAACAAACATGGTAAGACATTAGCTAAATGGAGCTACCACTGACATTTGTCTAGTTCCCTTGTATCATACAGATGACAGTTTAAAATGTGGGAGGTATATCTGCTGCACCCTGTATAGGTTTCCAGTCAGATTACACATATATATATTCATATCATATATCTGTTTACAAGATGAACTCGGAAAATGGTATTGAGTTGTATGCTTACCTGCATCAGGTATGCTTACAGGACAACAAAAACAACAACAGGTAATTCCATTTTCTGAGTTTTATTTTGTAAATAGATAGCTCCAATGGTGTCAATCTGGCTCTGTTGTTCTCCTATAAATTTTTAGTGTACAGCAGCCCCCCCCCCCTCCATTTGCTCTTAGGCAAATCAGTATATAGAGTCGTTGTAGTTGTAGGTCATTCTTCTTTCATATTCTGTTCTGTTTTCCTCAAATTCTAGAGGAGTTATCAAATTATATTTAGCCATAACTACACTATGCTACCAATGTTGATCAGAATATATACATGGGTACAACAGTGGCAGCATTATTAACAGCAAAGTTCAAAGGGTCTAACAATTCATGGTTTATACAGGCATAGCATCTGTGGGGTGGCAAGAGGTTTAATGTTTTAGGTTTAAAGGTAGCTGGTTATTCTTGGTGTGTGTTCCTAGGGTTTGCTTTTAATCCCATTTTATTTAGTGGTTGTGCTGAAATGAATTCATGGAGAGAAAAGCAAGAGACAAAGACCAAAGGTACTTATATGATTTTGACTTTATTCTCGGATCATAGCCACCATGTGATAAAGAAA
Source organism: Doryteuthis pealeii (assembly GCA_023376005.1). Taxonomy (NCBI): domain Eukaryota; kingdom Metazoa; phylum Mollusca; class Cephalopoda; order Myopsida; family Loliginidae; genus Doryteuthis; species Doryteuthis pealeii. The sequence goes on from CM042148.1 coordinate 101,902,195, forward strand.
TTCATTCCTGACCAGTAGTTTTGTCTCACCCCAGATAAGGCCTAAGGCCAAGACATTATCTTGGGGGTCGAAGTGGTTCTTTTTTCCCAATCATGCTCGGAGGGTTTTTCTTGTTACTTTTTTTATTTTTTATTTTAATCCCCACACATCTCTTGGCCACTGATACTAAACTAAGGAGAAATATACAGAGTTTTAATAGACCTCCAAGGTAGAACTCACTCCCAACAAGCATCTTAAAGCTGATTGGTTATTATATGGACTAGCAATGTAAAAATAGGTTTTTGAAACATATTGCCTGAGGGGTTAAAAATTAAATGTCAGCGAGTTTGTACCCTAAGTAAGTAAAATCATCAAATTCATTAAAGGATTAAAAAATAAAACAATTTGAAATGTAAACTTTAAATATGTATTAAAATAAAACAAACTATATATAGATATATAATACCAGTCATGTATTTATTAAAACTTGTTTTAAAAAAAATGAGGACTGTCTAATGCTGCATGTTCCAATTTGGAATGTATTTATTCTATGTTATGACACGATTTTGGGTAATGTGATGTAAGCAGTGACGTAGTTTTTGTTACAGACAACAACCAGAAGCGAATCTCCATTATTAATAGACATGCTATATGGTATGCAAAATTAACGTTATATAAACACACATATATGTATTTCCCAACCGTCCTTATGGGCAGGATGTGACACAAAGTCAATTTTTTAAGCAAAGTTTAACAGGTTTAAACTGAGAGTTTTTTGTCTCCCAGACTGGTTGCCATACCAAGATTAAAGAGCCCAGTCTACCCTACTATTTACCCATAGCTGGAGGGAGAATATTTGGATATATACCTTTCCTAAGGATATTAAAGCTATGTGAAATGCAAATAACTTAGTTGAGGATTTGAACTCAGTTTGCTGCATTCATTTCCTTTGACAATAACCATTACAAGGGGAGTGCCTCTATAAACACATATATAGTTACTTTTATATTAACACACACATGCAGAGAAAAATGTATGTATACATGTTATATACAAACACACACATATATATGTGTGTGTGTGTATGTGTGCATTATTCTTCATTACTCAGTTGTAAAGGTTCTGATCTTTTAATGGGTAACTTCAAAAGCAAATTTATGGCAACATCTTCAGAGTAAAAAAAACACCCCATTGGCCAATAATAATTTCTAGGCAAGTAACAAAAAAAAAATCCTGAATTAAGATTCTACTCTTTTTGTCACAAATGAATGCCCACTGATTTTGTCAGATATAACAAATCATTAATTTATAGATGTGTGTATTGAAATATAAAACACATTGATCCACAGTTCAACAGTTGCTATCATAAAGGGAAGTAACTGCGTTAGAAATCTAATACACATTAGATACAAATAATATCAGAAAAAAAACCCCCAAAAAAACAAAAAACAAACCGTTTGAAGATACAAAATAATTGGACATTCAGCAAATTTTAACTAAATTTGTCTCTATAAAATTTAAATGTGTATTAGTCAAGTATAAAGAAACATTAGAACCTTTGTCTGGGTAGGATGTGTCACAAGTTCTGAGTGTCCAGCTAGGATTGAACTTGCTATTCAGTAGTAATGGATCTGTAAGACAAGCTTGTTAACCATTACACCATGATGGAGTGCTCTTTTTAATCAACCCGTCAGCATGCGAAAAAAGGTCAAAAGTATGGGGTATCCAGTGAGGATTGGACTTATCATTCAGTAGGCAGGATGTGACACAATGTTGCAACTATGGGGAATCATTGAGAATCAAACTTGCTATTAAATAGTAATGGATCTGCGAGACTGGCTTGTTAACCATTACACCATGATGGGACACCCATCTTTGCTTGAATGTAGATTGAGAAATTATGTTAACTTTATAAATGTTGTTAATTTTAATCCGATACTTTGAGCATATTGAATGGGGGAAGCACAAATAACAAATGGATGAGTCAGAGTATTTTATTTATTCACAAATTCCGAATATAACACAAAGATTCATTTATTTATCTGGGTCTCTCTTAATCTTTACTGTTAACATCAAGAAGAAAAGAAAAGAAAAAAAAAAAAAAAATAATATATATATATATATATATATATAATATATATATATATAATATATATAATATATAGGAGAGAGAGAGAAGAGAGAGAGAGAGAGAGAGAGAGAGAGAGAGAGTTAAATCAAAATTATTATATTTTTTACATATTGGACTAACTGCAATAACTCTTAAGTAATCATGTCAAATGTAATAATTAAATCTTTATACTGCGGTATATCCATATGTCCTGCTAGTATATATGAAAATAAACCAATAGATATTCCATCAGTGATAAATGCCATTTGTTAGTACATATAATACAAACTGCACATTGATCATTCCTATTAACAGCTGATGTAGATAATTTTGATAGTAACAAGGTTGCAGAAACACATCCTTCTTAGTACTAAAGAGAGATTAATTTTTCTATTTTATCTTTTTGAACATTGGAATTTTTTACACAAGATCACATACTCCCAGATATTTATCATCATATTTTGATAAATGAATATTGGTTGATTGGTTGGTTAGATTTTACAGCATGTCAACCCTTGCTGGGTTATTTTATTCCCGAAGACATTTTTGTTTTATTCATTGTTGTTGGGTATTCAAATTTTTTTTAAAAGATTCATCTTCTTTAAACACATTTTTTAAACTCATTTTTTTATCTATATGATCCATAAATGGGACACTAAAAGGTACTACCACTCCGGGTCAGAGTGGACCTGGACACTAAGACCCTCAGATGCACATAACATTTTATTTGAAGGGGACAGAACTAAGTTTCCATTTCAAATTGTTTTATTTAAAAAAAATTCTTTAATAGATTTGATGATTTTACTTACTAATAATACAAACCCTCTGACCTTGAAACCCCCCCCCCGCTCAGACAATACCTTTTAAAAATTAATTTTGTTGTGTCCTTAAAAGGAATACAATTAGACAAGGTTGTAGTCAAGTGGAAGCCCCAATCAACACGTTCGTATTTAAGATAGAGGGTTTTATTGCAGAGAGATACAATAAGTCAGACAAGGAATAGTGAGGCAAGTTACTAATCCTTGAATCCTGCCCAGTATAATGCTGTGCTCACTATATATATAATAAGACCACATGGGTGAGAGAGAGTGGAATATTCTATAATAACAACATTTTACATCGCTCGTCTGATGATTGCAAGTATTCCTGAAACTGCAGTTACGAGATATTAAATCCATAATATTTAATCTCTGATTTTAAAACTGCTATTTTAGCATTAAGCACCTTAAAACTGCTATTTTAGCATTGAGCACCTTCATATGCTAATACTTTTCACATTCATTCTCCATTATATTATATTATATTATATATATATATATATATATATATATATATATATATATATATGTGTATATGTGTTTGTTTTTTTGTTAGTAGTAATATTAAAAATAGAAACCTAAATCGGTATGATAAACCAATGTTTATTTCTATTCTTTTTCACCTTTGATCTGACTTCTTGTTCAGTCTTATAAAACTCAAGGAATATAAATATACAAATGTTGGTGCACTTTTTCAATTCATATTCTATAAAGATATTGTTTTCTTTTTTTTTGTTTTCCGTTTTTTGTGGATTTTTTCAAGTCATTAAAAACTGCATAGAATTAAGTAGTCAGAATATTGGTAGAAACCATAAAGGATGCCTTGTAGAATTTCAAACCAAAAAGACAATAAAGATTAAATGCAGAGAAAAACAAATATTATTCAAGGTAACAATTTATGTCAGTTCATAATATGATTAATGATATTCGACAATCTTAACTTTTCGAGGTCTGCATCAAGACTGACATTTTCTTTTATTTCATTATTTCTTCAAAATGACCTCTGATTTGGAGGGGGGGGGTACGAGGTGGGGGTGATGGAGATGTTAATATTCAGCTCAATTCCTGCCTCATTTCAATCTTTGGTATTCTTTCTTTCTTCTCTTAAAACTCCTTTTTTTTTCTTTCTTTTTTTTTTTTCTTTCTTTCTTTTTCTTTCTTTCTTTTTCTTTTTTTCTTTTTTTTTTTTCTTATAGTTATTGTTATTGTTATTGTTGTATGTTTTGGGAATGAGGCTAAGGAAATCAGATTAGTGAACGTTCATTTCTAATTTGTAGCAAGTTCAAAGTTTTGCAAAGTTTAATCAGCTTCCAATATCTGGTAAGGAAGAAAACTTTTTCAACCTTATCTCAAAGGATCAAACTTTGATCTAGTGGAATGTTGCCTTGTTCTTTTCTTTCTTTTCTTCTAACTATACACTCATTTTAAAACAGAAGTTCATGAGGTTTTGATTGTCAAATCTCATCAGGTGATAACTCTACAACAAGAATAAATTAATTTACCATAATGTATACAAAGATCTTACGATAAAATCTTATGAATATATACATATATATATATATATATATATATATTCATAGGATATATATATATACATATACATACTTGATTTAAGAACTGCATAGGCAAGAAACTGTTAGTAACCAAGCACTGTTGACTACATGTCTATGCTAATCTAACTTTGATATATGTAGCCATATATATATATATATATATATATATAAACCTGGGTAGTCATTACCTCTTCAAGAGCATATATATATATATGCACACACACACACACACACACACACCCTCAAAAACATACATACGCATATATATAGATATATATGTATAAATACTAGAAAAGACATAACTTCTTGGATCCTCCATCGAGCTCTGGGTAGATAACTGGGAATAGGGAAAAGTGAGTTTGCTAAGCAAATTATATAAAAAAATAGATAAATAAATATGACCAGAGAATTATAAAAATAAAAACATTAAAATCATTTTGTAAGGTTTCTAAGAAAGGGAATGTTTGAACTAATTTAAATTTATTAAGAAACAAGATGTTGGCCCCGCTGGCTGTTTATGAAACGTAACATACAAATACGTTTCCTAACTCTCCAATATCTCTCTCTCTCTCCATGCTCACTGAGAAACTAACATATATAACAAGGAGGTAATCAAGATATACATAGAGAGAGTAAAAGTGACAGGCAGAATGTCAAGTGAAAGACAAGTCAGGTTTTAACTTAGTGCAAATTATGACTAATTAGAACCAATTAAAATGGAATTTTTTCAAACATAACTCAATCCTAAAATTAAGGAATAATTTAGTCTAACTTTCGTGTAATTAAACTAAACAGTAAAAAAAGCCTTCAGGAGACAAAAAATGATTCAATCAGTTTTAGTATGATAATAGATATACATATGTATGCATATATACACACATACATCTGTGTGTGTATATATATATATATACATATACATGCACACATATATCTAATATGTCTAATCTGAGTCAAGTCTTTTTTTATTTACTTTTCTACTCACTTTATAGATTTTATAAGAATCTTCACTGAAATATTCCTTTGTTTGTAGAACCCTGTTGGCTAAGGCTTTAGAATACACTGATTTCACCTCTGCAGAGAGGTAAGACACCCACCTCCAATAGCACCACCATATGGTCATGGGTGGTAACCTGTGATGCTTATGGACGGAATCTTGGTGGCTGAGCAGTATATGACATGCAACACTTCACTTTGGCTTTTACTTAGGCTAGACAGTCAGTTGATCAATTAGATGGTTATGTCAAGCCCTAGCACCTATATTATTGTCCCAAACTTATTGCTCTTATGATGAGCTCCAACCCTTTTATCATATATGTGCTAGAAGACGGGTAGGACGTTAAACTCTATCTGATGTTGAAGTTACAATTCTGGACCTCTGGGGAATGTGAAGTACCTCTTCATCTCCATTACTCCCAGGTCCACTCTGACCCAGAGTGGTAGTACCTGTTTGGCTCCCATCTATGGGTTAAATAGGAAAAAATGAGTTTAAAAACTGTTTAAAAAAATTGTGAGTTTGAAAAAAAATTTGAATATCCAACTAGAAGGAATAAAACAAAATGTCTTCAGCATAAAATAACCCAACAAGGGTTGACATGTCGTAAAAACCAACCAACCAACCTAACCTTTTCACTAATGTTTATTACTATCTGATGTTGAAGTTACAATTCTGGATGTCTGGGGAATGTGAAGTACCCTTTCATCACCATTGCTCCCTGGTCCACTCTGACACGGTGTAGTAGTACCTGCTAGGATTCCATCTATGAGTTAGATAGAAAAAATAAGTTTAAAATATAAAATTGATTACCATCAAGAAGGAATAAAACAAAATGTCTTCGGCATAGAATAACCCAACAAGGGTTGACATGTCGTAAAAACCAACCAACCAACCAACCAACCTAACCTTTTCACCAATGTTTATTACTATTGAAGAAGAATGTGTCAAATTGTCTGTTGCTGTTATCAGATTTTATTATTTAGTGGGTGGTATTTTCTAATTTGAAATATTTATTAATTTTTGTCTCTACAATTTGATTCCTCAACATTTTTAGGCATTACATTCTTTTTTTTTTTTTTAAATCTTTTCTCTCTCTAATAAGCCAACCAATTAGCTGTTCCAGAATAGCATTCCTATCTTTATCATATATTTTATTGCCACTAAAAATAATTTGATCTCCAGTAGCATTTTCTAAAAAAAAAAAAAAAAAAAAAAAATCAACCAATTTAGTTGGAACTATTTGTATTTTACAAAAATATGTCAATTTAGATTAAGGCATTTTTCATTGGTGATTTATGAAATTAATGTTTTAACTACAAACCAGAACACACACACACACACACACACACACACACCAAAATGGCATTTTATTAAATAAAATTTTATTTCTTTGAAAACAAATGTTTTCATAGAATACAGGGGAATATAATTCCAACATTGGATCAGCATTACATTAAACTGGAGGCATTTACTAAAATTCTTTATTTTGATGTTAGTATGAAAAATAAATGGAATCATTTTCTGTTTGCGGATACACAGTTAAGTCTGAATTATTAATAACATCTTTGTTGTTGGCATCCTTCTGTCTACAAGAGATGATGGAGTAGTGTCCAATTTTTTTATTTATTAATTGTAACTACGTGGCCTGGAGGGGTTCATAAGGAGGATGAGCTGTTACCCAAGCAGCACATTCCCCCCCCTCTCCACACTGCTGCTGTGATCCAAAGGAAAGGCAAGAAGCCAATGCAGTTTGGCAGCAGTAGTGTTGCAGGAGTTGCTGGGTAGCACTGGATTTCAGCATCACACCCCTTTAGGGACTCTTGATTTGTATTTGGGTTTTACTCCCCTAGCCTTTCCTTGAAATGAGGTAAAGCCGCTAAGCAGCGGAGATGTTGTATCAGACTTTTCCTTGTCCTAGACGGGTTGCCTTCCAAGGCTAATGTCGGTGTTCCTGAAAAATGAAATGAGATTAGGAATACAGTATATTTTGCATTTATGGATCAACTAAGCAACAGTACCTTCATATTTAAAACAACCTAAAAAAAAGGACATGGTACACAGAAAAAATATACAAAAGAAAGAGAGTAGGGGAAAGACAGATAGGGAGTGAGCATGCTGAAGTGATAATACTAATCTGTTTCACTCTCCCCATATCTCCAGAACTGGAGCCTCACTATCAGATGTTTAATGTCATTCCCAGGAGATTACATTTTTGAGGGCATCAATATATATATATATATATGTATAGGCAAAAATAGATTACAAAAGGTTGCCATTTTTGTACCCCACCTCCAAATTTTTCGAGTTTAAAATTGGCATAGCTCGGCCAATTTTCGGGGTTGGAAGCTCAAATTTTAAGAATTGTCATACTTTAATATAGTCTATACCTGGACACAATTCCAGAAAAATTTCAGGGGGTGGGTGACAATTTTTGCTTTTTTCTGGATGATTTGAGCAGCAGGAAGAAGTTAAACCACTGCAGGTGGTATAAGACTACTCAGCATAATACTTCCATATTTATGAGGATTGGGACATGCCCATTAATGTTCATAGGTAAGGTATATAACACCCCCTTTTTTTAGATTTACTCTGCATAGAGTCAATATCTGATCCTTGTCACCAAAATGTTGTAACCTAACAACGGTTACTAAATGAGAAATAACCCAACAGAGGTTGGAAATGAAATGGAATCTTTATAACATTGATAAAATACAGTACTTGCTAGCAGCATGAAGAAGGTAAACCACTGCTAATGGTATAAGATTACTCAGCATAATACTCCCGTATTTATGAGAATGGGGACATACCCATTAATGTTCATAGGTAGGATATATATATTTTGATTTATTTGGTTGAGTTTCGAGCAAATCGATTCATAATATACAAGTAGCGTGAAGAAGGTATACCATTGCTAGTGGTATAAGACTACTCAGTCAGCATGATACTCCTGTATTTATTAGGATTGGGATATGCCCATTAATGTTCATAGGTAGGGTATATAACACACATATTTTGAGTTATTTGGTTGTGTTTCAAGCAAATCGATTCCTAATATACAAATCCTAGATAGAAAAAAAATGGGTTTGATGTTGTAATGCATTTCCATCAATCTCCTAGAAAACCATTAAATCTTTGTGTTTCTCCCAAATAGAATCAAGCAGGCAATTACCGGTTGAGATACCCCGAAGGAAAAGGATTTTGCAGCAGCTTGCATTTCTATTCTAAAAATGACAAGTGATGCTAGCATCGAAAGAGTGGAAATAATTCTTTAATTCCTAAGTAAATATCGTACATAGATTGTATAATAGGAGGAGACTATTTTTTTTTTTTTAACAATCTATTTATTTCTATATATTTACGTTTCTAATCCACTAAAATCTTTTAAGAGTTGTGCAGAAATTTCAAAATTCAATTTTCCCCCCAAAATCTAACATTAAATTATCTTACATGAATATAAATGATTTACAGCTAATCCATGTTTTTTTTTGTTTTTTTTTGTTTGTTTATTTTTATTTATTTATTTATTTATTTAATGATAAATGTTTAGTGTTTTAAACTTTCTCTTGAGACATTTCCAAACTGGCAATAAAATTAATATTTAAAAGTACCAGAAAACTGAAAACTATAAAAAAAAAAAAAAATTAATAAATAAATAAAATATAAAGAACAAAAAAATAAATGAATAAATAAATAAATAAGAAAAAAAAAAAGAAGAAAGAAATCCTTATTCTGAATTAGGTCAAACTGACATTGCTAATAAATAATTTTAAAAATGTTTGCACTCTAATATTCTTTCTTTCTTTCTTTTTTCTGTTTTGGATGTGCCATTAATTCATAAATATGAAAATGTTATTTAGAAATTTTGGATTGCATCTTAAAATTTGTATTTGTGATTAACAAAAAAAGAAAAAAGAAAAAGATGTGACTAAAATACTAACGTGAAAGAAATGTTTAGCAACATAAACTAAATAATTAATTCATTGAATATCTCTCCATTCATGTGTTCTATACTATCTAAATTATCTGGAGTTGCCCAGGATAATACGCTCTCAAGATTATCATAAATTATAATATTTTCTTCTTTTTTTTTATGAGATGGATTTTAAGAGTCGTTCCTAAAGATGGCGGAGAAATAGGCAAGTTTAAATGGACAGAATTTTTTGTATCCGTTTCTGGGTTACTTTTGAAAATCAATGGAATATTCCAACTATTTTTAGATCACTGAAATACATTAAGTTAGTTTTAAACTCTGATTACAAGACTTGACTTTAAAAGAAATGAATCTATTTCTAATTAAATGTCTCAATAGGATTTACATTTTTTCAAAAAAAAAACATAACCAATATTTTGGGAATTTTCAATGCTGCAGCAGAGATGCTAATAGGTACGCCTCTGTATCCCTGAGGCACAAAAATCTAAAAGGATGTAGTAAAATCGTATCCATGCATCCCGGTGTTTTTCTTATATAATGGTTATCATCATAGGAAATGGATATGGTTACACAAGTTCAAATCCTGGATGAGGCTGTTTGCATTGCACATAGCGCTAATACCCTTGGAAAGGTATGCAACCTACTATTCTCCATCCACCTATTGATAAAAAGTAGGCCAGTTTGGGAACTTTAACCCTGACCGCCTATCACAAAAAATGAGTGAGACAAGCAAGACATGCTCAGAGATGCTGATAGGTAGGCATCTTGCGTCCCTGATGCACAAAAATCTAAAAGGATGCAGTAAAATCATATCCATGCATCCCAGTGTTTTTCTTTTTTCTTTCCTCACCATTTCAAGCTAACTGTATATACATTTCAATAGTCACTTAGAAACAAATTATACAATAAATTAGGTTACAAGGTATGAGTTAGACAGCTTTAGTTGGAACTCATAAATTTTCCTGGGGACTCTTTCAAAGCAAATATGTGTATCCCAGGATGCATCACTGCTGCAGGTAGAAATATTTATTTACTATTTTTTTCTTTATCTCAGTTAACTTTGAACCACATATCTTTGAGGCATAACACAGATTTTCAAAGATACATGGTTCAAAGTTAACTGACCAGAAAAAATGTAAATGTTTTTATATAAAATAACTGGTGCATCATATGTTTTATTCATTAATATATCAATACTGAAAATTTCATTAAATTCGGTTAATTCTCTTATTTTTTGGTATTTTTTTCTTTCAGCGGGGTAACACACAATAGTGGAATTTAGGTCCGTTAAGTTAACCAGAATTTATTAGACTATTTCTTTTTATCTTCACTCCAAGAAACTTCTGTCATCATCTCATTATCAAGTAAACTTTCTGGTTCTTTATTAATAAAAGCTAACAAACTAATCATTTATAAAAACTGTTTTCATTTAACATTTAAACAGTAAGATTAATGAAAGGTGATTTTTGAGAGGCTTGCTTAATCGATTGCTTAATTACTTCTAACTAATTATTGAGAAAAGATGTCTCTCACCTCAATGTGACAAACGTCTGACTGTCACCTCACTTTGCAACTGGAAAGATTTTCAGATAAAGACTTGCATCCCACCCTCTTTAGTTTATTTTCCTCTTTCTATCCTCTTCTCTCACTCTCTCTCTCTCTCTCTCTCTCTCTCTCTCTCTCTTCCTCTCTCTCCACTTGATGTATTTTAATTATATATAAAATCAAAAGACTGAACACTTATAAAAAGATTTTCAGATACAGACTTGCATTCCACCCTCTTGTATTCTTTTGTTTATTTTCCTCTTTCTATCCTCCCTTCTCCCTCTATCTCCCCCTTTCACTCTCTATCTCTCCCTCTCTCTCTCTCTATCCTCCCTATTCTCTTATCACCCCCCCTCTCTCTCTCTCTCTCTCTCTTTCTACATGATATATTTTAATTATGTATAAATTCGAAAGACTGAACACTTATAAAACTGAGATTACTTTAAATTAATTTATTGAAGAATAAATTTTGTTTAGTGGAGGTGCGTGGTGTAATGGTTACCATTGTAGGAAATGGACACGGTGAGACAAATTCTGGATGAGGCCGTTTGTATTTCACATAGCGCTAATAAACCTTAAGAAAGGTATGAATCCAACTATTCACCCTCCAGCTACGGATAAATAGTAGGGCACACTGGGCTTCTGTTCTTAGGCGTCATGGGTCAGCTACTTTGAAACATGTCCCCCCATGCTTAAATATCTTCCAGGTGAGAACTCACTCCCAAGTGCCAGGTGCTTACGATAGCAGAGTTCGTATAATGGTCAGGTTTTAAAAGCTTTCTAAAAAAAAAAAATTCTGCATGAAAACTTTTCTCCTGATGATGATCTAAGGTCAAAACTAGTTCAGAACTATAGAAAAATGAATATCCAAAGAAATATTCCAATTTGTCTTATCACTTTTGTTCGTCTCTTTATATATGTGTGTATGTATATCTGTGACTCTAACATTAAGAACACACATTGAGCTCTCAAACTGCGACTGGTTTTTAAAAAAAAACTCTTGTGTCGTAAGGAAGATTTCTTCTCTGGACTTTTGGATTATATATATATAATCAACCCCTCCACACAAGTAGGATGTGACACATAGTTTCTTAAGCAAAATTTAACTAGTTTGAATTCTGAGTTTTCCTTCTCCGAGACTGGTTGCCTAACCAAGGTTAAAAAGCCAACTCTGCTCTACCATTTGCCCATAGCTGAAAAGAGGATAATTGGATGCATACCATTTTCAAGGTCATTAGCATTAGGTGAAATGCAAACAACCTTGTCCAGGATTTGAACTCAGGTTGCCGTGTCCATTTTCTACAATGATAACCATTACACCATGCACCACCACACACACACACATATATATATATATATATATATATATACACACACACACACACAGAGAAATGCTGATAGGTATGTATCACTGATGCATAAAAATCTAAAAGGACACATAAAAATCATATCCATGTGTCCCAGTGATTTTTTTTCTTCCTCCACCATTTCCATCTAACTGTAAATACATTTCAATATTTTCTTTGAAACTATTTACACTGTATGGGATACAATGTAGCAGTTTGATGGATTTAGTTGTTTATAGATAAAAACTCAACAATTTATTAAGAAACTCAAGTTGAGACCCATCAAATCAAATATATGCGTCCCAGGATGCACTAAATTAAAAAACTATCAACATCATTTTATATATATATATATATATATTTATATAATCATTTGGCTATAATGTAACCCATGTTTTAAAAATATCATATTAATCCAGTTATTTGTTTTTTAATTAAACCATAAAATTTCCATGGATTTAGCTAGTTTGTGTGACTACTGAAAACCCAAACCTAAAGTTTATCTGCCTTTGTCATTCACATTTCTAACAAGTAGATCAGCTAAAGACATTTGACAATCACAAATCCTCAACTGTAACACTTTAGCTATGTAAATAGAAATCACCACTCAAGATATTTACATGTCTCACAAAGTTTAGAGAGAGAGAGAGAGAGAGAGAGAGAGAGTATTGTATCTCATGACTTCCATTAGAAGATAAAACTTCCCAAGAGTCATCTCTGTATTTAAGCTTCCTGCTAGTCAGTTGTCAGTGTTAGTCAATTCCACTCAACTGTGGTCTCTCCGGCCACGAACAAACAGTTAGTAAATAGTATCAGTAGAAATGACCTACACATATCGTTCTTGATTCTCCATATTTTCTTACACCATAAAAAAGTAAAAAAAGTCGTTGGGATGGTCTAAAGTCGGTATCAGCCAGACAGCAAGGGAATCTATCCTCTTTCCACTAGTGCTAGACCAAGGCGATTGTTTTTTTGCATCTGAGACAGAGCACCACACCTACCATCAGCTCCTCACTTTACTGCACAGATCCATGTGCTACTCATACGCTGAGTTGACAAGGACCGTTATCGAACCAGGAACTTTGAGTTCCCAACTAAACACTCTACTGACTGAGCTAAACTGGCACCATACTCGTAATTTTTATTTTACCTAGTTCTTCGAAACCTGTGTCCAGTGGCTTCAGCCTTTGACAATAAGATGTAATAGCCTGCATGATCCCAGGGGCCCATCCTCCCAGGCAGTACCTGCCCTCTCGTCTAAAAAGGGCAAGGCTGGGTTATTTCCCATTGCCTAAGGCACATCAGAACAGAAATGTAGAGGGGATTCACACAATTTTTAAACACTAGCCATGCATGAGCTTCAGTTTGTGCATAGTATGAATCCCTCCCCAAGTTTACGCTTGCATTAGCTTGCATAATTTATGTGCAATAAAGACTACAGACTGCAGTAGTTTAAAAAAAATGTTATTTTTCGACACAGTGCAGCCATTAAAAACTGCAATTAAGATGAAAATTTGTGGAAAATCACAAAATCAAGTTTTTCACTGTGGTAGGGAAGGGGAAGAGCATAAAACAAACCTGTTGACCCACCAGACCAAAAATGCTGAGTCATGGCGGCAGTCACACATAGTTCCCCACTATACTGATTCATGTGTTTGACTGACATGGTGTGATGTCAGTAGATATTTACTCTGTAATCTTTTATGTGTGGTGTAATGGTTATCATCAAAAGAAATGGACATAGCTAATTGAGTTCAAATACTGGATGAGGTGGTTTCCATTTCCTATAGTGCTGATGCCTTTGGGAAAAGTATGTATTTAATTATTCTCTCTTCAGCCATGGATAAAGAGTAGGGCAACTTGGTTATTTAACCTTGGTTAGGCAACCAATGTAGGAGAAGGAAAACTCTGAATTCAAACCTGTTAAACTCCGCTTGGGGTGTCACTACTACCATACTCAGCAATTGCCTATTTTGATAAATAATTTTAAAAAATTATGGCAATCTTATATGAAATGAACGAACACTGCATGATAGAAATGTTCAGGAAAAAATTATATGTCATCCATTCTGGCCAATACTGTATATTTCATGGTACTGACCATAAGTGTCCATCCAATGCCTTGCATCAAGTTTTTCTACCCATTCTGTATTAACTATATAAATTGCTACACATTCAGTATATTATATTTTTCTCTCCTTCAATTGTTCCAATAGTTAGTTTTATATGATCAGAATTTTCATCTTTTTTTATTGGTTTGAAATTGTCAGGATCTGAGAGATTTAGGAGGTAATCAATAGAGAAAATGACATTTTCATCTGTTTGGTAATAATTTATAGCGACAAAAGTCTCAAACATTTTGATAATATAAAGTTTCTTTTCAGTTATTTTTAAATGTGGCCAAATTTTCTTTGGAACTGACATTCATTATTAGAATTTAATTCATAAATGAAATTTTCTGTTCAGAAATATTTTTGTGTCTCTATGACAGGAAATTTTGCATATAGACTTTTTAAGGAATTTATTTTAAATGGCCTTATTCCTTTTTTTTTTTTAGAATTAGGAATTTGTCTTGTCTATACATATATAAAGGGCAGTTTGTGTGTATGTATATCCGGAGGAAACTATGAATATAAATCAATTAATGACAAAGTAAATATAGATGCACATTCACTATCACCAGATCTTTCTTTTTGAGCAAAAATAATGAAGATTTTGTTTATATTTAGGGAAAAAATCTAACATCACACCAGCATTTTTTACATGGGCATTTTTATTGGGTATCCACTGAGGATCCAACTTGCAATTAGAAATAATGGATCTATGAGACTAAAGTTTAAAAGATCTCTCCTCTACCCAACTGACATTGGTTAGCCACTTCTAGTGTAATATAAAGGGAATATGAATAAGATTCTAAAAGAATTTCTGTTTTTTTTTTAAATGATTTGCACTGATCAATTTGAAAGTTTTCTTCCTTTTTCTTGCATTATAGTAATTCTTTTTTATATTTTGTTTAATTTTTTTCATATTGGAAAAAGTTTAAGAACATTATATATATAATGTGGTTGAAAAATAGAGGGAAAAGTGAATATAACAACACAACCCTACATTCAATTGATATTTCACATTGGTGTTGAGTGAAGCTTCTTCAGAATTTATTGTGAAGACAAATGTTCTTGGTATAGAGAGGGGAAGTGAATAATATATATATATAAATAATGGGATTAGGAGCCAGTTTAACTCAGGTTAGTAGATCATTCACTTATGAATCTCAAGGTAGGTTCATACCAGTCCTTGTCAATGCAGCGCATGAGTAACACAGCTTAGGTAATATGATCGTGCAGAAAAGCATTTAGAGTTGATGGGTAGGTGTGTGTATTAGTGCTATGTGAAATGCACACAGCCTAGTCCAGTATTTGAACTTGTGTTGCCAAGTCCATTCCTACAAGAAAATATATGTTCATATAGTTATTACTAAGCTTAGCTTAGATTGGCACAAGGCCAGAAGTATGGAGTGCGCCAATGAGAATCAAACTCACTAATAATGGTCTTTAAATCTAGCTGCAACCATTAACCACATGAGGTGCCCCTATATGTTTTATATAATTTACCCAACCCCCAGAGCAGGATGCAAAACAGCGTCAATTTCTTTAACAGATTTTAACAGGTTGAATTCCAAGTTCCTTCGCCTAGACTGGTTACCTATCCAAGTTAAATACCCAATCTGTCCTACTATTATACCCATAGCTGGAAGGAAAATATATGGATTCATACCTTTCCCAAGGTATTAGTTACTATGTGAAATGTGAACAGCCTCATCCAGGATTGAACTCGGGTCGACAATCCATTTCCTACGACTCTAACCATTACACCACCAACACCTCCATACATATCATATATATACACTCACAGTTGGTGTTTGAAAAATTTCTGTATTCTTCTGAAAGTATTAACAAACTAAAATAAAACTAAATCTAATAATTACCTCAGTATTTAGTTTTTGCTGTCATTGTTGCTTTTAAATTAACATATTTTTCTTTTTTCTTTTTAAATCTAGGGTTCGAATTCCAGCTAAAAATGTCTACTATTATCGTGCCCTTTCATCGGAAAAATTATTAATGTCCTTCATCTTTTGCTTGACCGTGAAGATGATGTCTACCAGGTTCCTATTGTTTTCCACACCTACACGAAACTGCAAAAATTATTTGGATAGCATTGAAAAAAACACCAGAAATATTTACAAGGGAATTGCTCTGTCTAACTGTGGTAAGTTGCATTTATCTGTGTGCGTTATATTTCCTTACAGATGATTGATGTGCCTTAAAGAAATACAGCAAAACACTTCCTATTAGCGGTGATATCTACACAAGGACTCCAGCTTTACACTATGTTACAAAGAAAAGATTGGATAATACTGGATATTTGCTTCTCCTTGCTGGATTTCAGTAGGAGGCTTCAATTAGACTCATCAATAGCGACTAAATTAATTCTGACCAAACAAAGTTGGAGAAGCTAGATATTTAGTCATGCCTATCCAGAAAATGGAGATGAGACAGAGAAGGATAGTAACATATCCACCTTGGACTAAGCTTGTTATCTAATGTCTTTATACTATTTTTGCTTGAAAATAAGAGAGTCTTTCTTTCTACTATTTTGTTCTCTCTATCTCTGTTCATTGGACAAAAAATTAAGTCAGTAATTTACTATCATTGTTCAACTTATATAGGTGTGGGATTAAAATAAAATTAAAATAAAAATAAAAAATTAAAAAATAACAAACTCCATGAGCCTTCACTGGAAGACCCCAAGAATATGCGGGAAAAAGACCCACTTCTGATCCCAAGAGAATCTCTTGAGCCATTCTGACTTAGGCCTTACTGTGTCTAGACACTACTACTGGCAGGGAGATATTGCTTTGCCACCTGTGTCTATGACTCATGAATAAAGATTTATATTACTGCACACCACTGCAAATGACTTAATCTGAGAGATAAATAGAAATCAATTACACCCTGTCACTCCATTGGTTTAAAACTGAACCATATGTTGAAAAAAAGAAACTAAAGTGGTGTTTCAATCAATTTCACAAGGATGTAAGATTCAGAAAAGTTAACTTGATGCTTGTATATTAAAGTTGGTTGAACAAGTTAAACTTGATACAGATCTAGGATTCATATTTATTACTTAGGATTATGCCAAAATCTTAAATTAACCTTTAAAATGCAAACATAATTCTTCTCTTTGTTACTGTTTGTTTGTACAGACAGGATTTTGTAATTAAAAACTACACCAACCATTGGGTTTCCATTGTAATAAATGGTCCATGATGATACTGATGCTTCTATTTAGAAAGAAAAGAAGGATTCTCATTAGCATTTTATAGTTAACTCCATTATATAGAAAATTTGATTTAATTTTTTTCTGGTTAGCATACACTTATGGGTCCATGTGTAGGGGTCCACAGAGGAACATCACTTATAAGTTTGTCTTTGTTTCTCCATCAGTGTTGACCATATAAATATATAAGACCTACTATTTAAAAAAATTTAATATCTGAACATTCTGGCTTCATAGAAATATACCTAAAAAAACACAATTAATTATTGAAATTAATGATATAATTTTCTTCAAGTCATTCAGAGAAAAATACTATGTTAAAGGCACATTTTATGAATAGTAGTGATTGTGTCTAATAATCTACATGGTGTAATCATGTCTAATATCTACATGGTGTTAATCATGTCTAATAATCCACATTTGGTAGTAATGATTGTGGTAATAATCTACATGTGATGATTGTGTCTAATAATCCACATGTATATTGTGTCTAATAATCCAACATGTGGTAATATGTCTATAATCCACATGGTGTAATGATTGTTTCTAATAATCTACATGGTGATGATTGTGTCTAATATTCCACATGGTTGTAAATATGTCTAATAACCAAGGTGGTAATGATTGTGTCTAATAATCCACATGTGGTATGATTGTGTCTAAAATCCACATGCGGTATGTTGTGTCAAATAATTACATGGTGATGATTGTGTCTAATAATCTGTACATGGTGATGATTGTGTCTAATAATCACATGGTGATGATTGTGTCTAATAATCCACATGGTGTAAATAGTCTATTATCCACATGTGGTAATGATTGTGTCTAATAATCTCACATGTTGGTGATGATGTGTTTAATAATCACATGGTGAAAATTGTCTAATAATCCATATGGTGGTAATGATTGTATCTAATTCCACATGGTGGTAATGATGTGTCTAATAATCCACATGGTGATAAATATCCCTTTAAGTAGTAAGTAAATAGCACAAGACCTGTTGTTCATTATTCAGGCGACAGCTAGAATATGCTTCCCTTTTCACTAGTCCTAGACTAGGAGTTGTTTTTGCATCTGCGGATGGATTCATTCGTTGGAGCCAGCTGAACTGACCCAGGTTGAATGCCCTCACAGAAACAGAAGAAAGTTATGATAAATACTTCTTATTTTGATTTTAATAGCATTAACCTCTAAAGTATCTCCTCAAGGTGTTCCTTTCTTTTTCCATCAAGTTGGAGGTTTCTGTATCATATAGATTAAACAGACTTAAATTACTTATCTTATCAATGTCATAGCTAATCAAAATAATAAATAGAAAACACATTAGTCTCAATATATTCCAGAAATTTATGTTTTCTTATTCTTGTATACTTATCTTATATTATATTGAAATCCTTGAACCATATAATTGTGTACAAATTACTTGTGTTAAGGAGATGTTAGCTCAGTTGGTAAGCATCTGCCTTGAACTACAATGTTCTGGTTTGATACTAATCTTCGACAACTCAATGCATGAGTAGCATAGCTTGGATCGGCTGTAAAGTAGGGAGTGGATGGTAGGTGTGGCACCCCACCTCAAATCCAAAAACAATCTCCTGATCTAGCACTAGTGAAAAGGGATAGATTCCCTTGCTGTCCGGCTGATACCAACAACATGTCCCTGCACATATTTTACTTACTACTTAAGTGATAATTGCTTGTATAAATGATGGTATTAGTTACTTGAGTATGCCCACTTGGTGAGTGGCTAACACGTAGCTTGATATCATAGTAAGCAAGTTCAAACTCCAGTGTGCCATTATGTTCACTTTTGGACTAATACCGTTTGAAAGGTATGAACCCTCTCCCACCTTCAGCTATGGGTAAATAGAACACTACTGTTCTCTACAACATGGATCACCAAACTTTTTTCATTGTGGCCAGTCAATTGAAAATAATGGCACAAGCCACATTATATTGTGTTCAATACTTGCTAGCCAGAAGAAAGCTCTGAGAAAAAGATGTAAAAAAAAATTTATCTTTCCATGTATTTCATGGATGAGTGGTGTAAGATGCACAAAAACAAATTTAACCAATATTTTTATTTTCGAAACATATCAAAATCATTAAAAATCATGTACATTGTGGGCCTGTAAAATGTCTTAGCGGGCCGTATTTGTGACCTCTGCTCTACAAGAATGACATAATAACCACTTGAAGGTTGATATGCCATTAAACAAAGAAGCAAAACTTAAATAACTTAAAACCATATGGTCACAAAAAGTGATGATATGTTGTAAACCAACTGACAATCAGCAAACCACATTTATTTTAATTTTTCCAAATCAAAGTTTAATTCATTATAAATATTATATATAACTAATACTACATTTTGATTCAATCAAAAACCAAAGAAAGATTTGCTTTCATATTTAAAGACGCAAACTTTCCTCTCTAATACAATGGTTTGATTTCTTGTTTAATGGCATTCAACATTTGTGGGTTATCTAATGCCAAAGCCATCTGTTTTTAGAAGACAATAGTGTACTATTCAACGAATTTGTTCTCAACTTAAAATTTTTTTTTTACCTATGAACCCCTTTGAACCGTATTTTATCATTTATTATCACTTGATGTTTAAAAAATTTAAATCCTATTGTATTTTTATAATTGAAATTTTTTTATTTGCTGCGACCTGAAAGAAATGTTATGTGGTCCATAAGGACCCCAGTTGAAACCACTAATTTAACCCATAGCTGGTGATAAGGGGATTCCACCTTTCCCTAAGTAATTGAAAAAAAACACTGTTGTTATTAATTAATGTTGTATTTATTGGCTAATATTGCAATATTTCAATCATATAAGATCATCATCAGAGCTATCTGTTATGAAATGAAGAAAATAGTTTTTGATAAATATGACCAGTTTGAAAAACTGTCATATTTATAAAAAACTGGTTCATATTTACTAAAAAAATGGTCATATTTATCAAAACTATTTTCTTATTTCATAACAGGTTTGCTCGGATGACGATCTTATGCAGATTGAAATATTGCAATATTAGCCAATAGATACAACAGTAATTAATAACATCTGTGTGTTTTTCCAAATTCTTCTCTGATATATTGGATTCACTTCCTTATTTTTATTGATATCCTTTCCCAAAGTGTATTAGTCTGAAAGGAAACATAATAGCACGACTGGAGTTTGAACTCACTTACTACAAGTCACAGTCTAGTGCTTTAGCCACTATGCCATGGGACTTTTCCCCTAACACAACAGGTTTTCTATTTATCTCAAGGCCACAATGTTAATAATGATGATTTTCTCATTACAGAGATTCAGATAAATATCTTGTGCAATTTATCACTAATAGTTCCAGCTTCTTTTAGATATTCTTGAACATCTTTTCAGGCAATCATGAATTTTGTTTGACTTTCCTCTGCATATTTCTGAGTGTTCATTCAGATACTTTATTGAAGCCACCACTTTCAGGAATGCTTTTTGTGCTCCTAAAGTTATTCCACTTGTGTATAATGGCCTAATCATACTAAAAGAGATTTCATCCTTTAGTAATGTCTTTTAAGCTCAAACCATTAGAATATTACTTGATTATTTCATTCTTTTCTATGCCTAGCTCTTTCACTTCAGCTATAATGACCATCTTGTCAAAAGAAGACAACACACTTGATTCTATATTATTAAAGATCCCTTTTTGTATCTCGGAATTTTTTAGATGAGTATTGATAATTAGTATATATTCTGGATTATTCAGACATTGTCCTCTCTTTATTGTTATCTGTCCGGCCTTCTTCAGGTATTTATGACAAGATGGTTCCCAAGTTGAGAAGGCTACAGATTCCAACAAGAATGTTCCCGAGTTCGAGGAAGCTCCCAAGTCTGACAAGAAATACCTTGAAGAAGGCCGAAGGACACAATCGTCTAAAATGTACAGATAACAATAAAGATGAGGACAATAGTCTGAATTAATCCAAATAATACCCCTTTTTGTATGTATGTACCATGACAAGGTAAAAGTGCACATCATAGCAAGATCTTTGTTAGAGCATACTGTTAAAATGACTCCATTCAGCCCCAATTACAACTCTATTATAATAAATATTATTTTCTCTCTATTTTTGAGATGAGGCTTGATGGAATGAGTTTTTTGACGTTGTATTTATCTTATGTGGATATGTATCATTTTGCCTCTGTATCCCTGATCGTCCACAGGTCCCTTTATAAATGGAGATGAATACAATAAGAAAATTTGAAAAGTGCTCAATGCTACAACAGTGGAGCATTTAATGTAAAATATAAAAAATTAAAATTTTCATTGAGTTGTTATTTGTGTTAATATAGCACATAATTATCAAATCAGAAAGAGTTTGTGAGCTTTACATGAAACTTTAAAAAATGGATTCAATAAACATAATTTTAATATTTTAGTTTTAAACTGACTCACTATAGTTAGATTGAGCACTCTTTATATAATGTCTCCTACTGCTTTTATCTTCATTTATTTATTATTTTATTATTACTATTATATTATTACTGTACATTAATTATTATTACTGTTAATATTCATTATCATATTATTGATAATAATAATAACTCCTAATTACTTAGTTGAGCACATTTTGAAAAGTACTTAATTCCTGTTATGGAAGTTTTAGTCTTTACATTCCATAAAAAAACATACCTACACCTGACTAGTAACAATTACAGACTGTGCTAATGGATAACTTGAGAGCCTAATTAAAAGGAAAGAAATTAGGAAAAAAAGAAACTTTCCATCTGATTATGACGCTACACATAAAACTCAGTAACAGACTCAATGGAAACATAATTTCAATATATATATATATATAATAAGGATAATAAAAGGATATGAAAACACACAATGCTGTTAAAATGAAAATATTTGATAATCATATTCATAGCGTAATATTGAACAATATTTCGATTTATAAAATCATCATCAGAGCTTGTTTTTAAAACTGGACATCGAAAGAAAGAAGCTGAAAATATTTTGAATTCAAATGAAAACATTGATGACCAAAAGCGTACAAGTCATGTGAATCGTTCTTCATTAGCACATCCACTATGGCTTCTCGTCACGACATTACGTATATCTTAGTGTAACAGTTTTTGAAGAAGAAGACATATTCAAATTCAAAAATAGACAAATTTTCTTTTTCAAACAGAAGAGTTTTAATCTGGTCATGGTCAGCCTGCTACGGATTTTCTCTTAACTATATATATATAATATAGGGTAGTGAATACATAAATCAGTGATACTGTAACTGTCAGTTTCTTGCCTGTGATTTTCAAACAAGTTTGAAAGAATATATGCTCTATCCAATAATATGAAATAATCTTTACTTTTAATTATAGCAAACTATATTATCATATATATATCATTATATACTAAGCTGAGTGAATCAGCATTTGTCTCCTAAGGCTTTTTTTTTCCTATTTAGTTTAATGACACAAAAACACATCTAAAAATATTTCTTAGATTTAGGATTAGATTATGTTGAAAATTCCCATTTATTGGTTCTGATTAGTCGTAATTGCAATTAAGTCAAAAAACTCACTTGTCCCTAACTTTGCCTATCTCTTTCCACGACTCTCTATATATCATGATTACCTCCGTCGTTATAAATTTAGTGTTCTCTGGTGCATAAAGAGAGATTGGAGTGTGAGAGAAGAGAGAGAGAAGAGATTACCTTTCCTTCTCAGCAGCCAATGAGTGGCTAATTATAACATAAAAATAAAGGAGAAGTAAATCTTCTCTCTACACTCATAGAGAAAACTAATTTGTTGTTTACCAATTTTTCTGGACACATTTATTTTTAAATCTAATTGCTTGCAAACAACTTTTTTCCTAATCCCAATATCTAAAAAATACTAGCCTTTATCTATGCTCCATATACCGAAAATTTTGTCATCCCTCTAACAACAATGATAGAACCAGAAATGTACGTAATATTTAAAGTTTGTTTAATGTTTAAATTTCGAAATTTTTTTACTAAACTTTCAATTTACAAAGCTCAAAATCTATTTAAAATTATCAAGGAAGATTGAACATAACAAAACTGTTGATTTCTAAAGAAAATGTAAATAAGATTCATACACAATGTGAACTTGAATTTGTTTTCTTGGTGTAAAAAAATAAAAAATAAAAATTGAATTCATGTTTAAAAAGATTTTTTTTTAAATTTACTTTAATTATATATTTTTGAAGGAATAATGCAAATTTAGGTTGAAAAAACATATTTATTTTCCTTTTTTTCCTTCTTAATATTTTCAGGCTAGGCCCATTCAGAGTTGAAAATTTTTCCATCTGTGTTGTAAACTTCAACTGAATATTAATCTGTGAATGCTTTCTATCAAACGCAATTAGAATAATATTTCAACTAAATTGCATTATTTGCCTTCATAAATATATTATTACATTTTAACTAATGCTTGTAACACACTATAAAAATAAAAAATAAATCTTTATACTTTAATTATTAATTCCAGAAGTTATATAGGTCAAAAGGGGAAACAAATGCAAATAATTGATAGTAAAAAATTTAGGAAGAGGCATTAGCTGTTTCCAGCAAAATGAACAAAACCTAACCGCAAACACTAACAAGATGAATCTGTCAAGTACCATTTTAAGAAATTGGCTTTTAGATTAAGATGTTAAAGTTTAAACATACTACATTCTTACGTGTGTCAAAAAGTACATGGAGCAACCACTTTGATCTTAGGAAGAGTGCAGTGATACTACACTCTGATCCATGGCTGAATTGTCATATCATAAATTAATCTCATTTTTTATGTGAACTATTCTAAGATGTCTGTTTGTATATGTGTGTGTGTATTTATAAGCATATATATTTTTTCACAACATTCTTACACTATGTGTGTATACATGTGCAGCCATATCTGTGTATGTGGATATGTACAAGCTATTGTTTTTAAAAATTATATCCTTTGTTCATTGTTTGCTGAAGAAATGCCACAAATTCAATTTTCTGTTTGAATTTCTTGTGTTTTTTACGACTTCAGTTGCCAGTAGAAAAAATTGAATTTTCTGATTTGGAAACTCAAATTTCCTTTACTCTATTCTTTGTTTTATTACATAATTTTGTCTTCTTTTTTTTCATTTTTTTTCATCTTTTTGTTGTTGTTGTTGGGGGCGTGGAACAAACTGTTGTGTTTAATTGTCTAAAACTTCTGTGCCATCGGACACCAACATTGAGAGGTAATTTGATTGCAAGAACAAGTTCTAAATTAAAGCAAGTGATAGCATCTTAGATGGATTGATAGATAGACACGATACACAGATAGACAGAGAGAAAGAAAAGAAGATTGGAGGCCTTCGTTAAAGACATAATAGATGGGTTTATAAAAAAAAGTTATGATCAGAGAAAAATAGAATAACTTATAAAAGTAGAATATATATTTCTTCAGAAACAAAAAAGGTTTGTCAGAATTTTTTTTAAAAGATGAAAGCTTGATAATTGTATTGTTTGGATTTTTGGACTATTATACATCACTTTATTGGTATATACATAATGTTTCAGCTGAGTGCCATCCGGCTTTCTTCAGTGTTTCTTGTCCAACTTGGGAACTTTCTCAAACTCTGGAACAATCTCTTCAAATTCTGGAATGTTCTTGTCAACTTGGGAACCTTCATGTATTCAACAAGAAACTCCTGAAGAGGGCACATCACTGAAACGTTATGTGTATAACAATGAAGATCGAATATAATCGAAAAATCCAAATAATCCTAAAAAGGCTTGTTTCCTTTTGTTTAATGGTATATCAACCTTCGTGGTTATTCTAATGCCAAAGCCATCATGTAGAAGAACAGTAGTTGTACTATTTAACCTATAGTGGGGTTGAGGGCTCATACCTTCCCAAGTGATTAATGGCATATCAACATTCATGGTTTATTTAATGTCAAAGCCATCCTTGTAGAAAACAGAGTTGTACTATTAACCTATTGCTGGGGGTTGAGGCTCATACCTTTCCAAGGTATTAATGGCATATCAACATCATGGGTTATTTAATGTCAAAGCCATCCTTGTAGAAGAACAGATTGTACTATTTAACCTATAGCGAGGAATGAAATAGCATGACTGGAGTTTGAACGCATTACTATAAGGTCACAGTTCAAATATACCACAACACAATGGCGACTCCCCACAAAACCAAAAAAAGTAGCAAAAATGTAAATCATTGATTTGTTCCTCTTTCATCTTTGAAAAAAAATTTAAAAAATTTTCTCACATGTTATGAAACTTTGAAAGAAAATTAAATTGTGATTGAGCCAATTTTTAATTATGAATATCCTAGTATGCTAAATAGTACTACTAAGATGTGACACAGGTGCTAGTATGAGCATCCAATGAGGGCCAAACTTGCTAATTCACTAGTAATGATCTGCGAGAATAGCGAGTTCATTTCATCACTGGATGCCCCGTACTTGCAGCCTGTGTTACATTTTCATCATTGGTGTAACTAGTCTCGCAGATCCATTACTAGTGAATAGCAAGTTTGGCCCCCATTGGATGCTCCATACTAGCAAGCCTTGTGTCAATCTTAGTAGTACTATTAAGGCATAACTAGGATACAAATTAAAAAATTGCTCAAATACAAATTTAATTTCTCAAATTCAACAGTGAGAAAATTTTTTAAATTTTGTTTTTTTCAAAGATGAAGAGGAAACAAATCAATGATTTACATTTGCTACCTTTTGGTTTTGTGGGGAGTCGCCATGTGTTGTGGCTGATCATGTTGAAACTGTGACCTTATAGTAACTGCGTTCAAACTCCAGTTCATGCTATTTCATTCCTCCAGCATAAGGTTTAAATAGTACAACTACGTTCTTCTACAAGGATGCTTGACATAAATTAACCCATGAATTTGATATCATTAATACACTGGGAAAGGTATGAAAGCCCCTCAACCCCGCAATAGGGTTAAATAGTACAAACACTGTTCTTCTACAAGGATGGCTTTGACATTAAATAACCATGAATGTTGATTATGCCATTAATACAACTTGGGAAAGGTATGAAGCCCCTCAACCCCCAGCGTATAGGTTAAATAGTACAACTACTGTCTTCTACAATGATGGCTTGCATTAGAAATAACCCACGAGGTGAGATACCATATAAACAAGGAAACCAACCTTTTTAGATTATTGGATTTTTCCGATTATTATTCGCATCTTCATTGTTATACACATAACGTTTCAGCTGATGTGCCCCTTCAGTGTTTCTTGTGAAATCAACATAAGGGTCCCAAGTTCGACAAGAACATGTTCCAGGAATTTGAAGAGAATGTTTCCAGAGTTTGAAGAAATTCCCAAGTTGACCAAGAAACACCTGAAGAAACCGGATGCACATCAGCTGAAAACATTATGATATATACCATAAAGATGATGTTAATAGTCAAAAAATCCAAAACAATACAAATTATCAAGCTCAATCTTAAAAAAAAATTCTGACAAACCTTTTTTTGTTTCAGAAGAAATATATATCTACTTTTATAAGTCTATTATCTATTTTTCTCTGATCATAACTTTTATTAAACCCATCTATTATGTCTTAACGAAGCGCCTCCATCTTCTTTTTCCTTCTCTCTGTCTAATCTGGTATCGTGCTCTTATCTATCAATTCCATCTAAGCATCTAATCACGTTTGCTTTAATGTAGAAACTTTTTCTTGCAAATCAAATTACCTCTCCAAAATGTTTGGTTTCCAGAATGCACAGAAGTATTAGACCAATAAAACACAAACAGTTGTTCCACGCCACACAAACAACAACAAAAAAAGATGAAAAAAAAAATGAAAAAAAAAAGAAGACAAAAAACATTATGTATAAAACAAAGAATAGAAGTAAGAAATTTGAGTTTCCAAATCAGAAAATTCAATTTTCTTTCTACTGGCAACTGAAGTTCGTAAAAAAACACAAGGAATTCCACCAGAAAAATGAATTGTGGCATTCTTCAGACAAACAATGAACAAAGGATAAATTTAAAAAACAATTAGCCTGTACATATCCCCACATACACAGAATATGCTGCACAGTATACACACATATGTGTAAAGAATGTTGAAAAAAATATATATGCTTATAAATACACACACACATATACAAAACAGACATCTTAGAATAGTTCACATAAAAAAAATGAGATTATTTATGAATACAATTCAGCCATGGATCAGAGTGTAGTATCACTGCACTCTTCCTAAGATCAAAGTGTTGCCTCCACTGTACTTTTGACAAACGTAAGATGTAGTATGTTTTAAACTTTAAAACAATCTATCTAAAAGCCAATTTTCTAAAGTACTTGACAAGAATTCATCTTGTTAGTGTTTGGGTTAGGTTGTTCATTTGCTGGAAACAGCTAAATAGCCTCCTTCCTAAATTTTTACTAACTAATTATTTCATTTGTTTCCCTTTTGACCCTATATACTTCTGGAATTAATAATTAAAGTAATAAAGATTTATTTTTTATTTTTATAGTGTGTTAGAAGCATTAATTAAAATGTAATAATATATTTTTGAAGGCAAAATAATGCAAATTTATGTTGAAAAACATATTTATTTAATTGCGTTTGATAGAACATTCAACAGATTAATATCTCAGTTGAGTTTAACAAACACAGATGGAAAATTTTCAACTCTGAAGATGGGCCTAGCCTGAAAATATTAAGAGGAAAAAAAGGAAAAAATAAATATGTTTTTCAACATAAATTTGCATTATTTTGCCTTCAAAAATATATAATTAAAGTAATTTAAAAAAAAAAATCTATTTTAAAACATGACATTCAATTTTTATTTATTTATTTTTTTACAACCAAGAAAACAAATTCAAGTCACATTGTGTATGAATCTTATTTACATTTTCTTTAGAAATCAAACAGTTATGTTATGTTCCATCTTCCTTGATAAATTTTAAATAGATTTTTGAGCTTTGTAAATTGAAAGTTTAGTAAAAAAAATTTCGAAATTTAAACATTAAAACAAACTTTAAATCACGTACATTTCTGGTTCTATCATTGTTGTTAAGAGGGATGACACCCAAAATTTTCGGTATATGGAGCCATAGATTAAAAAGGCTAAGTATTTTTTAGATAATTGGGATTAGGAAAAAAGTTAGTTTGCAAAGCAAAATAGATTAAAAAATAAATGTGTCCAGAAAATTGGTAAAACAACAACATTAGTTTCTCTATGAGTGTAAAGAGAGAAAGATTTACCTTCTCACTTTTATTTTAGTTATACATTAGCCACTCATTGGCTGCTGAGAAGGAAAGGTAAATCTCTCTCTCTCTCTCCTCTCACACCCCAATCTCTCTTTATGCCCACAGAGAACTAACATTTATAACGAGGAGGTAATCATGATATAGAGAGCGTGGAAGAGAAGGCAAAGTAGACAAGTGAGTTTTTGACTTAATTGCAAATTACGACTAATCAGAACCAAAAAAAATGGGAATTTTTTCAAACATAATCTAATCCTAAATCTAAGAAATATTTTTAGATGTGTTTTGTGTCATTAAACTAAATAGGAAAAAAAAAGCCTTTAGGAGACAAATGCTGATTCACTCAGCTTTAGTATAATAATGAATATATATATATGATAATATAGTTTGCTATAATTAAAAGTAAAGATTATTCAATATTTTGATAGAGCATATATATCTTTCAAACTTGGTTTGAAAATCACAGGCAAGAAAACTGACAGTTACCAAGTATCACTGACTTTATGTATTCACTACCCTATATATATATATATATAAGTTAAGAGAAAAAATCCGTAGCAGGCTGACCATGAACAGATTAAAACTCTTCCTGTTTGAAAAAGAAAATTTGTCTATTTTTGAATTTGAAATATGTCTTCTTCTTTCAAAAACTGTTACACTAAGATATACAGTATGTCGTTGACCAAGAAATGCATAGTGGATGTGCTAATGAAGAAACGATCACATGACTTGTACGCTTTTTGGATCATCAATGTTTTCATTTTGAATTCAAAATATTTTCAGCTTCTCTTTCGATGTCCAGTTTAAAAACAAGCTCTGATGATGATTTTTATAAATCGAAATATTGTTCAATATTAGCTATGAATATGATATCAAATATTTTCATTTTAACAGCATTGTGTGTTTTCATATCCTTTTATCTATACTTATATATATATATATATATTGAAATTATGTTTCCATTGAGTCTGTTACTGAGTTTTATGTGTAGCGTGCAATAATCAGATGGAAAGTTCTTTTTTTTCCTAATTTCTTTCCTTTCTAATTAGGCTCTCAAGTTTATCCATTAGCACAGTCTGTATTGTTACTAGTCAGGTGTAGTATGTTTTTTATGGAATAGTAAAGACTAACAACTTCCATAACAGGAATTAAAGTACTTCCTAAATGTGCTCAACTAAGTAATTAGGAGTTATATTATTATCAATAATAATGATAATGATATTACAGTAATAATAATAATAGTAACAGTAATAATAATAGTAATAATAATAATAATAATAATAAATGAAGATAAAATGCCAGTAGGAGACATTATATAAAGAGTGCTCAAATCTACTATAGTGGAGTCAGTTTAAAACCTAAAATATTAAAATTATGTTCCTATTGAATCCATTTTTAAAGTTTCATGTAAAGCTCACAAACTCTTTCTGATTTGAGTAATTATGTGCTATATATGAACACTAAATAACAAACTCAATGAAAAATTTAATTTTTATATTTACATTCTAAACCTGCTCCACTGTGTAGCATTGAGCACTTTTTCAAATTTCTTATTTGTATTCATCTCCATTTATTAAAGGAACACCTGTGGAAGATCAGGGGGATACAGAGGCCAAAATGATACATACCACAATAAAGATAAATACAACAGTCCAAAAATAAAAATCATTCACATCAAGCCTCATCTCAAAAATAGAAAAAATAATATTATTATAATAGAGTTGTAAATTGGGCTGGAAATGGAGTCATTTAACAGTATTGCTCTAACAAAGATCTTGCTATGATGTGCCACTTTTACCTTGTCATGGTAACATACATACAAAAAAGGGTATTATTTGGATTTTCAGACTATTGTCCTCATCTTTATTGTTATCTGTACATTTTAGACGATGTGTCCTTCGGCCTTCTTCAGGTATTTCTTGTCAGACTTGGGAGCCTTCTCGAACTCGGGAACATTCTTGTTGGAATCTGTAGCCTTCTCAAACTTGGAACCATCTTGTCATAAATCCTGAAGAAGGCCGGACAGATAACAATAAAGATGAGGACAATAGTCTGAATAATCCAGATAATACTAATTATCAATACTCATCTAAAAAATTCCGAGATACAAAAAGGGATCTTTATAATATAGAATCAAAGTGTGTTGTCTTCTTTTGACAAGATGGTCATTATAGCTGAAGTGAAAGAGCTCAGGACATAAGAAAAGAATGAAATAATCAAGTAATATTCTAATGGTTTGAGCTTATAAGAACATTACTAAAGGATGAAGATATCTCTTTTAGTATGATTAGGCCAATTATACACAAGTGAATAACTTTAGGAGCACAAGAAAGCATTCTGAAAGTGGTGCTTCAAAATAAAGTATCTGAATGAACACTCAGAAATAATGCAGAGGAAGTCAAACAAAATTCAATGATTGCCTGAAAAAGATGTTCAAGAATATCTAAAAGAAGCTGGAACATTAGTGATAAATTGCACAAGAATATTTTTATCTGAATCTCTGTAATGAGAAATCATCATTATTAAACATTGTGGCCTTGAGATAAAATAGAAAACCTGTTGTGTTAGGGAGGAAAAGTCCCCATGGCATAGTGGCTAAAGCACTAGACTGTGACATTGTAGTAAGTGAGTTCAAACTCCAGTCGTGCTATTATGTTCCCTTTCAGACTAATACACTTTGGGAAAGGATATCAATAAAAAAAATAAGGAAGTGAATCCAACAGTATATCAGAGAAGAAATTTGAAAAAACACACAGATGTTATTAATTACTGTTGTATCTATTGGCTAATATTGCAATATTTCAATCTGCATAAGATCGTCATCAGAGCAAACCTGTTATGAAATGAAGAAAATAGTTTTGATAAATATGACCAGTTTTTTTTATAAATATGACCAGTTTTTTTATAAATATGACCAGTTTTTCAAACTGGTCATATTTATCAAAAAACTATTTTCTTCATTTCATAACAGATCAGCTCTGATGATGATCTTATATAGATTGAAATATTGCAATATTAGCCAATAAATACAACATTAATTAATAACAACAGTGTTTTTTTTTTCAAATTACTTAGGGAAAGGTAGGAACTCCCTTATCAACCCAGCTATGGGTTAAATTAGTGGTTCTCAACTGGGGTCCTTATGGACCACATAACATTTCTTCAGGTCCAGGCAAATAAAAAAATATTCAATTATAAAAATACAATAGGATTTTTAAATTTTTTAAACATCAAATGGATAAAATAAATGGATAAAATACGGTTCAAAGGGGTTCATAGGTAAAAAAAAAAAAATTTTAAGTTGAGAACAAATTCGTTGAATAGTACCACTATTGTTCTTCTAAAAACAGATGGCTTTGGCATTAGATAACCCACAAATGTTGATATGCCATTAAACAAAGAAATCAAACCATTGTATTAGAGAGGAAAGTTTGCGTCTTAAAATATGAAGCAAAATCTTTTCTTTGTGTTTTTGATTGAAATCAAATGTAGTATTAGTTATATATAAATATTTATAATGAATTAAACTTTGATTTGGAAAAATTAAAATAAATGTTGGTTGCTGATTGGTCAGTTGGTTTTACAACATATCATCACTTTTTTTGTGACCATATGGTTTTAAGTAATTAATAAGTTTTGATTTCTTTGTTTAATGGCATATCAACCTTCAATGGTTATTAATGTCATTCTTGTAGAGCAGAGGTCACAAAACTACGGCCCGCTAAGACATTTTATCAGGCCCACCAATGGTACATGATTTTTTAATGATTTTGATAATGTTTCGAAAATAAAAATATTGGTTAAATTTGTTTTTGTGCATCTTACACCACTCATCCATGAATATAACATGGAAAGATAAATTTTTTTTTACATCTTTTTCTCAGAGCTTTCATTCTGGCTAGCAAGTATTGAACAAATAAATTAATGTTTGTGCTCATTATTTTTTCAATTGACTGGCCCACAATGAAAAAAAGTTTGGTGATCCATGTTGTAGAGAAACAGTAGTGATTCTATTTACCCCATAGCTGAAGGGGGAGAGGGTTCATACCTTTCCAAACGGTATTAGTCCAAAAGTGAACATAATGGCACACTGGAGTTTGAACTTGCTTACTATGATATCACAGCTCAACATGTTAGCCACTACACCAAGTGGGGCATACTCAAGTAACTAATAACCATCATTTATACAAGCAATTATCACTTTAAGTAGTAAGTAAAATATGTGCGGACATGTGTTGGTATCAGCCGGACAGCAAGGGAATCTATCCCCTTCACTAGTGCTAGATCAGGGAGATTGTTTTTGGATTTGAGGGGTGCCACACCTACCATCAGCTCCCTACTTTACAGCACAGATCCAAGCTATGCTACTCATGCATTGAGTTGTCGAAATTAGTATCAAACCCAGAACATTGTAGTTCCAAGGCAGATGCTTTACCAACTGAGCTAAACCAATCCTCCTTAATACAAGTAATTTGTACACAATTATATGGTTTCAAGGATTTCAAATACTAATATAAGATAAGTATACAAGAATAAAGAAAACATAAATTTCTGGAATATAAATTGAGACTATGTGTTTCTATTTATATTTTGATTAGCTATGACATTGATATAGATAAGTAAATTTAAGTCTGTTTAATCTATATGATACAGAAAACCTCCAACATTGATTGGAAAAGCAGAAGGAACACCTTGAGGAGATTACTTTAGAGGTTAATGCTATTAAAATCAAAATAAGAGAAAGTATTTATCAATAACTTTCTTCTGTTTCTGTGAGGGCATTCAACCTGGGTCAGTTCAGCTGGCTCCAACGAATGAATCCATCCGCAGATGCAAAAACAATCTCCCTAGTCTAGGACTAGTGAAAAGGGAACATATTCCCTAGCTGTCCGGCTGATAATGACAACAGGTCCTTGTGCCTATTTACTTACTACTTAAAGGGATAATTTATCACCATGTGGATTATTAGACACAATCATTACCACCATGTGGATTATTAGATACAATCATTACCACCATATGGATTATTAGACATATTTATCACCATGTGGATTATTAAACACAATCATCACCATGTAGATTATTAGACACAATCATTACCACCATTGGATTATTAGACATTTACCACCATGTGATTATTAGACACAATCATCACCATGTGGATTATTAGACACAATCATCACCATGTAGATTATTAGACACAATCATCACCATGTAGATTATTTGACACAATCATTACCGCTATGTGGATTATTAGACACAATCATTACCACCATGTGGATTATTAGACACAATCATTACCACCATGTGGATATTAGATATTTACCACCATGTGGATTATTAGACACAATCATCACATGTAGATATTAGACACAATCATTACCACCATGTGGATTATTAGACATATTTACCACCATGTGGATATTAGACACAATCATCACCATGTGGATTATTAGACACAATCATCACCATGTAGATTATTACACACAATCATTACTACCATGTGGATTATTAGACATGATTACCACCATGTAGATTATTAGACATGATTACCACCATGTAGATTATTAGACACAATCACTACTATTCATAAAATGTGCCTTTAACATAGTATTTTTCTCTGAATGACTTGAACGAAAATTATATCATTAATTTCAATAATTTAATTGTGTTTTTTTTAGGTATATTCTATGAAGCCAGAATGTTCAGATATTAAATTTTTTTAAATAGTAGGTCTCTATATATTTATATGGTCAACACTGATGGAGAAACAAAGACAAACTTATAAGTGATGTTCCTCTGTGGACACCTACACATGGACACATAAGTGTATGCTAACCAGAAAAAAACTAAATCAAATTTTCTATATAATGGAGTTAACTATAAAATGCTAATGAGAATCCTTCTTTTCTTTCTAAATAGAAGCATCAGTATCATCATGGACCATTATTACAATGGAAACCCAATGGTTGGTGTAGTTTTTAATTACAAAATCCTGTCTGTACAACAAACAGTAACAAAGAGAAGAATTATGTTGCATTTTAAAGGTTTAATTTAAGATTTTGGCATAATCCTAAGTAATAAATATGAAATCCTAGACTGCTGTATCAAGTTTAACTTGTTCAACCAACTTTATATTACAAGCATCAAGTTAACTTTTCTGAAATCTTACATCCTTGTGCAAATTGATTGAAACAACCACTTTAGTTTCTTTTCTTTCAACATATGGTCAGTTTTAAACCCAATGGAGTGACAGGGTGTAATTGATTTCTATTTATTCTCAGATTAAGTCATTTGCAGTGGTGTGCAGTAATATAAATCTTTATTCATGAGTCATAGACACCAGGTGGCAAAGAAATATCTCCCTGGCCAGTAGTAGTGTCTAGACACAGTTAAGGCCTAAGTCAGAATGGCTCAGAGATTCTCTTGGGGATCAGAAGTGGGTCCTTTCCCGCATATTCTTGGAGGGTTCTTCCAGTGAAGGCTCATGGGAGTTGTTTATTTTTAAATTTTTTATTTTTATTTTAATTTTATTTTAATCCCCCACACCTAATAAAGTTGAAACAATGATAGTAAAATATTACTGACTTAATTTTTTGTCCCAATGAAAACAGAGATAGAGAGAACAAAAATAGATAGAAAGAAAGACTCTCTTATTTTCAAGCACAAAATAGTATAAAGACCATTAGATAACAAGCTTAGTCCAAGTGGATATGTTACTATCCTTCTCTGTCTCATCTCCATTTTCTGGATAGGCATGACTAAATATCTAGCATTCTCCCAACTTTGTTTGGTCAGAATTAATTTAGTCGCCTATTGATGAGTCTAATTGAAGCCTCCTACTGAATCCACAAGGAGAAGACAATATCCAGTATTATCCAATCTTTTCTCTTGTAACATAGTGTAAAGCTGGAGTCCTTGTGTAGATATCACCGCTAAACAGGAAGTGTTTTGCTTGTATTTCTTTAAGGCACATCAATCATCTGTAAAGGAACATATACGCACACAGATAAATGCAACTTACCACAGTTAGACAGAGCAATTCCCTTGTAAATATTTCTGGGTGTTTCTTTTCAATGCTATCCAAATAATTTGCAGTTTCGTGTAGGTGTAAGGAAAACAATAGGAAAACTGGTAGACATCATCTTCACGGTCAAAGCAAAAGATGAAGGACATTACATAATTTTTCCGATGATCAGGGCAACGATAATAGTAGACATTTTTAGCTGGAATTCGAACCCTAGATTTAAAAAGAAAAAAGAAAAATATGTTAATTTAAAAGCAAAATGACAGACAAAAACTAAATACTGAGGTAATTATTAGATTTAGTTTTATTTTAGTTTGTTAATAACTTTCAGAAGAATACCAGAAATTTTTCAAACAACCAAACTGTGAGTGATATATATGAACATATGTATGGAGGTGTGTGGTGTAATGGTTAGAGTCGTAGGAAATGGACTTGTCGACCCGAGTTCAAATCCTGGATGAGGCTGTTCACATTTCACATAGTACTAATACCCTTGGGAAAGGTATGAATCCATATATTTTCCTTCCAGCTATGGGTATAATAGTAGGACAGATTGGGCTATTTAACCTTGGATAGGTAACCAGTCTAGGAGAAGGAAACCTTGGAATTCAAACCTGTTAAATCTGTTAAAGAAATTGACCTTGTATTGCATCCTGCTCATGCGGAGGGGTTGGTAAATATATATAAAAACATATAGGGCACCTCATGTGGTGTAATGGTTAGCAAGCTAGATTTAAAGACCATTATTAGTGAGTTTGATTCTCATTGGGCACTCCATACTTCTGGCCTTGTGCCAAATCTAAGCTAAGCTTAGTAAATAACTATATGAACATATATTTATCATTGTAGGAAATGGACTTGGCAACACAAGTTCAAATACTGGACTAGGCTGTGTGCATTTCACATAGCACTAATACCACCACACCTACCATCAACTCCTAAATGCTTTTCTGCACAGATCATATTACCTAAGCTGTGTTACTCATGCGCTGCATTGACAAGGACTGGTATCGAACCCATAACCTTGAGATTCATAAGTGAATGATCTACTAACTGAGTTAAACTGGCTCCTAATCCTATTATTTATATATATATATGTATTCACTTCCCCTCTCTATACCACACACTGAAACCCTCCCCTCTTTCCATCTCTTACCTGCACCAAAAATTACCTTTTCAGTATAAAAGCAGACTGTAAAAAGCATTTGTCTTCACAATAAATTCTGAAGAAGCTTCACTCAACACCAATGTGAAATATCAATTGAATGTAGGTGTTTGTGTTGTTATATTCACTTTTCCCTCTATTTTCAACCACATATATATATATATGTTTCATTAAACTTTTTCCAATATGAAAAAAAAATTAAACAAAATATAAAAAAGAATTTACTATACTGCAAGAAAAAGGAAGAAAACTTTCAAATTGATCAGTGCAAATCATTAAAAAAAAAAAACAGAAATTCTTTTAGAATCTTATTCATATTCCCTTTATATTACACTAGAAGTGGCTAACCAATGTCAGTTGGGTAGAGGAGAGATCTTTTAAACTTTAGTCTCGCAGATCCATTATTTCTAATTGCAAGTTGGATCCTCAGTGGATACCCAATAAAAATGCCCATGTAAAAAATGCTGGTGTGATGTTAGATTTTTTCCCTAAATATAAACAAAATCTTCATTATTTTTGCTCAAAAAGAAAGATCTGGTGATAGTGAATGTGCATCTATATTTACTTTGTCATTAATTGATTTATATTCATAGTTTCCTCTGGATATACATACACACAAAACTGCCCTTTATATATGTATAGACAAGACAAATTCCTAATTCTAAAAAAAAAACAAAGGAATCATGCCATTTAAAATAAATTCCTTAAAAAGTCTATATGCAAAATTTCCTGTCATAGAGACACAAAAATATTTCTGAACAGAAAATTTCATTTATGAATTAAATTCTAATAATGAATGTCAGTTCCAAAGAAAATTTGGCCACATTTAAAAATAACTGAAAAGAAACTTTATATTATCAAAATGTTTGAGACTTTTGTCGCTATAAATTATTACCAAACAGATGAAAATGTCATTTTCTCTATTGATTACCTCCTAAATCTCTCAGATCCTGACAATTTCAAACCAATAAAAAAAGATGAAAATTCTGATCATATAAAACTAACTATTGGAACAATTGAAGGAGAGAAAAATATAATATACTGAATGTGTAGCAATTTATATAGTTAATACAGAATGGGTAGAAAAATGGGATGCAAGGCATTGGATGGACACTTATGGTCAGTACCATGAAATATACAGTATTGGCCAGATTGGATGACTTACATAATTTTTTCCTGAACATTTCCATCATGCAGTATTCGGTCATTTCACATAAGATTGCCATAATTTTTAAAATTATTTATCAACATGGCAATTGCTGGTTGGTTTAGTCACACTCTGCCAGTGGAGTTTAACAGATTTGAATTCAGAGTTTTCCTTCTCCTACATTGGTT
This sequence comes from Doryteuthis pealeii, assembly GCA_023376005.1. Taxonomy (NCBI): domain Eukaryota; kingdom Metazoa; phylum Mollusca; class Cephalopoda; order Myopsida; family Loliginidae; genus Doryteuthis; species Doryteuthis pealeii. Next base: position 101,940,590 of record CM042148.1, read on the forward strand.
GCCTAACCAAGGTTAAATAACCAAGTCTGCCCTACTCTTTATCCATGGCTGAAGAGAGAATAATTAAATACATACTTTTCCCAAAGGCATCAGCACTATAGGAAATAGAAACCACCTCATCCAGGATTTGAACTCAATTAGCTATGTCCATTTCTTTTGATGATAACCATTACACCACACATAAAAGATTACAGAGTAAATATCTACTGACATCGCACCATGTCAGTCAAACACATGAATCAGTATAGTGGAGAACTATGTGTGACTGCCGCCATGACTCAGCATTTTTGGGCTGGTGGGTCAATAGGTTTGTTTTACGCTCTTCCGCCTCCCTACCACAGTGAAAAACTTGATTTTGTGATTTTCCACAAATTTTCATCTTAATTGCAGTTTTTAATGGCTGCACTGTGTTGAAAAATAACATTTTTTTTAAACTACTGCAGTCTGTAGTCTTTATTGCACATAAATTATGCAAGCTAATGCAAGTATAAACTTGGGGAGGGATTCATACTATGCACAAACTGAAGCTCATGCATGACTAGTGTTTAAAAATTGTGTGAATCCCCTCTACATTTCTGTTCTGATGTGCCTTAGGCAATGGGAAATAAACCCAGCCTTGCCCTTTTTAGACGAGAGGGCAGGTACTGCCTGGGAGGATGGGCCCCTGGGATCATGCTGGCTATTACATATCTTATGAGTCCAAAGGCTGAAGCCACTGGACACAGGTTTCGAAGAACTAGGTAAATAAAAAATTACAGAGTATGGTGCCAGTTTAGCTCAGTCAGTAGAGTGTTTAGTTGGGAACCTCAAAGTTCCTGGTTCGATAACGGTCCTTGTCAACTCAGCGTATGAGTAGCACATGGATCTGTGCAGTAAAGTGAGGAGCTGATGGTAGGTGTGGTGCTCTGTCTCAGATGCAAAAAAACAATCTCCTTGGTCTAGCACTAGTGGAAAGGGATAGATTCCCTTGCTGTCTGGCTGATACCGACTTTAGACCATCCCAACGACTTTTTTTACTTTTTTATGGTGTAAGAAAATATGGAGAATCAAGAACGATATGTGTAGGTCATTTCTACTGATACTATTTACTAACTGTTTGTTCGTGGCCGGAGAGACCACAGTTGAGTGGAATTGACTAACACTGACAACTGACTAGCATGAAGCTTAAATACAGAGATGACTCTTGGGAAGTTTTATCTTCTAATGGAAGTCATGAGATACAATACTCTCTCTCTCTCTCTCTCTCTCTCTCTCTCTCTCTCTCTCTCTAAACTTTGTGAGACATGTAAATATCTTGAGTGGTGATTTCTATTTACATAGCTAAAGTGTTACAGTTGAGGATTTGTGATTGTCAAATGTCTTTAGCTGATCTACTTGTTAGAAATGTGAATGACAAAGGCAGATAAACTTTAGGTTTGGGTTTTCAGTATTCACACAAACTAGCTAAACCCATGGAAATGTTATAGTTTAATCAAAAACAAATAACTGGATTAATATGATGTTTTTAAAACATGGGTTACATTATAGCCAAATGATTATATATATATATATATATATATATATAATCATATAATGATATATATATATATATATATAAATAAAATGATGTTGATAGCTTTTTAATTTAGTGCATTCTGGGACGCATATATTTGATTTGCTGGGTCTCAACTTGAGTTTCTTAATAAATTGTAGAGTTTTTATCTATAAACAACTAAATCCATCAAACTGCTACATTGTATCCCATACAGTGTAAATAGTTTCAAAGAAAATATTGAAATGTATTTACAGTTAGATGGAAATGGTGGAGGAAGAAAAAAAATCACTGGGACACATGGATATGATTTTTATGTGTCCTTTTAGATTTTTATGCATCAGTGACACATACCTATCAGCATTTCTCTGTGTGTGTATATATATATATATATATATAATATATATGTGTGTGTGTGTGTGGTGTGTGTGTGTGTGTGTTGTGTGTGCGTGTGTGGTGTGCATGGTGTAATGGTTATCATTGTAGAAAATGGACACGGCAACCTGAGTTCAAATCCTGGACAAGGTTGTTTGCATTTCACCTAATGCTAATGACCTTGAAAATGGTATGCATCCAATTATCCTCTTTTCAGCTATGGGCAAATGGTAGAGCAGAGTTGGCTTTTTAACCTTGGTTAGGCAACCAGTCTCGGAGAAGGAAACTCAGAATTCAAACTAGTTAAATTTGCTTAAAAACTATGTGTCACATCCTACTTGTGTGGAGGGGTTGATATATATATATAATCCAAAAGTCCAGAGAAGAAATCTTCCTTACGACACAAGAGTTTTTTTTTAAAAACCAGTCGCAGTTTGAGAGCTCAATGTGTGTTCTTAATGTTAGAGTCACAGATATACATACACACATATATAAAGAGACGAACAAAAGTGATAAGACAAATTGGATATTTTCTTTGGATATTCATTTTTCTATAGTTCTGAACTACTAGTTTTGACCTTAGATCATCATCAGGAGAAAGTTTTCATGCAGAATTTTTTTTTTTTTTTTTAGAAAGCTTTTTAAAACTGACCATTATACGAACTCTGCTATCGTAAGCACCTGGCACTTGGGAGTGAGTTCTCACCTGGAAGATATTTAAGCATGGGGGGGACATGTTTCAAAGTAGCTGACCCATGACGCCTAAGAACAGAAGCCCAGTGTGCCCTACTATTTATCCGTAGCTGGAGGGTGAATAGTTGGATTCATACCTTTCTTAAGGTTATTAGCGCTATGTGAAATACAAACGGCCTCATCCAGAATTTGTCTCACCGTGTCCATTTCCTACAATGGTAACCATTACACCACGCACCTCCACTAAACAAAATTTATTCTTCAATAAATTAATTTAAAGTAATCTCAGTTTTTATAAGTGTTCAGTCTTTTCGAATTTATACATAATTAAAATATATCATGTAGAAAGAGAGAGAGAGAGAGAGAGAGGGGGGTGATAGAGAGATAGGGAGGATAGAGAGAGAGAGAGGGGAGAGATAGAGAGTGAAAGGGGGAGATAGAGGGAGGAAGGAGGATAGAAAGAGGAAAATAAACAAAAGGATACAAGAGGTGGAATGCAAGTCTGTATCTGAAAATCTTTTATAAGTGTTCTGTCTTTTGATTTTATATATAATTAAAATACATCAAGTGGAGAGAGGAAGAGAGAGAGAGAGAAGAGTGAGAGAGAGGATAGAAAGAGGAAAATAAACTAAAGAGGGTGGGATGCAAGTCTTTATCTGAAAATCTTTCCAGTTGCAAAGTGAGGTGACAGTCAGACGTTTGTCACATTGAGGTGAGAGACATCTTTTCTCAATAATTAGTTAGAAGTAATTAAGCAATCGATTAAGCAAGCCCTCAAAAATCACCTTTCATTAATCTTACTGTTTAAATGTTAAATGAAAACAGTTTTTATAAATGATTAGTTTGTTAGCTTTTATTAATAAAGAACCAGAAGTTTACTTGATAATGAGATGATGACAGAAGTTTCTTGGAGTGAAGATAAAAGAAATAGTCTAATAAATTCTGGTTAACTTAACGGACCTAAATTCCACTATTGTGTGTTACCCCGCTGAAAGAAAAAAATACCAAAAAATCAGAGAATTAACCGAATTTAATGAAATTTTCAGTATTGATATATTAATGAATAAAACATATGATGCACCAGTTATTTATATAAAAACATTTACATTTTTTCTGGTCAGTTAACTTTGAACCATGTATCTTTGAAAATCTGTGTTATGCCTCAAAGATATGTGGTTCAAAGTTAACTGAGATAAAGAAAAAAATAGTAAATAATATTTCTACCTGCAGCAGTGATGCATCCTGGGATACACATATTTGCTTTGAAAGAGTCCCCAGGAAAATTATGAGTTCCAACTAAAGCTGTCTAACTCATACCTTGTAACCTAATTTATTGTGTAATTTGTTTCTAAGTGACTATTGAAATGTATATACAGTTAGCTTGAAATGGTGAGGAAAGAAAAAGAAAAACACTGGGATGCCATGGATATGATTTTACTGCATCCTTTTTAGATTTTTGTGCATCAGGGACGCAAGATGCCTACCTATCAGCATCTCTGAGCATGTCTTGCTTGTCTCACTCATTTTTTGTGATAGGCGGTCAGGGTTAAAGTTCCCAAACTGGCCTACTTTTTATCAATAGGTGGATGGAGAATAGTAGGTTGCATACCTTTCCAAGGGTATTAGCGCTATGTGCAATGCAAACAGCCTCATCCAGGATTTGAACTTGTGTAACCATATCCATTTCCTATGATGATAACCATTATATAAGAAAAACACCGGGATGCATGGATACGATTTTACTACATCCTTTTAGATTTTTGTGCCTCAGGGATACAGAGGCGTACCTATTAGCATCTCTGCTGCAGCATTGAAAATTCCCAAAATATTGGTTATGTTTTTTTTTTGAAAAAATGTAAATCCTATTGAGACATTTAATTAGAAATAGATTCATTTCTTTTAAAGTCAAGTCTTGTAATCAGAGTTTAAAACTAACTTAATGTATTTCAGTGATCTAAAATAGTTGGAATATTCCATTGATTTTCAAAAGTAACCCAGAAACGGATACAAAAAATTCTGTCCATTTAAACTTGCCTATTTCTCCGCCATCTTTAGGAACGACTCTTAAAATCCATCTCATAAAAAAAAAGAAGAAAATATTATAATTTATGATAATCTTGAGAGTGTATTATCCTGGGCAACTCCAGATAATTTAGATAGTATAGAACACATGAATGGAGAGATATTCAATGAATTAATTATTTAGTTTATGTTGCTAAACATTTCTTTCACGTTAGTATTTTAGTCACATCTTTTTCTTTTTTCTTTTTTTGTTAATCACAAATACAAATTTTAAGATGCAATCCAAAATTTCTAAATAACATTTTCATATTTTATGAATTAATGGCACATCCAAAACAGAAAAAAGAAAGAAAGAAAGAATATTAGAGTGCAAAACATTTTTAAAATTATTTATTAGCAATGTCAGTTTGACCTAATTCAGAATAAGATTTCTTTCTTTTTTTTTTGTTCTTTTTATTTATATTTATTCATTTATTTTTTTTGTTCTTTATATTTTTATTTATTTATTAATTTTTTTTTTTTTATAGTTTTCAGTTTTCTGGTACTTTTAAATATTAATTTTATTGCCAAGTTTGGAAATGTCTCAAGAGAAAGTTTAAAACACAAACATTTATCATTAAATAAATAAATAAATAAATAAAAAAAAAAAACAAACAAAAAAAAAAAAAAAAAAAAAACACGGATTAGCTGTAAATCATTTATATTCATGTAAGATAATTTAATGTTAATTTTGGGGGGAAAATTGAATTTTGAAATTTCTGCACAACTCTTAAAAGATTTTAGTGGATTAGAAACGTAAATATATAGAAATAAATAGATTGTTAAAAAAAAAAAAATAGTCTCCTCCTATTATACAATCTATGTACGATATTACTTAGGAATTAAAGAATTATTTCCACTCTTTCGATGCTAGCATCACTTGTCATTTTTAGAATAGAAATGCAAGCTGCTGCAAAATCCTTTTCCTTCGGGTATCTCAACCGGTAATTGCCTGCTTGATTCTATTTGGGAGAAACACAAAGATTTAATGGTTTTCTAGGAGATTGATGGAAATGCATTACAACATCAAACCCATTTTTTTCTATCTAGATTTGTATATTAGGAATCGATTTGCTTGAAACACAACCAAATAACTCAAAAAATGTGTGTTATATACCCTACCTATGAACATTAATGGGCATATCCCAATCCTAATAAATACAGAGTATCATGCTGACTGAGTAGTCTTATACCACTAGCAATGGTATACCTTCTTCACGCTACTTGTATATTATGAATCGATTTGCTCGAAACTCAACCAAATAAATCAAAATATATATCCTACCTATGAACATTAATGGGTATGTCCCCATTCTCATAAATACGGGAGTATTATGCTGAGTAATCTTATACCATTAGCAGTGGTTACCTTCTTCATGCTGCTAGCAAGTACTGATATTATCAATGTTATAAAGATTCCATTTTCTTCCAACCTCTGTTGGGGTTATTTCTCATTTAGTAACCGTTGTTAGTTACAACATTTTGGTGACAAGGATCAGATATTGACTCTATGCAGAGTAAATCTAAAAAAAGGGGGTGTATATACCTTACCTATGAACATTAATGGGCATGTCCCAATCCTTCATAAATAGGAAGTATTATGCTGAGTAGTCTTTAACCACCTGCAGTGGTTTAACTTCTTCCTGCTGCTCAAATCATCCAGAAAAAAGCAAAATTGTCACCACCCCCTGAAATTTTTCTGGAATTGTGTCCAGGTATAGACTATATTAAAGTATGACAATTCCTAAAATTTGAGCTTCCAACCCCGAAAATTGGCCGAGCTATGCCAATTTTAAACTCGAAAAATTTGGAGGTGGGGTGCAAAAATGGCAACCTTTGTAATCTATTTTTGCCTAACATATATTATAATATATAATATATATATAATATATATATATATATATTGATGCCCTCAAAAATGTAATCTCCTGGAAGACATTAAACATCTGATAGTGAGGCTCCAGTTCTGGAGATATGGGAGAGTGAAACAGATTAGATTATCACTTCAGCATGCTCACTCCCTATCTGTCTTTCCCCTACTCTCTTTCTTTTGTATATTTCTGTGTACCATGTCCTTTTTTTAGGTTGGTTTAAATATGAAGGTACTGTTGCTTAGTTGATCATAAATGCAAAATATACTGTATTCCTAATCTCATTTCATTTTCAGGAACACCGACATTAGCCTTGGAAGGCAACCCGTCTAGGACAAGGAAAAGTCTGATACAACATCTCCGCTGCTTAGCGGCTTTACCTCATTTCAAGGAAAGGCTAGGGGAGTAAAAACCCAAATACAAATCAAGAGTCCCTAAAGGGGTGTGATGCTGAAATCCAGTGCTACCCAGCAACTCCTGCAACACTACTGCTGCCAACTGCATTGGCTTCTTGCCTTTCCTTTGGATCACAGCAACAGTGTGGAGAGGGGGGGGAATGTGCTGCTTGGGTAAACAGCTCATCCTCCTTATGAACCCCTCCAGGCCACGTAGTTACAATTAATAAATAAAAAATTGGGACACTACCATCATCTCTTGTAGACAGAAGGATGCCAACAACAAAGATGTATTAATAATTCAGACTTAACTGTGTATCCGCAAAACAGGAAAATGTGATCCATTTATTTTTCATAACTAACATCAAAATAAAGAATTTAGTAAATGCCTCAGTTTAATGTAATGCTGGATCCAATGTTGGAATTATATTCCCCTGTATTCTATGAAAACATTGTTTTCAAGAGAAATAAAATTTTATTTAATAAAATGCCATTTTGGTGTGTGTGTGCTGCTGTGTGTGTTGTTGTTCGGTTTGTAGTTAAAACATTAATTTCATAAATCACCAATGGAAAAATTGCCTTAATCTAAATTGACATATTTTGTAAAATACAAATAGTTCCAACTAAATTTGGTTGATTTTTTTTTTTTTTTTTTTTTTTAAAAAATGCTACTGGAGATCAAATTATTTTTAGTGGCAATAAAATATATGATAAAGATAGGAATGCTATTCTGGAACAGCTAATTGGTTGGCTATTAGAGAGAGAAAAGATTTTTAAAAAAGAAAAAAAAAAAGAATTTAATGCCTTAAAATGTTGAGGAATCAAATTGTAGAGACAAAATAATAAATATTCAAATTAGAAATACCACCCACTAAATAATAAAATCTGATAACAGCAACAGACAATTTGACACATTCTTCTTCAATAAGTAATAAACATTGGATGAAAAGTTAGGTTGGTTGGTTGTTGGCTGGCTGTGCGTGTGTTTTTACGACATGTCAACCCTTTTGGGTTATTCTATGCCGAAGACATTTTTTTTATTCCTTCTTCCGATGGTAATCAATTTTATATTTTAAACTTATTTTTTCTATCTAACTCATAGATGGGCCCTAGCAGGTATACTACTCCATGTCAGAGTGGACCAGGGAGCAATGGTTGATGAAGGGGTACTTCACATTCCCCAGAGGTCCAGAATTGTAACTTCAACATCAAATAGTAATAAACATTGTGAAAAGGTAGGTTGGTTGGTTGGTTTTTACGATAGTCAACCCTTGTTGGGTAGTCTATGCCAGACACATTTTGTTTTATTCATTCTAGTTGGATATTCAAATTTTTTTTTCAAACTCACGATTTGTTAAACAGATTTTAAAAGTCATTTTTTTCTATTTAACCCATAGATGGACCCAAAAGAGTACTATCACTCTGGTCAGAGTGGACCTGGAGTAATGGAGATGAAAGGGGTACTCACATTCCCAGAGTCCAGAATTGTAACTTCAACATCAGATAGAGTTTAACGTCCGATACCCAGAACATTAGGACCCTCAGCCACCGTCTCTAGCACATATATGATAAAAGGGTTGGAGCTCATCATAATAAGGGCAATAAGTTTGGGACAATCATATAGGTGCTAGGCTTGACATGACCATCTAATTGATCAACTGCCTGTCTAGCTTTAAGTAAAAGCCAAAGTGAAGTTTTGCATGTCCATATACTGCTCAGCCACCAGATTCCGTCCATAAGCATCACAGGTAAACCACCCATGACCATATGATGGTGCTATTGAAGGGGTATCTTACCTCTCTGCAGAGGTGAAGTCAGTGTATTCTAAGACTAGCCCACAGGGTTCTACAAACAAAGGAATATTTCAGGAAGATTCTTATAAAATCTATAAAAGTGCAGTAGAAAAGTAAAAATTAAAAAAAAAGACTTGACTAGATTAGACATATAGATTATATGGTGCATGTATATATATAATATATAATATATTATAATATAATACACAGACTGTAGTGTAATTAGCGTATATATGTATATCTATTTATCCATACTAAAGGCTGATGAACTCAATTTTTGTCTTCGCTAAAGGCCTTTTTTACTGTTTAGTTTAATTACACGAAAATTAAGACTAAATTCCTTAATTTTAGGATTGAGTTATGTTTGAAAAAAAATTCCATTTAATTCGGTTCTAATTAGTCATAATTTGCACTAATCAAAAACCCTGACCGCAACTCTTACTTGACGATTCTGCCTGTCAGCTTTACCTACTCTATGTATAATCTGATTACCTCCTTGTTATATATTGTTAGTTTCTCACAGTGAGCATGGAGAGAGAGAGAGAGATATGAGAGTTAGGAAACGTATTGTATGTTACGTCATAAACAAGCCAGCGGGGCGCCAAATTCTCTGCTCTCTTAATAAATTAAATTAGTTCAACAATTCCCTTTGCTTAGAAACCCTACAAATGCATTTTAATTTTATTTTAAATTCTCTGGTCATAATCTATTTATCTATTTTTTAAATTAATTTGCTTAGCAAACACACTATTCCCTATTTCCCAGTATCTACCCCAAGAGCTCAGAATGGAGGGGGGGGAATCCAAGCAAGTTTATGTTTTCTAAGTACTTATACATATATATCTATATATATGTATGATATGCGTATATATGTTCTATGAGGATGTGTGTGTAAATGTGTGTGCATATATTATATATCCTCTTGAAACGTAATGCACTACCCAGGTATATATATATATATATTATATATATATATTCATAGTATATATAATATATATATATGGTTACATATGATCAAAGTTAGAATTAGCATAGACATGTAGTTCAACAGTGCTTCGTTACTAAACAGTTATCTTGCCTAGCACTTCTTAAATCAAGTATGTTATGATATACTATATATATCTCTATGAATATAATATATGATATATATTCATAGATTTATCGTAACGATCTTTGTATAATTATGGTCAATTAATTTATGCGTTGTGTAGAGTATCACCTGATGAATTTGCACAATCAAAACCTCATGAACTTCTGTTTTAAAATGAGTGTATAGTTAGAAGAAAAAGAAAGAAAAGAAAGAAAAAGAACAAGGCAACATTCCCACTAGATCAAAAGTTTATCCTTTGAGATAAAGCGTGAAAAAGTTTTGCTTCCTTACCAGATATTGGAAGCTGATAACTTTTGCAAAACTTTGATACTGCTACAAATTAGAAATGAACTGTTCACTTAATCTGATTTCCTTAGGCCTCATTCCCAAAACAACAACAATAAAAATAACAATAACTATAAAGAAAAAGAAGAAAAAGAAAGAAAGAAAAGAAAGAAAAAGAAAGAAAGAAAAAAAAAGGAGGTTTAAGAGAAGAAAGGAAAGATGACCAAAGACGAAATGAGCCAGGAATTGAGCTGAATATTAACATCTCCATCACCCCCACCTCGTAACCCCCCCCCTCCAAACTCAGAGCGTCATTTTGAAGAAATCAATGAAATAAAAGAAAAAAGTCAGTCGTTGAGCCAGACCTGCGAAAGTTAAGATTGTCAATATCATAATCATATTATGAACTGACATAAATTGTTACCTTGAATAATAATTTTTTAAACTCTGCAGTAATCGTTATTGTCTTTTTTTTTTTGAAATTCTACAGGCATCCTTGATGTTTCTAACCAATCATTTCTGACTACGTAATTGCTATGCAGTTTTAATGGACTTGAAAAAATCCACAAAAAAAGGAAAACAAAAAAAAAAAGGAAAACCAATATCTTTATAGAATATGAATTGAAAATGCACCAACATTTTGTATATTTTATATTCCGTTGAGTTTTATAAGAGCGAACAAGAAGTCAGATCAAAGGTGAAAAAGAATAGAAATAAACATGGTTTACATACCGAGTTTAGATTTCTATCTTATTATTCACTACTAGCAAAAAAACCATAACACACACACACACACCACACATAATATATAATATGAATATAATGAAGAATGAATGTGAAAAGTATAGCATTATGAAGGGCTTAATGCTAAAATAGCAGAGCAGTAAAAATCAGAATTATGGATTTAAGTATCTCGTAACTGCGAGTTCATGAATACTTGCAATATCAGACGGCATGTAAAATTGTTATAATGGAATATTCCACTCTCTCTACCATGTGTCTGACTATATATATAGTTGAGCACAGCATTATGCTGGGCAGGATTCGAGGATAGTAGCATGCCTCACGTATTCCTTGTTGTCTTATGTATCTCGTCTGCAAAAAACCCTCTATCTTAAATCTGACAAACGTGTTGATTTAGTCCTTCCACTCGACTACAACCTTGTCTTATTGTATCCCTTTTAAGGAGCAGAACAAAATTAAGTTTTTAAAAAAGAGTATTGTTGACAAGGGGGAGTTTCAAATGTCAGAGGTTTGTATTATTAGTACGTAAAATCACAACTATTAAAAAATTTAAAAAATAAAACAATTTTGAAATGGAAACTTAGTTCTGTCCCCTTCAAATAAAATTTATGTGATCTGAGAGTCTTAGTGTCCAGGTCCACTCTACCCGGATGGTAGTGATTTTAGTGTCCCATTATGGATCATATAAATAAAAAAAATGGAGTTTTAAAAAATGTGTTTAAGAAGAGATATCTTTTAAAGAAGAATTTGAATAGCCCAACAAGAATGAATAAAACAAAAAAGTCTTGCAGAATAAAAATAACGCTAACAAGGGTTGACATGCCTGTAAAATCTAAGCCAACCAATCAACAATATTCATTTATCAAAATATGATGATATAATATCTGGGAGTATGTGATCTTGTATGTAAAAAATTCCAATGTTCAAAAAAGATAAAATAGAAGAAATTAAATCTCTCTTAGTACTAAAAAAAGGATTGTTCTGCAACCTTGTTACTATCCAATATCACCATCAAGCTGTTTGAATAGGAATGATCAATGCAGTTTGTATTATATGTACTAACAAATGCATTTATCACTGATGGAATAACTATTGCTTATTTGCATATATACTAGGCAGACAATGGATATACCGCAAGTTATAAGGATTAATTATTACATTTGACATGATTACTTAATGAAGTGTATTGCAGTTGTCCAATATGTAAAAAATAAATATTTTGATTTACTCTCGTCCTCTCTCTCTCCTAAATATAATATAATATATTTTTTTTTTTTTTTTCTTTTCTTCTTGATGTTAACAGTAAAATTAAGAGAACCAGATTAAATAAAAGTGAGATCTGGTGTGTTATATTCTGAAATTTGTGAATAAATAAAATACTCTGACTCATCCATTTTTTATTTGTGCTTCCCCCATTCGAATATACGTTCAATTGTAATCAGATTAAAATTAACAACATTTAAAGAGTTAACATAATTTCTCAATCATTCAAAGCTAAGATGGATGTCCCATCATGTGTAATGGTTAACAAGTAGTCTCGGCAGATTCCATTACTATTTAATAGCAGTTTGATCTCAATGATTCCCATAGTTGCAACATTGGTAACACCTGCCTAGAATGATAAGTCCAATCCTCCACTGGAACGCCCTGACTTTTGACCTTTTTCGCATGCTGACGGTTGAGTAAAAAGAGCACTCCCATCATGGTGTAATGCTTAACAAGCTTGTCTTACAGATCCCATTACTACTGAATAGCCAAGTTCCAATTCGCTATCTGGACACTCCAGAACTTGTGACACATCCTACCCCAGACCAAAGGTTCTAATGTTTTCTTATCCCCCTTGACTAATACACATTTATATTTTATAGAGATAAATTTAGTTAAAATTTTCCCACGGAATGTCCCAATTATTTTGTATCTAAACCGGTCCTGTTTTTTTTCCTTTGGGGTCTTTTTTTTTTTTCTGTTATTATTTGTATCTAAATGTTGTATTAGATTTTCTAACGCAGCTTACTTCCTTTATATAACAACTGTTGAACTGTGGATCAATGTTTATATTTCAATACAACATCATAAATTAATGATTTGTTATAGTCTGACAAAATCATGTGGGCATTTCATTTGTGACAAACAAGAGTTAGAATCTTAATTCAGGATTTTTTTTTTGTTACTGCCTAAAAATTATTATTGGCCAATGGGGGGTGTTTTTTTACTCTGAAGATGTTGCCATAAATTTGCTTTCGAATTACCCATTAAAAGATCAGAAACCTTTACAAGCTGATAATGAAGAATAATGCACCACACAACACACACAGCACACACATATATGGGTTGTTGTGTATATAACATGTATACATAACATTTTCTCTGATGTGGTGTTAATAAAAAGTAAACTATATATGTGTTATAGAGGCACTCCCTCCTTGTAAGATTGTTCAAAGAATGAATGCCCAGCAAAACTGATTCAAATCCCTCAACTAAAA
>CM042148.1:101954010-102046510 GCA_023376005.1 Doryteuthis pealeii
ACAAATAAAGTCAAAGCAGCAATACCGGTTGAAGATACCGCGAAGAAAAGAGATTTTGCAGCGCTTTGCATTTCTATTCAAAAATACAAGTGATGCTAGCATCGAAAGAGTGGAAATAATTCTTTAGATTCCTAAGTAAATATCGTACATAGATGTATAATCAGGAGGAGACTTATTTTTTTTTTTAACAATCTATTTATTTCTATATATTTACGGTTTCTAATCCACTAAAATCTTTTAAAGAGTTGTGCAGAAATTTCAAAATTCAATTTTCCCCCCAAAATCTACGATTAAAATTATCTTACATGAATATAAAATTGATACAGCTAGATCATGTTTTTTTCTGTTTTTTTTGTTTGTTTTTTATTTTTATTTATTATTTATTTATTTAATGCATAAATTGTTTAGTGTTTTTAAACTTCTCTTGAGACATTCCAAACTTGCAATAAAAAAGATTTAAAAGTCCAGAAAACTTGGAAAACTATAAAAAAAAAAAAAAAATTAATAAATAAATAAAAATATAAAGAACAAAAAAAATAAATGAATTAAATAAATAAATGAACAAAAGAAAAAAAAAAGAAGAAAGAAAATCCTTATTCTGAATAGGTCAAACTGACATTGCTAATAAAATAATTTAAAAATGTTTTGCACTCTAATATCTTTCTTTCTTTCTTTTTTCTTGTTTTGGATGTGCCATTAATTCATAAAAGTATGAAAATGTTATTGAAATTTTGGATTGCATCTTAAATTATGTATTTGGATAACAAAAAAAGAAAAAGAAAAAGATGTGACTAAAATACTAACGTGAAAGAAATGTTTAGCAATCGATAAACTAAATAATTAAGTTCATTGAACTTATCTCTCCATTCATTTCTATACTATCTAAATTATGGAGTTGCCCAGGCATAATACGCTCTCAATGATTATCATAAATTATAATATTTTCTTCTTTTTTTTTATGAGGATGGATTTTTTAAGAGTCGTTCCTAAAGATGGCGGAGAAATTAGCAAGTTTAAATGGACAGAATTTTTTGTATCCGTTTCTGGGTTACTTTTGAAAATCAATGGAATATTCCAACTATTTTTAGATCACTGAAATACATTAGTTAAGTTTTAAACTCTGATTACAAGATACTTGACTTTAAAGAAATGAATCTATTTCTAATTAAATGTCTCAATAGGATTTACATTTTTTCAAAAAAAAACATAACAATATTTTGGGAATTTTCAATGCTGCAGCAGAGATGCTAATAGGTACGCCTCTGTATCCCTGAGGCACAAAAAAATCTAAAAGGATGTAGTAAAATCGTATCCATGCATCCCGGTGTTTTTCTTATATAATGGTATCATCATAGGAAATGGTAATGGTTACATCAAGTTCAAATCCTGGATGAGGCTGTTGGCATTGCACATAGCGCTAATACCCTTGGAAAGGTATGCAACCTACTATTCTCCATCCACCTATTGATAAAAGTAGGCCAGTTTGGAACTTTAACCCTGACCGCCTTATCACAAAAAATGAGTGAGACAAGCAAGACATGCTCAGAGATGCTGATAGGTAGGCATCTTGCGTCCCTGATGCACAAAAATCTAAAAGGATGCAGTAAAATCAATCCATGCATCCCAGTGTTTTTCTTTTTTCTTTCTCACCATTTCAAGCTAACTGTATATACATTTCAATAGTCACTTAGAAACAAATTATACAATAAATTAGGTTAACAAGTATGAGTTAGACAGCTTAGTGGAAAACTCATAAATTTTCCTGGGGACTCTTTCAAAGCAAATATGTGTATCCCAGGATGCATCACTGCTGCAGGTAGAATATTTATTACTATTTTTTTCTTTATCTCAGTTAACTTTGAACCACATATCTTTGAGGCATAACACAGATTTTCAAAGATACATGGTTTCAAAGTTAACTGACCAGAAAAAAATGTAAATGTTTTTATATAAAAATAACTGGTGATCATATGTTTTATTCATTAATATATGCAATACTGAAAATTTCATTAAATTCGGTTAATTCTCTTATTTTTTGGTATTTTTTTCTTTTTTCAAGGCGGAAGGTAACACACAATGTGGAATTTAGTCCGTTAAGTAACAGAATTTATTAGACTATTTCTTTTTATCTTCACCCAAGAAAACTTCTGTCCATCATCTCATTATCAAGTAAACTTTTGGTCTTTATTTAATAAAAGCTAACAAACTAATCATTATAAAAAACTGTTTCATTTAACATTAAACAGTAAGATTAATGAAAGGGTGATTTTTGAGAGGCTTGCTAATCGATTGCTTAATTACTTCTAACTAATTATTGAGAAAAGATGTCTCTCACCTCAAGTGACAAACGTCTGACTGTCACCTCACTTTGCAACTGAAAGATTTTCAGATAAAGACTTGCATCCCACCCCTCTTTAGTTTATTTTTCCTCTTTCTATCCTCTCTCTCCACTCTCTCTCTCTCTCTCTCTCTCTCTCTCTCTCTCTTCCTCTCTCTCCACTTGATGTATTTTAATTATATATAAAATCAAAAAGACTGAACACTTATAAAAAGATTTTCAGATACAGACTTGCATTCCACCCTCTTGTATTCTTTTGTTTATTTCCTCTTTCTATCCTCCCTTCCTCCCTCTATCTCCCCTTTCACTCTCTATCTCTCCCTCTCTCTCTCTCTATCCTCCCTATCTCTCTATCACCCCCCCTCTCTCTCTCTCTCTCTCTCTCTACATGATATATTTTAATTATGTATAAAATTCGAAAAGACTAAAACACTTATAAAAACTGAGAATTACTTTAAATTAATTATTGAAGAATAAATTTTGTTTAGTGGAGGTGCGTGGTGTAATGGTTACCATTGTAGGAAATGGGACACGGGTGAGACAAATTCTGGATGAGGCCGTTTGTATTTCACATAGCGCTAATAACCTTAAGAAAGGTATGAATCCAACTATTCACCCTCCAGCTACGGATAAATAGTAGGGCAACACTGGGCTTCTGTTCTTAGGCGTCATGGGTCAGCTACTTTGAAACATGTCCCCCCCATGCTTAAATATCTTCCAGGTGAGAACTCACTCCCAAGTGCCAGGTGCTTACGATAGCAGAGTTCGTATAATGGTCAGGTTTTAAAAAGCTTTCTAAAAAAAAAAAAAATTCTGCATGAAAACTTTTCTCCTGATGATGATCTAAGGTCAAAACTAGTTCAGAACTATAGAAAAATGAATATCCAAAGAAATATTCCAATTTGTCTTATCACTTTTGTTCGTCTCTTTATATATGTGTGTATGTATATCTGTGACTCTAACATTAAGAACACACATTGAGCTCTCAAACTGCGACTGGTTTTTAAAAAAAAACTCTTGTGTCGTAAGGAAGATTTCTTCTCTGGACTTTTGGATTATATAATATATATCAACCCCTCCACACAAGTAGGATGTGACACATAGTTTCTTAAGCAAAATTTAACTAGTTTGAATTCTGAGTTTCCTTCTCCGAGACTGGTTGCCTAACCAAGGTAAAAAAACCCAACTCTGCTCTACCATTTTGCCCATAGCTGAAAGAGGATAATTGGATTGCATACCATTTTCAAGGTCATTAGCATTAGGTGAAATGCAAACAACCCTGTCCAGGATTTGAACTCAGGTTGCCGTTGTCCATTTTCTACAATGATAACCATTACACCATGCACCACCACACACACCACACATATTATATATATATAATATATAAATATATATACACCACACACACACACAGAGGAAATGCTGATAGGTTGTATCACTGATGCATAAAAATCTAAAAGGACACATAAAAATCATATCCATGTGTCCCAGTGATTTTTTTTCTTCCTCCACCATTTCCATCTAACTGTAAATACATTTCAATATTTCTTTGAAACTATTTTACACTGTATGGGATACAATGTAGCAGTTTGATGGATTTAGTTGTTTATAGATAAAACTCAACAATTTATTAAGAAACTCAAGTTGAGACCCATCAAATCAAATATATGCGTCCCAGGATGCACTAAATTAAAAAACTATCAACATCATTTATATATATATATATATATATTTATATAATCATTTGGCTATAATGTAACCCATGTTTTAAAAAATATCATATTAATCCAGTTATTGTTTTTTAATTAAACCATAAAAATTTCCATGGATTTAGCTAGTTTGTGTGACTACTGAAAACCAAACCTAAAGTTTATCTGCCTTTGTCATTCACATTTCTAACAAGTAGATCAGCTAAAAGACATTTGACAATCACAAATCCTCAACTGTAACACTTAGCTATGTAAAAAAAATCACCAGCTCAAGATTTTACAGTCTCTACCAAAGTTTACGAGAGAGAGAGAGAGAGAGAGAGAGAGAGAGTATTGTATCTCATGACTTCCATTAGAAGATAAAACTTCCCAAGAGTCATCTCTGTATTTAAGCTTCCTGCTAGTCAGTGTTCAGTGTTAGTCAATTCCACTCAACTGTGGTCTCTCCGGCCACGAACAAACAGTTAGTAAATAGTATCAGTAGAAATGACCTACACATATCGTTCTTGATTCTCCATATTTTCTTACACCATAAAAAAGTAAAAAAGTCGTTGGGATGGTCTAAAGTCGGTATCAGCCAGACAGCAAGGGAATCTATCCTCTTTCCACTAGTGCTAGACCAAGGCGATTGTTTTTTTGCATCTGAGACAGCACCACACCTACCATCAGCTCCTCACTTTACTGCACAGATCCATGTGCTACTCATACGCTGAGTTGACAAGGACCGTTATCGAACCAGGAACTTTGAGGTTCCCAACTAAACACTCTACTGACTGAGCTAAACTGGCACCATACTCTGTAATTTTTTATTTACCTAGTTCTTCGAAACCTGTGTCCAGTGGCTTCAGCCTTTGGACATAAGATATGTAATAGCCTGCATGATCCCAGGGGCCCATCCTCCCAGGCAGTACCTGCCCTCTCGTCTAAAAAGGGCAAGGCTGGGTTTATTTCCCATTGCCTAAGGCACATCAGAACAGAAATGTAGAGGGATTCACACAATTTTTAAACACTAGCCATGCATGAGCTTCAGTTTGTGCATAGTATGAATCCCCCCCAAGTTTACGCTTTGCATTAGCTTGCATAATTATGTGCAATAAAGACTACAGACTGCAGTAGTTTAAAAAAAATGTTATTTTTCGACACAGTGCAGCCATTAAAAACTGCAATTAAGATGAAAATTTGTGGAAAATCACAAAATCAAGTTTTTCACTGTGGTAGGGAAGGGGAAGAGCATAAAACAAACCTGTTGACCCACCAGACCAAAAATGCTGAGTCATGGCGGCAGTCACACATAGTTCCCCACTATACTGATTCATGTGTTTGACTGACATGGTGTGATGTCAGTAGATATTTACTCTGTAATCTTTTACATGTGGTGTAATGGTTATCATCAAAAGAAATGGACATAGCTAATTGAGTTCAAATACTGGATGAGGTGGTTTCCATTTCCTATAGTGCTGATGCCTTTGGGAAATGTATGTATTTAATTATTCTCTCTTCAGCCATGGATAAAGAGTAGGGCAAACTTGGTTATTTAACCTTGGTTAGGCAACAAAAGTCTAGGAGAAGAAAAACTCTGAATTCAAACCTGTTAAACTCCGCTTGGGGTGGTCACTACTACAATAGGCTCAGTCCTAATTAGTGATCTATTTTTGATAAATAATTTTTAAAGTTTTAAAAATTATGGCAATCTCATATGAAATGAACGAACACTGCATGATAGAAATGTTCAGGAAAAAATTATATGTCATCCATTCTGGCCAATACTGTATATTTCATGGTACTGACCATAAGTGTCCATCCAATGCCTTGCATCAAGTTTTTCTACCCATTCTGTATTAACTATATAAATTGCTACACATTCAGTATATTATATTTTTCTCTCCTTCAATTGTTCCAATAGTTAGTTTTATATGATCAGAATTTTCATCTTTTTTTATTGGTTTGAAATTGTCAGGATCTGAGAGATTTAGGAGGTAATCAATAGAGAAAATGACATTTTCATCTGTTTGGTAATAATTATAGCGACAAAAGTCTCAAACATTTTGATAATATAAAGTTTCTTTTCAGTTATTTTTAAATGTGGCCAAATTTTCTTTGGAACTGACATTCATTATTAGAATTTAATTCATAAATGAAATTTTCTGTTCAGAAATATTTTTGTGTCTCTATGACAGGAAATTTTGCATATAGACTTTTTAAGGAATTTATTTTAAATGGCCTTATTCCTTTTTTTTTTTTAGAATTAGGAATTTGTCTTGTCTATACATATATAAAGGGCAGTTTGTGTGTATGTATATCCGGAGGAAACTATGAAATATAAATCAATTAATGACAAAGTAAATATAGATGCACATTCACTATCACCAGATCTTCTTTTTGAGCAAAAATAATGAAGATTTGGTTATATTTAGGGAAAAAATCTAACATCACACCAGCATTTTTTACATGGGCATTTTTATTGGGTATCCACTGAGGATCCAACTTGCAATTAGAAATAATGGATCTATGAGACTAAAGTTTAAAAGATCTCTCCTACCCAACTGACATTGGTTAGCCACTTCTAGTGTAAATATAAAGGGAATATGAAAAATTCTAAAAGAATTTCTGTTTTTTTTTTAAATGATTTGCACTGATCAATTTGAAAGTTTTCTTCCTTTTTCTTGCATTATAGTAAATTCTTTTTTATATTTGTTTAATTTTTTTTTCATATTGGAAAAAGTTTAATGAAACATATATATATATATGTGGTTGAAAATAGAGGGAAAAGTGAATATAACAACACAAACACCTACATTCAATTGATATTTCACATTGGTGTTGAGTGAAGCTTCTTCAGAATTTATTGTGAAGACAAATGCTTTTACAGTCTGCTTTTATACTGAAAAGGTAATTTTTGGTTCAGGTAATAGATGGAAAGAGGGGAGGGTTTCAGTTGTTGGTATAGAGAGGGGAAGTGAATACATATATATATAAATAATGGGATTAGGAGCCAGTTTAACTCAGTTAGTAGATCATTCACTTATGAATCTCAAGGTTATGGGTTCGATACCAGTCCTTGTCAATGCAGCGCATGAGTAACACAGCTTAGGTAATATGATCTGTGCAGAAAAGCATTTAGGAGTTGATGGTAGGTGTGGTGGTATTAGTGCTATGTGAAATGCACACAGCCTAGTCCAGTATTTGAACTTGTGTTGCCAAGTCCATTTCCTACAATGATAAATATATGTTCATATAGTTATTTACTAAGCTTAGCTTAGATTTGGCACAAGGCCAGAAGTATGGAGTGCCCAATGAGAATCAAACTCACTAATAATGGTCTTTAAATCTAGCTTGCTAACCATTACACCACATGAGGTGCCCTATATGTTTTTATATATATTTACCAACCCCTACGCATGAGCAGGATGCAACACAAGGTCAATTTCTTTAACAGATTTTAACAGGTTTGAATTCCAAGGTTTCCTTCTCCTAGACTGGTTACCTATCCAAGGTTAAATAGCCCAATCTGTCCTACTATTATACCCATAGCTGGAAGGAAAATATATGGATTCATACCTTTCCCAAGGGTATTAGTACTATGTGAAATGTGAACAGCCTCATCCAGGATTTGAACTCGGGTCGACAAATCCATTTCCTACGACTCTAACCATTACACCACACACCTCCATACATATGTTCATATATATCACTCACAGTTTAGTTGTTTGAATAATTTCTGGTATTCTTCTGAAAGTTATTAAAAAACTAAAATAAAACTAAATCTAATAATTACCTCAGTATTTAGTTTTTGTCTGTCATTTTGCTTTTAAATTAACATATTTTTCTTTTTTCTTTTTAAATCTAGGGTTCGAATTCCAGCTAAAAATGTCTACTATTATCGTTGCCCTGATCATCGGAAAAATTATGTAATGTCCTTCATCTTTTGCTTTGACCGTGAAGATGATGTCTACCAGTTTTCCTATTGTTTTCCTTACACCTACACGAAACTGCAAAATTATTTGGATAGCATTGAAAAGAAACACCCAGAAATATTTACAAGGGAATTGCTCTGTCTAACTGTGGTAAGTTGCATTTATCTGTGTGCGTATATGTTCCTTTACAGATGATTGATGTGCCTTAAAGAAATACAAGCAAAACACTTCCTGTTTAGTGGTGATATCTACACAAGGACTCCAGCTTTACACTATGTTACAAGAGAAAAGATTGGATAATACTGGATATTGTCTTCTCCTTGTGGATTCAGTAGGAGGCTTCAATTAGACTCATCAATAGGCGACTAAATTAATTCTGACCAAACAAAGTTGGGAGAATGCTAGATATTTAGTCATGCCTATCCAGAAAATGGAGATGAGACAGAGAAGGATAGTAACATATCCACCTTGGACTAAGCTTGTTATCTAATGGTCTTTATACTATTTTGTGCTTGAAAATAAGAGAGTCTTTCTTTCTATCTATTTTTGTTCTCTCTATCTCTGTTTTCATTGGCACAAAAAATTAAGTCAGTAATATTTTACTATCATTGTTTCAACTTATATAGGTGTGGGGGATTAAAATAAAATTAAAATAAAAATAAAAAATTTAAAAAATAACAAACTCCCATGAGCCTTCACTGGAAGAACCCTCCAAGAATATGCGGGAAAAAGGACCCACTTCTGATCCCCAAGAGAATCTCTGAGCCATTCTGACTTAGGCCTTAACTGTGTCTAGACACTACTACTGGCCAGGGAGATATTTCTTTGCCACCTGGTGTCTATGACTCATGAATAAAGATTTATATTACTGCACACCACTGCAAATGACTTAATCTGAGAATAAATAGAAATCAATTACACCCTGTCACTCCATTGGGTTTAAAACTGACCATATGTTGAAAGAAAAGAAACTAAAGTGGTTGTTTCAATCAATTTGCACAAGGATGTAAGATTTCAGAAAAGTTAACTTGATGCTTGTAATATAAAGTTGGTTGAACAAGTTAAACTTGATACATCAGTCTAGGATTTCATATTTATTACTTAGGATTATGCCAAAATCTTAAATTTAAAATGCAACATAATTCTCTTCTGTTTGTTGTGCAGACAGGATTTTGTAATTAAAAACTACACTAACCATTGGGTTTCCATTGTAATAATGGTCCATGATGATACTGATGCTTCTATTTAGAAAGAAAAGAAGGATTCTCATTAGCATTTTATAGTTAACTCCATTATATAGAAAATTTGATTTAATTTTTTTCTGGTTAGCATACACTTATGTGTCCATGTGTAGGTGTCCACAGAGGAACATCACTTATAAGTTTGTCTTTGTTTCTCCATCAGTGTTGACCATATAAATATATAGAGACCTACTATTTAAAAAAATTTAATATCTGAACATTCTGGCTTCATAGAATATACCTAAAAAAAACACAATTAAATTATTGAAATTAATGATATAATTTTCGTTCAAGTCATTCAGAGAAAAATACTATGTTAAAGGCACATTTTATGAATAGTAGTGATTGTGTCTAATAATCTACATGGTGGTAATCATGTCTAATAATCTACATGGTGGTAATCATGTCTAATAATCCACATGGTAGTAATGATTGTGTGTAATAATCTACATGGTGATGATTGTGTTAATAATCCACATGGTCTAATAATCCACATGGTGGTAAATATGATTGTGTAATGATTGTGTCTAAAATCTACATGGTGATGATTGTGTCTAATAATCCACATGGTGGTAAATATGTCTAATAATCCACATGGTGGTAATGATTGTGTCTAATAATCCACATGGTGGTAATGATTGTGTCTAATAATCTACATGGTGATGATTGTGTCTAATAATCTACATGGTGATGATTGTGTTTAATAATCCACATGGTGATAAATATGTCTAATAATCCATATGGTGGTAATGATTGTATCTAATAATCCACATGGTGGTAATGATTGTGTCTAATAATCCACATGGTGATAAATTATCCCTTTAAGTAGTAAGTAAAATAGGCACAAGGACCTGTTGTCATTATCAGCCGGACAGCTAGGGAATATGTTCCCTTTTCACTAGTCCTAGACTAGGGAGATTGTTTTTGCATCTGCGGATGGATTCATTCGTTGGAGCCGGCTGAACTGACCCAGGTTGAATGCCCTCACAGAAACAGAAGAAAGTTATTGATAAATACTTTCTCTTATTTTGATTTTAATAGCATTAACCTCTAAAGTAATCTCCTCAAGGTGTTCCTTCTGCTTTTCCAATCAATGTTGGAGGTTTTCTGTATCATATAGATTAAACAGACTTAAATTTACTTATCTATATCAATGTCATAGCTAATCAAAATAATAAATAGAAACACATAGTCTCAATTTATATTCCAGAAATTTATGTTTTCTTTATTCTTGTATACTTATCTTATATTAGTATTTGAAATCCTTGAAACCATATAATTGTGTACAAATTACTTGTATTAAGGAGGATTGGTTTAGCTCAGTTGGTAAAGCATCTGCCTTGGAACTACAATGTTCTGGGTTTGATACTAACACTCGACAACTCAATGCAGGAGTAGCATAGCTTGGATCTGTGCTGTAAAGTAGGGAGCTGATGGTAGGTGTGGCACCCCACCTCAAATGCAAAAACAATTTCCCTGATCTAGCACTAGTGAAAAGGGGATAGATTCCCTTGCTGTCCGGCTGATACCAACAACAGGTCCCTGCACATATTTTACTTACTACTTAAAGTGATAATTGCTTGTATAAATGATGGTTATTAGTTACTTGAGTATGCCCCACTTGGTGTAGTGGCTAACATGTTGAGCTGTGATATTATAGTAAGCAAGTTCAAACTCCAGTTGTGCCATTATGTTCACTTTTGGACTAATACCGTTTGGAAAGGTATGAACCCTCTCCCACCTTCAGCTATGGGGTAAATAGAATCTACTGTTTCTCTACAACATGGATCACCAAACTTTTTTCATTGTGGGCCAGTCAATTGAAAAAATAATGAGCACAAGCCACATTATTATTGTGTTCAATACTTGCTAGCCAGAATGAAAGCTCTGAGAAAAAGATATCAAACAAAAATTATTTTTCCATGTTATATTCATGGATGAGTGGTGTAAGATGCACAAAAACAAATTTAACCAATATTTTTATTTTCGAAACATTATCAAAATCATTAAAAAATCATGTACCATTCCGTCAATGGTACATGATTTTTTAATGATTCTGATAAAATGTCTTAACGGGCCGTAGTTTTGTGACCTCTGCTCTACAAGGATGACATTAATAACCCTTGAAGGTTGATATGCCATTAAACAAATAAATCAAAACTTATTAATTACTTGAAACCATATGGTCGCAAAAAAGTGTTCATATGTTGTAAAACCAACTGACCAATCAGCAACCAACATTTATTTTAATTTTTCCAAATCAAAGTTTAATTCATTATAAATATTTATATATAACTAATACTACACTTTGATTTCAATCAAAAACACAAAGAAAAGATTTTGGTTCATATTTTAAGAAAAATTACTAATGCAAACTTTCCTCTCTAATACAATGGTTTGATTTCTTTGTTTACTGGCATATCAACATTCGTGGGTTATCTAATGCCAAATCCATCTGTTTTTAGAAGAACAATAGTGGTACTATTCAACGAACTGGTTCTCAACTTTTTTTTTTTTTTTACCTATGAACCCCTTTGAACCGTATTTTACTCATATCCATTTGATGTTTAAAAGTTTTTTAAATCCTATTGTATTTTTATAATTAAATATTTTTTACTTGCCTGGACCTGAAGAAATGTTATGTGGTCCATAAGGACCCCAGTTGAGAACCACTAATTTAACCCATAGCTGGGTTGATGAGGGAGTTCCTACCTTTCCCTAAGTAATTTGAAAAAAAA
This sequence comes from Doryteuthis pealeii, assembly GCA_023376005.1. Taxonomy (NCBI): domain Eukaryota; kingdom Metazoa; phylum Mollusca; class Cephalopoda; order Myopsida; family Loliginidae; genus Doryteuthis; species Doryteuthis pealeii. The sequence goes on from CM042148.1 coordinate 101,965,951, forward strand.
AAAACACAGTTGTTATTAATTAGTGTTGTATCTATTGGCTAATATTGCAATATTTCAATCTGTATAAGATCATCATCAGAGATGATCTGTTATAAAACGAAGAAAATAGTTTTTTGATAAATACGACCAGTTTTTCAAACTGGTCATATTTATAAGAAAAATGGTCATATTTATCAAAACTATTTTCTTCATTTCATAACAGGTTTGCTCTGATGACGATCTTATGCAGATTGAAATATTGCAATATCAGCCAATAGATACAACAGTAATTAATAACATCTGTGTGTGTTTTCAAATTTCTTCTCTGATATACTGTTGGATTCACTTCCTTATTTTTTTTATTGATATCCTTTCCCAAAGTGTATTAGTCTGAAAGGGAACATAATAGCATGACTGGAGTTTGAACTCACTTACTACAATGTCACAGTCTAGTGCTTTAGCCACTATGCCATGGGGACTTTTCCTCTCTAACACAACAGGTTTTCTATTTTATCTCAAGGCCACAATGTTTAATAATGATGATTTCTCATTACAGAGATTCAGATAAAAATATTCTTGTGCAATTTATCACTAATAGTTCCAGCTTCTTTTAGATATTCTTGAACATCTTTTCAGGCAATCATTGAATTTTGTTTGACTTTCCTCTGCATTATTTCTGAGTGTTCATTCAGATACTTTATTTTGAAGCACCACTTTCAGAATGCTTTCTTGTGCTCCTAAAGTTATTCCACTTGTGTATAATTGGCCTAATCATACTAAAAGAGATATCTTCATCCTTTAGTAATGTTCTTATAAGCTCAAACCATTAGAATATTACTTGATTATTTCATTCTTTTCTTATGTCCTGAGCTCTTTCACTTCAGCTATAATGACCATCTTGTCAAAAGAAGACAACACACTTTGATTCTATATTATAAAGATCCCCTTTTTGTATCTCGGAATTTTTTAGATGAGTATTGATAATTAGTATTATCTGGATTATTCGGACTATTGTCCTCATCTTTATTGTTATCTGTCCGGCCTTCTTCAGGTATTTATGACAAGATGGTTCCCAAGTTTGAGAAGGCTACAGATTCCAACAAGAATGTTCCCGAGTTCGAGATGGTTCCCAAGTCTGACAAGAAATACCTGAAGAAGGCCGAAGGACACATCGTCTAAAATGTACAGATAACAATAAAGATGAGGACAATAGTCTGAATAATCCAAATAATACCCCTTTTTGTATGTATGTTACCATGACAAGGTAAAAGTGGCACATCATAGCAAGATCTTTGTTAGAGCAATACTGTTAAAATGACTCCATTTCCAGCCCAATTTGCAACTCTATTATAATAATATTATTTTTCTCTATTTTTGAGATGAGGTTTGATGTGAATGATTTTGATTTTTTGGACTGTTGTATTTATCTTTATTGTGGTATGTATCATTTTGGCCTCTGTATCCCCTGACCTTCCACAGGTGTACCCTTTAATAAATGGAGATGAAATACAAATAAGAAAATTTGAAAAAGTGCTCAATGCTACAAAAGTGGAGCAGGTTTAGAATGTAAAATATAAAAATTAAATTTTCATTGAGTTTGTTATTTAGTGTTTCATATATAGCACATAATTATCAAATCAGAAAGAGTTTGTGAGCTTTACATGAAACTTTAAAAAATGGATTCAATAGGAACATAATTTTAATATTTTAGGTTTTAAACTGACTCCACTATAGTAGATTTGAGCACTCTTTATATAATGTCTCCTACTGGCATTTTATCTTCATTTATTATTATTATTATTATTATTACTATTATTATTATTACTGTTACTATTATTATTATTACTGTTAATATCATTATCATTATTATTGATAATAATAATAACTCCTAATTACTTAGTTGAGCACATTTTAGAAAAGTACTTTAATTCCTGTTATGGAAGTTGTTAGTCTTTACTATTCCATAAAAAAACATACCTACACCTGACTAGTAACAATACAAGACTGTGCTAATGGATAAACTTGAGAGCCTAATTAGAAAGAAAAGAAATTAGGAAAAAAAAGAACTTTCCATCTGATTATTGCACGCTACACATAAAACTCAGTAACAGACTCAATGGAAACATAATTTCAATATATAATATTATATATATATATATATATATATATAAAAGGATAGATAAAAGGATATGAAAACACCACAATGCTGTTAAAATGAAAATATTTGATATCATATTCATAGCTAATATTGAACAATATTTCGATTTATAAAAATCATCATCAGAGCTTGTTTTTAAACCGGACTCATCGAAAGAGAAGCTGAAAATAATTTGAATTCAAAATGAAAACATTGATGATCCATAAAGCGTATAAGTCATGTGATCATTTCGTCATTATCACATCCGCTACTCGTTTCTCGGTCAACAACATACTGTATATCTTAGTGTAACAGTTTTTGAAAGAAGAAGACATATTTCAAATTCAAAAATAGACAAATTCTTTTTCAAACAGGAAGAGTTTTAACCCGTTCATGGTCAGCCTGCTACGGATTTTTTCTCTTAACTTAATTATATATATATATATATATATATATATATATATATATAGGGTAGTGAATACATAAAGTCAGTGATACTTGGTAACTGTCAGTTTTCTTGCCTGTGATTTTCAAACCAAGTTTGAAAGATATATATGCTCTATCAATAATATTGAATACTCTTTACTTTTAATTATAGCAAACTATATTATCAATATATATATTCATTATTATACTAAAGCTGAGTGAATCAACATTCGTCTCCTAAAGGCTTTTTTTTTCCTATTTAGTTTAATGACACAAAACACATCTAAAAATATTTCTTAGATTTAGGATTAGATTATGTTTGAAAAAATTCCATTTTATTTGGTTCTGATTAGTCGTAATTTGCAATTAAGTCAAAAACTCACTTGTCCCTAACTTTGCCTATCTCTTTCCATGACTCTCTATATATCATGATTACCTCCTTGTTATAAATGTTAGTTTCTCTGTGGGCATAAAGAGAGATTGGAAGTGTGAGAGAGAGAGAGATTTACCTTTCCTTCTCAGCAGCCAATGAGTGGCTAATGTATAACATAAAAATAAAGTGAGAAGGTAAATCTCTCTCTCTCTTTACTCATAGAGAAAACTAATGTTGTTGTTTTACTAATTTTCTGGACACATTTATTTTTTAAATCTAATTTGCTTTGCAAACTAACTTTTTTCCTAATCCCAATTATCTAAAAAATACTTAGCCTTTTTATCTATGGCTCCATATTCCGAAAAATTTTGTGTCATCCCTCTTAACAACAGTGATAGAACCAGAAATGTACGTGATTTAAAGTTTGTTTTAATGTTTAAATTTCAAAATTTTTTACTAAACTTTCAATTTGCAAAGCTCAAAAATCTACTTTAAAATTTATCAAGGAAGATGGAACATAACATAACTGTTTGATTTCTAAAGAAAATGTAAATAAGATTCATACACAATGTGACTTGAATTTGTTTTCTTGGTTGTAAAAAAAAAAAAATAAAATTGAATGTCATGTTTTAAAATAGATTTTTTTTCAAAAATTACTTTAATTATTAATTCTAAAGTATATAGGGTCAAAAGGGGAAACAAATGAAATAATTGATAGTAAAAATTTAGGAAGAGGCTATTTAGCTGTTTCCAGTAAAATAACAAACCTAACCCAAACACTAACAAGATGAATTCTTGTCAAGTACCATTTTAAGAAATTGGCTTTTAGATAGATTGTTTTAAAGTTTAAACATACTACATTCTTACGTTTGTCAAAAGTACAGTGGAGCAACACTTTGATCTTAGGAAGAGTGCAGTGATACTACACTCTGATCCAAGGCTGAATTGTCATTCATAAATAATCTCATTTTTTTTTTATGTGAACTATTCTAAGATGTCTGTTTGTATATGTGTGTGTGTGTGTGTATTTATAAGCATATATATTTTTTTTTCACACATTCTTACACATGTGTGTGTATACATGTGCAGCCATATTCTGTGAATGTGGGGATATGTACAAGGCTATTGTTTTTTAAATTTATCCTTTGTTCATTGTTTGTCTGAAGAAATGCCACAAATTCAATTTTCTGGTGGAATTCTTGTGTTTTTTACGAACTTCAGTTGCCAGTAGAAAGAAAATTGAATTTTCTGATTTGGAAACTCAAATTTCCTTACTTCTATTCTTTGTTTTATACATAATGTTTTTTGTCTTCTTTTTTTTTCATTTTTTTTTCATCTTTTTTTGTTGTTGTTGTGGTGGGCGTGGAACAAACTGTTGTGTTTAATTGTCTAATAACTTCTGTGCCATTCTGGACACCAACATTTTGAGAGGTAATTTGATTTGCAAGAAACAAGTTTCTAAATTAAAGCAAGTGATTAGCATCTTAGATGGATTGATAGATAAGAGCACGATACACAGATAGACAGAGAGAAAGGAAAAAGAAGATGGAGGCCTTCGTTAAAGACATAATAGATGGGTTTATAAAAAGTTATGATCAGAGAAAAATAGATAATAGACTTATAAAAAGTAGATATATATTTCTTCTGAAACAAAAAAAGGTTTGTCAGAATTTTTTTTAAAGATGAAGCTTGATAATTTGTATTGTTTGGATTTTTTGGACTATTATCATCATCTTTATTGGTATATACATAATGTTTCAGCTGATGTGCCATCCGGCTTTCTTCAGGTGTTTCTTGTCCAACTTGGGAACTTTCTCAAACTCTGGAACATTCTCTTCAAATTCTGGAATGTTCTTGTCGAACTTGGGAACCTTCATGTTGATTTCAACAAGAAACACCTGAAGAGGGCACATCAGCTGAAACGTTATGTGTATAACAATGAAGATGCGAATAATAATCGGAAAAATCCAAATAATCCTAAAAAGGCTTGGTTTTTTGTTTAATGGTATATCAACCTTCGTGGGTTATTCTAATGCCAAAGCCATCATTGTAGAACAGTAGTTGTACTATTTAACCTATAGCTGGGGGTTGAAGGGCTTCATACCTTTCCCAAGTGTATTAATGGCATATCAACATTCATGGGTTATTTAATGTCAAAGCCATCCTTGTAGAAGAACAGTAGTTGTACTATTTAACCTATTGCTGGGGTTGAGGGGTTTCATACCTTTCCCAAGTGTATTAATGGCATATCAACATTCATGGGTTATTTAATGTCAAAGCCATCCTTGTAGAAGAACAGTAGTTGTACTATTTAACCTATAGCTGGGGGTTGAGGGGCTTCATACCTTTCCCAAGTGTATTAATGGCATATCAACATTCATGGGTTATTTAATGTCAAAGCCATCCTTGTAGAAGAACAGTAGTTGTACTATTTAACCTATAGCTGAGGAATGAAATAGCATGACTGGAGTTTGAACTCAGTTACTATAAGTTCACAGTTCAGCATGATAGCCACTACACATGGCGACTCCCCACAAAACAAAAAAAGGTAGCAAAATGCAAATCATTGATTTGTTCCTTTTTCATTTTGAAAAAAAAATCTTTTAAAATTTTCTCACATGTTATGAACTTTGAAGAAAATTAAATTTGTGATTTGAGCAATTTTTAATTATGAATATCCTAGTTATGGCTTAAATAGTACTACTAAGATGTGACACAAGGTTGCTAGTATGGAGCATCCAATGAGGGCCAAACTTGCTATTCACTAGTAATGGATCTGCGAGACTAGCTTACACCATGATGAAATGTAACACCAGGCTGCAAGTACGGGGCATCCAGTGATGAATGAACTCGCTATTCAGTAGTAATGGATCTGTGAGACTAGCTTCCTAACCATTACACTACGATGGATACGTAACACCAGGCTGCAAGTATGGAACATCCAGTGAGGATTGAACTTGCTATTCTAGTAATTATGGATATGCAAGACTAGCTTGTTAACCATTACACCATGATAGGACACAGTTTATATTTGACACAAGACAACACATCATCATTATCATGTCACACTAGTTGTACGGATATCTATGACAATCTTTCACCAACCATCCCTATCATTCATAGCCCTGGGAGGTCCTCTGTGCAGCATCCAGTATCTGCACAGAGTTGGTCTATGTACGTCTTTGCTGGATAGTCTACTCTGGTTTGCCCATGTGATGGCTTCCACAGAAGAACATCACTTATGAGTTCATCCTTGCTTCTCCAGCAGTGTAATGAGCATTAAGTGAGGATTGAACTTGCTATTCAGTAATTATGGATATGCAAGACTAGCTTGCTAACAATTACAACATAATGGACACCCTAAAAACTAAGCATAGCTTAGTTTTAGCACAAGGTCTCACAGAGCATTAAGTGAGGATTGAACTTGCTATTCAGTGGCAATCATTGGACAAAAAAATCAAAATATTTGTTTCTCTTATAAATGTTAAGATTAAAGTAAAAAGTAAAGTCATTGGCGGCCTAATATCAGTATCAGCCAGACAGCGAAAGAGTCTATCCCTTTTCACTAGCACTAGACCAAGGAGATTATTTTAGCATCTGAAGTGGAGCCCCACACCTACCATCAGCTCCTCACTTTACTGCACAGATCCCTGTGCTACTCATACGTTCAGTTGGTGAGGCTGGTATCGAACCAAGACTCTTGTTACTCCTAGCTGAACACTCTACTGACTGAGATAAACTGGCCCTATGTTAAGATTAGAATTATCTATTAACTGAGAATTTTCAAATGAATTTGAAAAAGAGAACTGTTTCTTTGTATCATTTATCTAAATGCATTTTTACCTCAGATCAAACTTATAGTGTATATTTACTGTTGTCTGTTTTCTGAAGTGACTTTGCCGCATACATTTTTTTTCTTTTATTACATATATGTTTTTTTTTCTTTTATTACATATATGTTTTTTTTCTTTTTATTACATATATGTTTTTTTTTCTTTATTACCTATATGTTTTTTTTTTCTTTTATTACCTATATGTTTTTTTTTCTTTTTATTACCTATATGTTTTTTTTTCTTTTATTACCTATATGTTTCCATAAAAGCTTCTGTAGCCTTCTCATGTTTGTTTATATCATTTCTGTGTAAGTATCTCAAGTATTTGTTGTATTGCATGATAGAAAAAAAAAATTCAGTTAGAAGAACTTATATAAAAAAAAATATCTACTGAAGTGTTTTCGCATTATATCTCATCTCTTAGTGATTCCCAAAATAAAATAAGAATAGATTTAAAAAAGAAATCCCACGATGATAAAAGGAGGAAAATTTTTTACTGTCAATTTTGTTTTCTATCCCAGGAGTTTTCTTTTTCAAGATAACTATTAAAATCCTATAGCATAGATAGAGATATCAACACTTTTATCTTGTACATTATTCATATAGATGTTATTATTTACCTAGCTTTGCATAGTTTGATATACAGACCCAACGTTGCTTACAGTACTTCTTTTTTTTTTATTTAGGTTTATATTGTACAAAGGTTTTCCTTCCAATGATTTTTACATCTTTTGTCCTTGGTTATTTGCAATCAGAATAGAATCAAAATTCTATTATGGTCAAATCATGCTGAAAACAATGATTCCAGCTAGATTACCAAAACAATTCTCAGTGATAAGCCTGTTAAAAAGAAACAAGACATCTCCACACTTGAAGGTAACCCTCAAAAGCTAGTAGAATAATTTACATACGTAGGTAATAGTATCTCTTCCACAGAAAGCAATGTTAATGCCTGCATAGGAAAGGCATAGAAATAATGATTCCAACTAGATTCCCCCCCAAAATTCTCAGTGATGAGCCTGTTAAAAAGAAAGGAGATCTCCGCACTTGACTGTTCTTTGAGCCACTTCTTCACTACACATTTCTCTTCCTCATCACTAGAATAATGTTTGCTGCTCAAACTCTTGGTTATTATTTACAATCAGAATAGAATAAAAATTCTATTATGGTCAAGTCATGCTGAAAACCATGATTCCAACTTCAAGGGGGAGTAAAAAATAACACCATTTTGTTTAGGACAGGTATAATTACCAACACAGAAACATGTATCATACATCAAAATAAAGCTAGTGACCGTTTCTCTCAATAGTAATGTTCAACCTTTGAATGAGAGCATGTATCCCTGCTCCATAAATTTTGTTGACTGTTCTTTTAGCCACTTAATCACAACATATTTCACTTCCTCATCACTGGAATAATGTTTGCCTCTCAAAACATCTTTTATGTGGCCAAGGAGAGGCAAACATTATTCCATTGATGAGGAAGAGAAATCTGTCGTGAAGAAGTGGCTCAAAGTAATTATAAAACAAAATGGCATTACTTTTTTACTCGCCCTCATAGATTCCCAAAACAATTCTCAGTGATGAGCCTGTTAAAAAGAAAGGAGACATCTCCATTCTTGACGGTAAGCCTCTAAAACCAGTAGAATAATTCACATTCCTAGGTAATAGTATCTCTTCTACAGAAAGCAATCTTAATGCATGCATAGAGAAGGCAAGGTCTGTTATAAATGGATTGTCAGTTATATGGAAATCAGATCTCACCAACAAGTTTAAAGTGACAGTTCTTATAGGCCCTAGTGGTCTTAGTGCTACTGTATGGTGACACCACCTGGACTGTGGCAATGCACCTGGAGAATAGGCTAGATGAGAGCTGCACAAGAATGATCTGGAAACAACACTCCACAAGGAAGCAGCTATAGGGACACTTGCCCCTATCACAAAAATCATCTGAGTAAGATGAACAGGAAATGCTGAATACTACTGGGTGTTATGGACGTCCCATCATGGTGTAATGCAGTGGTTCTCGACCTTTTTTTTTTTACCTATTTTACTTTTGATTCTTATTTTACTCTGGTGGACCCCCCCCCCCTTAAGTCATTCAATGTTTTAAAAAACAATTGTGTTTTTATAATTAAATACTTTTTACTTGACTGAACCCCAAAAACTATTATATGATCCTCAGAGGGCCATATGACCCCTGGTGTGATGATTAGCAAGCTAGTCTTACAGGTCTGTTACTACTAAATAGTGAGTTTGATCCTTGCTGGAGACCCTATGCTTGTGAACTAGTGTCCCATGCTACATGTGGGGAATGGTTGGGTAACATGTGGGTCCCATCAGGGTATAATTGTTTGCAAGCTAGTCTCACGGGTCTATTACTAGTAAATAGTGAGTTTGATACTTGCTGGATACCCTATACGTGTGACCTTGTGTCACATCCTACTCAATGCAAACAGCTTGGATAAATACCTACCTGGGTAGGGCCTTCAAGACTAACACTTTAAGTAAAGAATTGTAATAATGATTTTTCTGTTTGGTTAATTTATAACTAACTTTTTTGTACCATTGTGTGTGTGTGTGTGTGTGTGTGTGTGTTCTATTGACTTGCAGGAAATCAATCTAATTAAAACAACATGAAATTATATAGACAGCAGTAAACATTGGAGTGTACGGGTATAAAAACCAGCGTTTTTCAAATATGGCACCTTTTATCTGTTGGGAATAGACTTCTGTCAGGATGTTAGACAGCACTTCTTCTACAGAAAATAAAGTACTAAAGTTACATAAAATATAGCTGTTACATTTTAACCTCGTAAATGTTTATTTGTTTTGTTCATGTTGTATAACTTATCACAACTTTTTCTTAAGTGTTATTTTCCTATTCTCTTCTTTCTCTCTCAAATGCAAATTCTACTTTTTCTTTTTTCTTGAATGATAACTAAAAAGCCAAATAAGAAAAGAAAATTTCTATAAGGATGAAGAACTTGTATGCATTTACCCAACCCCTCCACACATGCAGGATGTGACACAAGGTTGATTTTTTTTTTTTTTTACTGAGAGTTTAACAGGTTTGAATTCAGAATTTTCCTTCTCTTAGCCTTGTTGCCTAACCAAGGTTAAAGAGCTCAGTTTTCCCTACTAATTACCCATAGCTGGAAGGAAAATAGTTGGATTTATACCTTTCTCAAGAGTATTAGTGCTATGTGAAATGCAAACAGCATTGTCCAGGATTTGAACTCGGGTCAAAGAGCCCTTTTCCTACTAAGATGACACTTACACCATCGACATCTACAATAGATATGGGGAACATAATAACAATGTTGAATAAAGCAAGTTTTCAGCTACAAAGGCAGTGACTATGTATAATAAGAAGTTATTATAGAGATATTATATTATATATATATATATATATATTGCTAATAGGGATGCATGGAGAGAGATAGTTAAAGGAATATGTGCAGTCAGCACACATTGATGATGATCAACTTTTTCTATGCCTTTCTGGAGAAGAGTACTAATGCTATGTGAAATGCAAACAGGATCATCCAGGATTGGAACTCAGGTTGAGGATTACTGACCAAGAGTGATTGCTGATAGGGGTGGATTGAGAGAGATAGTCAAAGGAATCTGTGCAGTCAGTATACCTTGATGATGGTGATCAACTTTTTTGTGCTTTTCTGGAGAAGAAAGACATTGCTCTCCTTTTTTTTGTCTTGGATCTTTACACTTGATGAGGGCTGGAGAATGGGTGGGCTAAAATTTGTCAAGAATGCCAAGAAGTGGTTCAAATGTACTGCTTTTATTTTATGATATGTGTTTTTGCCAGCAATGGAAAAGAGCTTGCATGCCGTTTGTAATAGGGTCACTCAGAAATCATTGCTTGCCAATGAAATAACTTAAAGTGATTGAATCTTGCATCTTGTACTCGAGGAAAAAAAGGGGGTGAGTTAATATCTAAATAGCAAAAAGAAAAAAGACTATTGATTTGATAAAAAGTAAAGTTGTCGGGGTGGCCTAAAGTCAGTATCAGCCAGACAGCAAGGGAGTCTATCCCATTTTCACTAGTGCTAGATCAAGGGGATTGTTTTCGCGTCTGAGGTAGAGTGCCACACCTATGATCAGCTTCTTATTTGACCGCACAGATCCCTGTGCTATTTTTATACTGAGTTGATGAGGGCCAGTATTGAACCTGGAACCTTGTGGTTCCTAGTCGGACATTCTACTAACTGAGCTAAATCAGCCCTAAAAAATCTGTCTTCAGTAGCCATCAAGATTGTTGTTAAATCAAAATTGATATTTATGTGATAATTAATTCCCTTGGGAAATTATAATAATCAGGGTGAGTGCAAAAACAAATCCACCATATCATTCTTATTGCTTTGGTTTTTATTTAACTTTAGTCTAGTGCCAAAGTAAAAAGGAGAAACTTGTTCTCATATATTTTGTAACTAGTTATCCTTTTCTGGTTCTTTACATCTGAGTAATCTAGAATAGCTAATTTCTCTTTCAGGCATAATTTGCATGAATTACCTCTTAAATCATAAGCCATGGATTTTTTTCACAATTTGCCACTTTATGATTGTAAATCTGCCAGTTTTATCCTTAATATTCTGCACATGGTTGCTAAGTGTGGTGGTATTCATAAATCTTCTCTTGGAGAAGCTAGTTTTATGGTTGTAGTCATGTTTTTTCCATTCCTTTTCAGCTGCACCACAATATACTTTTTCATTGCTGGTCTTCTCTTCAATGACCATAACCTTATATACAGAATGTGTACATATAGTTGGAGCTGGGGGTATGATGGTTACCCTCGTAGGAAATGGACACAGTGAACTGAGTTCAAATCCTGGACAAGACTTGTTAAGATTTTTGTGGCCATTTTTAGGCTTCAAGTGAGAGCACTTTACAGTGGAGATCCCTTGTGTTAATCAGAGCACGATCTATAGTGAAGAAACCTTTGGTTGTTCCTTGGTGTACCTTACTGTTGGATATGATCCTTCAGTTGTTCCTTGGTGTCCCTTAGTGTTGGATATGATCCTTGCGTTGAGCAAAGTTGTTGGTTGCACGTCCGTTCGTCAATGTCGAATAACATATAAATGAACGGCTTTCTATATCGGCGATTAGATAGTTAACTAACCACATATTCAAGCTGTTGATTGGCTGAGTTTAATCCATGTGACCACGCTGAGTCTATAAATTTAAGTGGTGGTTTCCAGCACACCTTATATACAGAAATAATCCAAGACTGCTTGCATTTTTATAGTAAATCTTATTCTATTATTAGTATTATTATTATTATCATCATCTATAGGAGATGTATATCTATGTATTATGTTTTTGAGTATTTTTCCATCTAATCTAAAATTCGGATGCATCTAATTACAATAAAATAGATTAACAGGATTATAATTATTTTGCGTAATATAACTTTTATCATTTATCTTATCCTTATTGTTAATCATTAGTTTAAATTGTTCATCTACTAAATAATTTGGAAATCCATTATCAATAAGGATTTGTTTGATATTTTTTTTATTCATTATAAAATATTTTATTAGATTAATTCAGCACGATTTAATAGATTTTTCATAATAGCTATTTTATATCTATGAGGGCATTCACTTTTATAATTTAAGATACATGAATTTATTCTAGTAGTCTTTTTATACACAGGGATGTTAAAATTGTTATTGTTTGCATCAATTAATACATCCAAAAAAGGAATTTTATTATTTACATTTTGTTCATAAGTAAATTTGAGGACAGAATTATTTTGAAATGTTTCTTATAATTTTTTAATTCCATAATTTTATCTACTAAAATAAGTATATCATCAACATAGCATAAAAAGATATGTTTTTTTATGTCAATAAATATTTTGTTTTCTAGATTAGACTTGTAAAAATTGCTAAATATAGGACCTAAAACTGAACCAATAGAGGCACCATCAAGTTGTGTATATACAAGGTGTCTCATAAAAGTAACAAGATATATTGAAGCTGTATTTACCAAGATAGAAATGAATAGAATGCTAATTTTTTCGGAATACAAGGTGTGTCATAAAAGTGTCGTGTTTGAAGCAGTATTTTCCAAGATAGAAATGATCAATGAATGGAACGTTAATTTTTTTTTTTTCAGAATACAAGGTGTCTCAAAAAGTACAAAAAGTCTCAATACTTTTTTGACACCCATTGTATTTCATCATATCAAGATATATTGAAGCTGTATTTACCAAGATAGAAATGAACAATGAATAGAATGCTATTTTTTTCAGAATACAAGGTGTGTCATAAAATTGTCATGTTTGAAGCAGTATTTACCAAGATAGAAATGATCAATGAATGGAATGCTATTTTTTTCAGAATACAAGGTATGTCATAAAATTGTCATGTTTGAAGCAGTATTTACCAAGATAGAAATGATCAATGAATGGAATGCTATTTTTTTCAGAATACAAGGTATGTCATAAAATTGTCATGTTTGAAGCAGTATTTACCAAGATAGAAATGATCAATGAATGGAACATTCATTTTTTTTTTTTTCAGAATACAAGGTGTCTCAAAAAGTAAAAAAAGTCTCGATACTTTTTGACACCCATTGTATTTCATCATTATTTCTTTGATATTTATTCATAAATAAACTTTCTACATCAAGGGATACAATGGTTTTATTGTTAGGTTTTTGTGTTTGTAGTATTTGTATTATTTCATGGGTGAATTTTACACTATATTTAGAAGGTAAATATGGTGCAATGAGTTTATTTATAGTTTTTGTAATTGGGATATTATCAGATGAAATAAGGAATTAGGTTTATGGATCTTTACAGTTCCATACAAATATCCGAGTTTATAGTCACCAATGATTTTTGTAGTTTTAGAATATCACAATCAGCCTTATTATCAGTGATAAGTTTGTTCATTTGTGTCTTGAGTTGGTTAATAAGATTTTTATTTAATCTTTTAAATTTAGTTTGTAATTTTGAATAGTATTCCAATTTATTAAGTACAACAAATATGTTGGTTTTGTCAGCTTTTTTTAATGATTATATCTAGTAGGTTGTATAATTGTTTTATAGCACTTTTTAAATTATTATTCATAATGGTAGTTATCTTTTGTTTTTTATATGTTTTTATTGCTTCATATCTTTAATTCCTGAGTGAATTTCAATTTGGTTTTGTTTTTGAAGTTTTACAATATTTTTATATAATTTTTCAATTTCTGATTTTTTAACAAATTGGTTGTATCTATTGTAAAGGTGGCAGATAGGTCCAAGATTGAGGAATTCTTTTTGATGTTTGGTGAGTTATAGTCAGAGAGGTTAATATAATTCTTGTTATTATTATCAAGAAGTACAGAACCTTTATAAATCATGTTTGCCTCATTAGAAGTATTTAAAGCTGACACCATTATTTAGCATCACCTTAGTGACAAAAACAAACAATAGTTTTGCCAAATAATTGGTAATGGATCAGAAAAGAACTGAAAGTACTTGGTTTACTAATTCTGACAACTGATTAACACCTTTCAAGATGATAACAGAAAAAAAATTGTTAGAAAACTTGAAAGAAAAAATACAAAGCTTGAAAAACATGTTTAACCAAATTTGTTTGAATGAAAAGATACTGTCCAAATATATATATATATATATATATATATATATATATATATATTTATATATTAATTATTAAAAAAGGTACAAAATGGATTGTTTTTTCAAAGATTTGTTTATTTTACTTCAACAATACGTGTTTCAGATCTTTTGTAGTTAATCAAAACCTGAAGAAGATACCAGAAGATCTGAAACACGTATTGCTGAAGTAAAATAAACAAATCTTTTTAAAAAAATAATCCATTTTGCTGACCTTCTTTTTTATAAAATATTTAATTTTCTCCAATTGGACCCATAACAACACTTTATATATATATATATATATATATATACACACACACAAGGTGTGTCAAAAAGTATTGAGATTTTTGTACTTTGTGACACACCTTGTATTCAAACATACTTTTTATTGAAAGTGTTGCTTAATTACAATTAATGATGAAAATATGTGATACTGATGTGCCCTCTGGCCTAAACACAATTAACAGACAAAAAATCTGGAGATTGATTTCTATTTTTTTTAAAAGTTTTTTTTTTTTTAGAATAGTTATACCATCAAATTTATATATATATATATATATATATATATAAGTGTATTTAGGCAGCATTTTTTCTTTTATACAGGTTTCGTTGAATTGAATAGACAATTCCTGTCTGACAAGTCTTTCGTTGATCCATTCTAATCTTTGGGCCATCCTTCTGGCATCAGGGTGGAACTGGTATACCAGTCCACCGAATGTTTTGTCACTAGCGCTTTCGGCAATACACTTTGCCATCCTCAGGTGGGAAACGATGGAAAAGTTTTCATGTCTCGTTTTTAACGAGAACGAGTAGAAGCAAGGTATTAGTGGGAGGTAATATCAATTGGTAGTGGGAGGTTTTTGGAATGGTAGAAGTTTGAACACTGCTTTGTTCAAACTACTACCATTCCAAAAACCTCCGCTTGAATATATTCCTCAGTGTTGCTTCATTGGTCTCAACTATTTACAATTAATGATGAAAATATGTGTTAACCTAAATATATAGTTATAAACACTAACATCATTTGCTGTTGGCCTTCATCTGTTGTTTGGCTGACTGTTGATCCAGTACTCATTTAACTCTCTATCCTAAGAAAGCAATTAAGGAAGAATCATAATGCTCATCATTTCCATTCTTCTCTTTCCTCTTCAAACAAAATGTTAGTGACAAGATCATGGTCATGATGACTGATAATAAGGCAGTGCACACTTTCCTAATGGTGTTATTGCAAAAGTGTCATTTACAATTAAAATCAAAATTCTTTGTCAGTCTCATTTTCTCAATTTCCATCAACAACACAAACTTATTATTCCAGTTTCACTTACAAATATTTTATTGTCAGTGAAGGGAACTGTCAGTGGAGTATTTATCTATATTGATAATTGGGAAGAGTTTATCTGTATGTCCTCTAGAGATCACCAGACTGTCAATGGAGTTTTTATTTGTATTATTTGGACTATTGTCCTCATCTTTATTGTTATCTACACAATGTTTTCGCTGATGTGCCCTCTGGCCTTTTTCAGGCATTTTTTATCAAACACAGGAATCTTCTCATCAAACTCAAGAATCTTCTCAGACTCAAGAACTTTCTTTTCAAACTCAGGAGCCTTCATGGAACTTCAAACCAGACTCTTTATTCTATTTACTGGGTTAGACTCTTCTAATTTCCTTAATCATAACCAGGTACAAGTGTTAAGCTATTTTAAGTATTCTGTTATTCTTGAACTCGGGAACCTTCAACTTCAAACCAAACCCTTTATGTGTATAATAGTCCAAATAATACAAATAATATAAATTATCAAGCCTAATCTCAAACATTCAGAGAAAGAGTATTTATCTATATTGTTAATTGGGAGGAGTTTATCTGTATGTCCTCTAGAGAGGACCAAACTGTCAATGGAGTATTTATTTGTATTATTTGGACTATTGTCCTCATCTTTATTGTTATCTACACAATGTTTTGGCTGATGTGCCCTTTGGCCTAAACACAATTAACAGACAAAAAATCTGGAGATTGATTTATATTTTTTTGAAGAGTTTTTTTTTAGAAAAGTTAAACCACCAAATTTTTATATATATATATATATATATATTGGTTAGGAGGTTGATTTAAAGGCTATCACAATGCAGTTTGGAATAAATAAATAAAAATAATAATACGGTAACAATGGTGTTGTGTGTTGACCTGTATTTTTATTCTTTCTTGAATTTTCGACGTAATACCTCTTTATCAAAAGAATTGAACTGAAGCAGTCCATCTATGGCATTTCTTCCCAAATGAATTTTTTTTTTGAAAATGATGTTATTTTTTAAATAACTGTATTCTCGTGTGAGCGTGAATGCATTTATTTTTGTTTGTACGTGTGTGTATGTTGTAATGCGCGTGACATTGAAAATGCATGTTGGTTGTGACATGAAGACTGTATCCTAGTCAACATATATATATGGTAGTATAAAAATCAAAACATTGGTAATACAGAAGAAAATATACAACACACAAAAATGTGTAGAGTAAGTATAATATTTATATAAATAATATAAAAGTTCACACAATGAATAAAATAGTTTAGCAGCTTTATCCTGATACTGAGCACTTTTTACTTTGTAAAAGAGAGTAGTTGGATTTATACCTTTCCCAAGGGTATTAGCGCTATGTGAAATGCAAACAGCATCGTCTAGGTTTTGAACTTAGTCATCAAGTCTGTTTCCTAAAACTAACCATTACACTGCAGGCCTACACACACACACACACACACACACACACATATATATATATATAGGTGGATTATATCAAGTGCTTCCTTGATAGGATTCAACCAAAATTGAGAAGTCAAATGTACATATAAAGATTTGCGTATATATTCTTTACATATATGGAGTATTATAAATAAATGAATTGATACCTTGATTTGGATATAAATTTATTTCAAGATTTTCTGTCTTGTCAGAAAAGACAACAAAAACTGGACTGATGAGACAGAAAATGTTGAAATAAATTTATATAACAAACAAGATATCTATTCATTATATATATATATATATATGTGTGTGCGTGTGTGTGTGTGTGTATGTGTGTATATATATATATATATATATATATATATATATATGATTCTATAACTTGTTTTTAATGGAAACAATACTTGATATACTTTATAGGAAAAATTAAAATTTGTAACCATTTAGTATAGATTTTTAATCAAAAACAAATATTGTTAAAAAAAAAGAAAAAAAGAAGAGGTCTTGACCTCTTACTCAATGTAGACAGGCAATTTAGCTTGTTTGAATATAAAAATGTATCTTTTCATTAATGTTTCTCAAATCTATAAAATTGAAGACATTTGCATAGAGTGAAGTCTTCAACATGTTATCAGAGAAACAAAACCATTAGTCTAAGCAATAACTGTGGGGAAACATCAATAAGAACTTTAAAGAAACTCTTTAGAAAATGTTTGGCTGGAAAGTTTATTTTATGCTTGCTGAGGAGAAAAAGAGAAATAAGAAAATAAAAAAAAGAATGTATGGAAGCAAATTGGTGTAATTTTAACTTTGTTTAGTCTCCAATCTAATTATGACTCATGCTACTTGTGTTCAGAATTTAAGTAAAGTGAATAAAGTATGTTCTGAGGGTTTCTTTATTAACTTGTTTTATGTGATGCCTGTTTATCATGAGGTGAAGAATTCTAATCAGTGTCTTTTTATTCAATGTCTCAATTACTGATAAAGAACCAGCTACCAAATGACAATATTAAAAGAGACCTACCATAATTATTTAGGTGCTTATTATGTAATAAGAGCTGGTTTAGCTCAGTCATTAGAGCATTCGACTAGACCCACAAGGTTCTGGATAGAGAACCAGCTACCAAATGACAATTAGAAACCACAAGGTTCGTAGTTCGATACCGGTCCTCGCCAACTCAGCGTATGAGTAGCACAGGGATCTGTGCAGTAAAGTAAGGAGCTGATGGTAGGTGTGGCGCTTCACCTCAGACGCCAAACAATCTCCTTGGTCTAGCGCTTGTGATAAGGGGATAGACTTCCTCACTGACTGGCTGATACCGACTTTAGGCCGCCCCGACGACTTTATTTTTACTTACCATAATTATTTAGGTGTTTATTATGTAATATGAGCTGGTTTAGCTCAGTCAGTCATCCGACTAGGACCCACCAGGTTCTGGATTCGATACTGGCCCTCACCAACGAAGTGTATGAGTAGCACATAGATGTGTGTGGTAAAGTGAGAGCTGATGGTAGGTGTGGTGCTTTGCCTCAGGCAAAATTTATATTTACCAACCCCTTCGCATAAGTAAGATATGACGCAAAGTTCAATTTCTTAAACAGAGTTTAGCAGGTTTGAATTTAGAGCTTTCCTTCTCCTGGACTGGTTGCCTAATCAAGATTAAAGAATCTAGTCTGCTATTTACCCATAGCTGGAGGGACAATAGCTGGATGCTAGCTTTCCCAAGGAAATTAGCGCTATGTGAAATACAAGCTGCCTTGTCTAGGATTTGAACTTGGGTCGTCCGAGTCCATTTCTTATAACAATAACCATTACACCATGAGCCTCCAACCTTTTTTTGAGACTAAAGATAATACTGTGAGCGGATTTTAGTAGCCAATGAGTTGACCTTGGTATGGAAAACAATTCTGAGAGTGGGAAATCTATTAATTAAAACCAACTTGAGACGGACAAATAACAAATAAGAATTTGGTGGACAAGAAAAAACAAATAATCTATTTTTGTATTACATCATTAACCAGAGGGTGTTGCAAGATGATAACGTTCGTACAATTAAGGAACATGATAATTAATATATCTATATTTAGTGAACTTTAAAGACCCTTCTAGATAGTTTATTGGCTAATATATTTGAGAATATCCTTACAATTATATAATGTATTATTTCAAATCACTGCATCTAATACATATATTATGTATTTAATACATATATTAGTTGTTTTGTAAAACAAATCTTTTCTATAAAATCACAATCTAAATGCTGGAAAAGCAAGGATGAGCTCATAAGCGACGTTCTCCTGTGGAAGCCAACACATGGACATGCAAGTGTGGGGCGCCCAGCAAGGACCTACATTGACCAGCTATGTGAAGATGCTGGTTGCTCCGCAGAGGTGCAATGAATGATAGGAAAGTTTGGCGAGAGATTGTCATGGATATCCGTGCTGCATGCACGACATGATGATGATGATGATGATACTCCGCTTAAAAGATGACATTGCATCACATCCTGTTTGTAGTGGAAGGGTTTGGTAAATGCAAACAGTTACTGTCTAAATTGTCTAGAATGCTCATATGTGTCATATAGGAATAAAGTGAGAGACCAGCGTTTGAACACAGATCACCAGTAAACAAAAACAGTAAACTTCCAGATAATATAAAGGTAGCATGCTATTAGAATGAGAAGGACTTCAATCATTTTGTGAGGAGACAATACCTAAGATTATATGACAAAATTTCTGGGAGGCACATGGTCTAATGGTTAGTGTTGTAGAAAATGGACTCGTCAACCCGAGTTAAATTCCTGTGACAAAGCCATTTGCATTTCACATGGTGCTAATACCCTTGGGAAAGGTATGAATCCAATTCTCCCTCCAGCTATGGGTAAATAACAGGCAGACTGGGCTCTTTAACCATGGATAGGTAACCAGTATAGAAGGAAAACTTGAATTCAAACCTGTTAAACTCTACTTAAGAAATTGACCTTGTGTCACATCCTGCTCGTGCAGAGGGGGTTGGTAAATATGTATGCCAAAATTTCATATACTGTATAGTAAGATTGTGAGCACAGTGAGCCTTTCACAAAACAACTGAGAATGTGAGTGTAGTGAGCCTGTTGCAAAGAGACCAAGCTGCCCGGGGTCTCCTTGTGCTATGCATACTGAATTTGCTAGTTTTTCATGATAATGGAAAATTTCAATCAATCATTCGTAAAAGCATGCTTAATAATTTGCCTGAAGACCTGGCTATCATTGAACCATTTAATTGATTAGTCAAGAAATTTCTAAGGTGAATTTTTAAAACATTTTTCTTTAATGATGACTGGTTATTTAATAGATGAGAAATTCTTACTTGTTACTCGTAACGTATCACATGTT
Organism: Doryteuthis pealeii; assembly: GCA_023376005.1. NCBI lineage: Eukaryota > Metazoa > Mollusca > Cephalopoda > Myopsida > Loliginidae > Doryteuthis > Doryteuthis pealeii. The sequence continues at coordinate 101,986,445 of CM042148.1, forward strand.
ACATGGAGAGGAGTTGAACACTACTCGTCCTTGATCCATTATGAAGATCCTTGCATGATCCGCTGGCATTATTCTAGAGACCATGAGATAACCCAATCAATCACTTGAATAAAGAATTTTAAAATAAAGATATCATTGGGGAAAAAAATGCTTCCATTAACCAAAGGATACAAAGAAAAGTTAATATTAACATCCAAAATAAATTATTTTTCTGAATTTTTATACAGTTGGACACATAGTGCAACAGATATAAGGGTTGTGTTAATACAATTCTAAATGACAATCATCTGTAGATTGCAGGTTCAATCCTGGCCACAAGAATAATCTATCCCACTTGGATTGAATGAAGGGTTCGGTTTGAAGTTCCATTAAGGCCCTGAATTACAAAATGAAATCCATTTCCTATGGCAATAACTATTTAGCTCAGTTGGTAGAGCATCTGACTAGGAACCACAAGGTTTTTGGTTCGATACTGGCCCTCACTGACTCAGTGTATGAGTAGCACAGGAATCTGTGTGGTAAAATTGGGAGCTGATGGTAGGTGTGTCACTCCACCTCAAATGCTAAAATGATCTCCTTGGCCTAGCACTAGTGAAAAGGGGATAGACTCCCTTGTTGTATGGCTGATACCGACATTAGGTCGCCCTGCCGACTTTACTTTACTTTACATATTCATTAGTTAGTATTTTAATGTAAATATATATATATATATATATGGATATTTTTATTTGACCAATTCCTGTGTGTTATTTGGGTGTTTCTTGTAAGATATTTATACTCACTTCATGCATGAATATAAGAAATGCTACATTAACCATTCAGAGAGAAATCAATTTTCCTTCTCCCAGATGTGTTGTCCCCTCTGATCAGTTGGCTAGTCATGTCAAACCCTAGCACCTATATGAGAGTCCCAACCCTATTGCTCTTATGGTAAACCCACTACTCTTTTCATCATATATGTGCTAGAAGGTAGTGGCAGAGGGTCTCAGTTTCCTGTGTATGACAATAAACTGCATCTAGTGGTGAAGTTCCAATTCTGGAGCTCTGGAGAGTATGGAGTACCCCTTTATTACTATTATTCCCTGGTCCTCTTGAACCCGAAGTGGTAGTACCTGTTTGGGTCCGATCTATGGATTAAATATATTAAAAGATGTTTTAAAAAGTGTCTTTTAAAAAAATTTGAATTTTTTAAAAATTGAGTACCCAACAAGAATGAATAAAACAAAACATCTTCAGCATAAAGTAATTGGTGGAGTCGCATACTGTTTGTATCAGCCAGACAGTGAGGGAGTCTATCCACTTTTCACTAAGGCTAAACCAAGGGAGATTGTTTTTGCTGAGGTGGAAGGCCACACCTATCGTCAGGACCCCACTTTACAGCATAGATCAGATTACCAGTCTGTGCTACTCATATGTTGAGTTGGTGGGAACTGGTATTGAACTAAGGACCTTTTGATTCCTACTGATAGCACTAAACCAGACCCTAACGTAAGGGTTGATGTTGAGAATTTGACATATAAGGTGTGTGATGCATCCCCGCTCCTACTTATAGACTAGGCTAGATCACGTGATCTATACCTTGGCCAATCACTGGAAGTACTCTGAGGTTGATACAATACTTAACCGACCCTACTGGTCATAATTACTGTGACATTCATGGATGACGGACATAGAATTAAATCACTGGACCTTTACCAATACGTAGGATAGGACTTATACGCTTACCAAAGGATTCCATAACATAGGACTTTCTTTAAGCCCTTTTCAACTGGCCAAGGATGGCATTTAAAAACTTTACATGCTGTAAAATCCAACCAACCAACCAAGCTAGATATGTTTGTTGTTATGATTATCTTCAATGTATCTTGTGGGAGTCAATACACAGAGAATGGTAATCTGAGTTTCTAATAACAAGAAAGACACAATTCAGGAAATGAGCTTTTGTTGTTCCAGTTAAAAAAAGAAATTTCTATTTTTTCATTAGTTTTATACTCAAGATGTAACACCAGTCCTTTTAGATGCCAGTTCAGTGCTCTAAATGTGGAGTACCTCTTGATCATTATTGCTCCCAGGTCCACACCCACCCTATTGGCTGGGGGTGTTAGAATTCACCGACTGCACCTGGGTGGCTGGAGAGGCCCCCTCCGATCAATCGACTGGTCATGTCAAGCTCTAGCACCTATATGATTGCCCCAACCCTATTGCCCTTATGGCAACCCCGACCCTTTTTATCATATGGGTGCTAGAAGGCAGTGGCTGAGGGTCTACAAACCTGGGAATGACATTAAACTCTGATGGTGAGATTCCAATTCTGGAGGATTGGGGAATGTGGAGCACCCCTTCATCACTATTGCTCCCTTATCCACTTTGACACAAAGTGGTAGTACCTGTTAAGTTCCCATCTATAGGTTAAATAGAAAAATGTATTTTTAAAAAATTGAGTATCCATTAAGAATGAATTTATTTCAAAACTTTATCAGCATTAAATGACCCATTGAGGTTGATATGCTGTAAAACAAACCAAACCAATCCAAACAATTAAAGTCCGCACTGACCCAAAATGTTAGTACCTGTTAAGGTCCCATCTATGAATTAAATAGATAAAAGGAATGTGTATTAAAAATGTAATACCCAACAAGAATGAATAAAACAAAATGACTTTAGCATAAAATAACCCTGTACCACTCATACATTGATTTGGTGGGGATTGGTATTGAACTAAGGACCTTGTGATTCCTAGGTGGATGTTCTACTGATAGCAATAAACCAGACCTTAACCCAAGAGTTGAAATGCTGTAAAATCCAACCAACCAACCAACCAAGCTAGATATGTTTGTTGTAACAAGTATCTTCAATGTATCTTGTGGGAGTCAATATACAGAGAATGGTAATCTGAGTTTCTAATAACAAGAAAGACACAATTCAGGAAATGAGCTTTTGTTGTTCCAGTTTACTATTTAAAAAAAAAAAAATTTCTATTTTTTCATTAGTGTTATACTCAAGATGGAATCTCAATCCTTTTAGATGCCAGTTCAGTGCTCTAAATTGCAAGTGCTAATATGTGTGTGAGGGTTGTTATAGATTTTATACTTCTTTGGGTATAGCAGGGGGGTTGGCTTGGTGGTGGTGGTGGTGGTGGTGGCTGATCATTGGTGTGTAGGTGCAAAGCAGGCTCCATGATTGGAATGTTATAAAAACTACAAAAGGAAAGAAAAACAACAAAAACAAAGATAATAGGCTTAAAAACCGAGAAATGCTAATGATGCTTAATTCTACTAATACTGAACTATGAGTTTCCAAATAGATACTCATTTCTTCATCTTTCTTTTTTCTTATCAACTCTTTTTCTTTTTTCTTTTTTCTATCTTCATTTTTTTTCCATTACTTATTCATCTCAGTTTTCTACAGCACAGTGACTAATATTCACTTATTTTGTATATTTTGATATAGTAAAGTAAGGTCATCGGGGTGGCTTTTAGTCTGTATCAGCCAGACAGTGAGGAAGTCTATCCCCTTTTCACTAGTGCTAGACCAAGGAGATTGTAGAGCAGACTGGTTGCTTTGGTAAGGCAATCAGTCTAAGTAAAAAAGTAAAGTCAGCAGAGCTGCTTAATGTTGGTATCAGCCAGACAGTGAGGAGTCTATCCCCTTTTCACTAGTGCTAGACCAAGGAGATTGTAGGGCAGACTGGTTTCTTTAGCTTTGGTAAGGCAATCCGTCTAAGTAAAAAAAGTAAAGTCAGCAGAGTGGCCTAATGTTGGTATCAGCCAGAAAGCAAGGGATCTTTCCCTTTTCACTAGTGCTAGAGCAAGGAGATTGTTTTGGCATCTGAGCCAGAGTGCTACACGTACCATCAGCTCCTTACTTTACTGCACAGATCCCTGTGCTACTCATACACTGAGTTGAAGTGCCGGTATCGAACCCAGAACCTTGTGGTTCCTAGCTGAATACTCTACTGACTGAGATTATTGGAGTTTTTCACACCAGTTCTTTCAGATGGTTTCTCCCTGGAGTATAAGTGATGATTTGAAGAATTTAAGAGAAGGACCACACAACATTATGCTAGGCAGCCCTCATCCCACAACCTTTTTTTTTCTTTGGTTCCATTATTGAAGAAAAATACCTAAGTGATTTGGTTTGATTTAGTTTCTTTGTTTAGTGGCATATCAAACTTTTAAACACCCTTTGAAAATGTATTTTCTTTGTTTAATGGTATATCAACCTTTGTGGGTTATTTAATGCCCAAGCCATCCTTGTAGAAGAATAGTAGTGGTACTATTTAACCCATAGATGGAGGATAAGGGGATTCATTTATGTTGCATTCTCTATTATTACTGATAAAAAAATTGATTGATTTGTCAATTGGTATAGAATTATTATATGCCTATAGGTTAGGGAATTGCATTCGTATTTACACTTTTTTGTTTGGTTTGGTTTCTTTGTTTAATGGCATATCAATCTTCATGGGTTATTATTTAATGCCAAATCCATCCTTGTTGAAGAACAGTAGTAGTACTACTTAACCTATGTCTGGAGGGATGAGGAGGAATTCATACCTTTCCCAAGGGTATTGATCCAGAAGGGAATGTAATAGCATAACTGGAATTGATATTTGCTTTCTAGGATGTTGCAGTCCAGCACTTTAACCACTAAACCATAGGGATACCCCCTTAAGTGGTTTACTGTTTCTTTTATGGAGTGGCTAGAGGTTTAATGTTTTAGGTCAAAAATGTAGTTGTGGTTATTCTTATGTTCCTAGGGTTTTGCTTTTAACCGCATCTTATTTGGTGGTCACACTGAAAAGGAAGGAATTCAAGGAACGAAAAAGGAAGAGACAAAGACGAAAGATGGTTTTATGATTATGGTTTTATTCACTGGTCCTAGCCACCACATGGCAAGGAAATATCTCCCTGGCCAGTAGTAGTGACTAGACACTGTTGAGGCCTAAACTCGAATGGCCAAGAGATTCTCCTGGGGGTTGGAAGTGGGTTCTTTTTCCTACGCATTCTTGGAGAAGGCTCATTGGAGGTTTTTTATTTTTTTTATTTTAATTTTATTTCAATCTCTACACTTTCAATGGTTATTATTATTATTATTATTATTATTATTATTAGGGAGTATAAAATAACTTAACAGCCTGAACACTAGAGAAATGGAACTTAATAAACTGTTTCAAATCTCTTTTTTAAATTTTTAATTTATTTATTTGTGTATGTGTTGTGTTGTGTGTGTGTGTGTGTTTCTGCCCTTGGGAAAGGTATTAATCTTTTCTATTTTATTCTCCATCAACTTGACATTGTTTTCTATTGAGACAATATTGTAGGCAATCAGAAAGAGAGAAAAGGCACCCCTGCACAAATATCTTCTTCACTCTAATCTAATTGTATACAATAATTCCCAAAGAGGATTGCTGTCATGCTTGAAAATAAGAGACAGCTAAATAAATAATTATTATTAGTATTAAATCATAAAAATAATTGATTTGTCCTCACATCAGATTCTTTCTTTCACCTTCTACTCTTCCTTTTCTATTTGTAATATTTGCAATTGGCTCTTTCCTATTTTATTTTCTTTTCTTTCTTTCTTTCTTTCTTTCTTCTTTCTTCCTTTCTTTCTATATTTCTTTCTTTCTTTCTTCTCTATAGTTGGCTTCTTTCTTCCTTTCATTCCTCTCCTTCTATTTGTTCTCTCTAGTCAGTTTCTTTTCATTCTTTGTCTTTTCTTTCTTTTTTCTCTTTCTTTCTTTCTCTTTTCTTTTTTTGTTCTTTCTTTTCTCCTTTCTTTCTCTCTTATTTGTTCTTTCTAGCTGTTTTTTCTTCTTCTTTCTTTCTTAGCTCTCCCCCTTTGTCCTCTCTTGTCAGCTTCTTTCTTTTAATTCTTTGTCTTTCTTTCTTTTTCTTTCTCTATTTCTTAATATTTCTTTCATCCTATTTCTATTTATTCTTCTTTCTATTACCTCTTTTGTTCTTCATTTTTCTTCTTCTTTCTTCTTCTTCTTCCCTCCCTTCCCTATCAGTTTCTTTTAATTTTCCCATTCTTCTTCTTTCTTTCTTCTTTCTTTCTTTCTTTCTTCCCTCCCTTCCCTATCAGTTTCTTTTAATTTTTCCCATTCTTTATCTTTCTTTCTTTCTTTCTTTCTTTTTTCTTCCCTCCCTTCCCTATCAGTTTCTTTTAATTTTCCCATTCTTTATCTTTCTTTCTTTCTTTTCTTCTTTCTTTCCCTTTTTCCCTATCAGTTTCTTTTAATTTTTCCCATTCTTTATCTTTCTTTCTTTCTTTCTTTCTTTCTTCTTTCTCCCTTCCCTATCAGTTTCTTTTAATTTTTCCCATTCTTTATCTTTCTTTCTTTCTTTCTTCTTTCTTTAACTCCTTCCTTTTATTTGTTCTCTTTAGTGAGCTTTTTTTCATTCTTTCTTTCATTCCTTCTTTCTTTCTTTCTTTCTTTCCTTCATCCTTCCATTCTATTTGTTCTCTCTGGCTAGTTTCCTTTTTTTCATTTTTTTACATTCTTTTTCTTTCTTTTACCTCTCTCTTCTATTTGTTCTCTCTTGTTGGCTTTTTTCATTTAATTTTTTTCTCTGTCTTTCCTTCTTTCTTACTTTCATCCTTCTCCTATTTTCTTTATCTCTCTTTCTTTTTCTTTCTTTCTTTTTTCTTCTTTCTTTAACCCCTCTCTTCTATTTGTTCTCACTTGGCTTTTTTCCATTTCATTCTTTTTCTTTCTTTCTTTCTTTCTTTCTTTCTTTCTTTCTTTCACCCCTCTCTATATGAGAATTGAATTTTTGTTTCTTTCTTCTTATCTTCTGGTTAATAACTTCTTTTCACCTTCTTAGTCAATTTTCTTAATTTCTAGAAAATACAAACATTTTGTCTTTTTCCAGAATCTATTTTCAACTTAATTTTTCATCAACCAATCTCAAAATCCAATCAAATCCTGCTTTTTCTTCTTAACCCTTTTCCTATGAATGCTCCATGGCTCTAATTCATCTCGGGTAATCAGTTTCCCTTAAAATGGCTTTTCACACAATCAGAAAAAATTGCCATTTTTGGGTTTTTTTTTTGTGTGACTAAAGAATCCAATCTTCCCACTTCCATTCTACAAGTAGTTTTCAAGAAAACTCTTTATGCGAATCAATTGAAAAGACAATACCCCCCCACTCTCTCTCTCTTTGTCTATTATATTCTCTCAATAGCAAGACAAAAAAAAAGCTGCTGATGGAGAATCCTGGCGACATAAGTTATTACAGATAACCTCCCTTTCCAAAGAAAACTACACAGCAATGGCAGAAGAGAAATAGTGTTATTAAACCAGAACTTCCTTGAATAGCCAGATGATCTCCAGCATTTTTTGTTTGAGCTATTTTGCTTGTATATATATTTACCAACCCCTCCACACGAGCAGGATGGGACACAAGGGCAATTTCTTAAGCAGAGTTTAACAGGTTTGAATTCACAGTTTTTCTTCTCCGAGACTGGTTACTTTGCCAAGATTAAAGAACCAAGTCCGCCCTACTATTTACCCATAGCTGGATGGAGTGTAGTTGGATTCATACCTTTCCCAAGGGTATTAGCACTATGTGAAATGCAAGCAGTCTTGTCCAGGATTTGAACTCAGGTTGACAAGTCCATTTCCTACAATTCTAACCATTACACCACACCTCCATTTTCCTTGTAATGTCTTTTTCAATTTTTTTTCGAATGTTTTCATTATTTTAAAAAGATCTTTTTTTACTGATACTTACTTACCTCATAATTACCTCATTTTGAAATTTTACACATTTAAAAAAAAAAATAATTCATTCATATTTTCTTTTCCTCAGCAGGATAAGAATTTTCCTCATCAAAATGTTGTATAGTCCTCTTTTCTTAGATTTGTTGCTGTTGTGTTTCAGTTCTTCTAATGTTTGCCTCTATCTTCCATCAGGTTGTATCAGGGTTTCATCTTTTCAGACTTAGGTATCACCTTGTTTCTGGGTTCCATTTTCTGTTCTTGTTCTTATTGCTGTTCTGTTCTCTTCTTGGTTACCAGAGACAAACTTGGAGACATATTTTGGTGTACACTTTATTATTCCTTATAAATTATTGCCACATGCATGTGAGGAAGCAGTACTGATGGAAATACACGTCTGGCCCTAACAGTTGCATGGCTTCAACTCAAGTAATTCTAATTCTACTTTCCCATTGCTTTCTTCAGCAATGAATAAATAGTAGGGCAGACTTGATTCTTTAACCATGGCTAGGTAACTAGTCTAGGAGAAGGAAAACTCTGAATTCAAACCTGTTAAACTCTGCTTAAGAAATTGTGTGGAGGGGTTGGTATATATATATATATATATATATATATATATAATAACAATACAATAACTCTCTCATACACACACATATATACAAGGTGTGTCAAAAAAGTATCGGAATTTTTTGTACTTTTTGACACACCTTGTATTCTGAAAAAATGCCATTCCATTCATTAATTTTTTTCAGAACACAAGGTGTGTCAAAAAAGTACCAAGTCGAAAGCTGTATTTACCAAGATAGAAATGAAAAATACAAAAAAATGTTGATACTTTTTTGACACACCTTGTATGTATGTATGTATATATATAATATATATATATATATATATATATATAATATATATATATAAACTAATAATAACCATTCTAATAGAAATAAATGAGAAGTTATTTTCCCCTGGAAATAATAAAATACAGGTATCCTTGGTTTAAAAGAAACCAACTTTTTATAAAAAATCTAGGCGTGTACTTATTCATGGGTGATACTGTATGTGTATTTGTATGTTTTTACATATAGTAAAATAGTTGTTCATGTTTATTCAGAGAAAAATTTATTATTTCTTCTCTGGTGCAAATATATATACAAAGAGATTGGCACACACATTTCAGGAGAAAAGTTAGTTTACTAATGTTATCAGTAAAAGTAATTTAATATTATAGTTGGATATAACTTATCTACTCCTCTCATCACTATTATCTAAAGAAGAAAAAAAGAAAAAGATTATGTGAAACAGGTGTGAAAGCAATTATTTAGGATCCTGGCTTCAGCCATTTTTGAATTAAATTTTCCTCTTTCTCTATATATAAGTGTATCTTTTGTATGGGTCAGAGTTTTGAGTGCTATGCCACTCCTAAAATATAAGCATTAATTAATTTTAGGGTCTGATGGACAGATTTAAATCTCTACCGGCTTCTTCAAACACCAACAATTCAATTTTTTTGCCTATTTGCCTAACAACTTAGGAAATTGAATTGGTGACCCAAGTTCAAATTCTGGACCAGGCTGTTTACCTTTCACTTCTCACTGGTGCTTCTAGGAAAAGCATGAATACATGAATTCTCTTCACAGCTAAATAGTTGGGCAAACTGGGTTCACTTTCAAACTATGTAAAAAAAAAAAAAAAAAAAAAAAACTGAGGTGGTCACTAGTCGAATAGGCTCAGTCCTAATTAGTGATCATCCTCTACACATTATTGCTACAACCAACATTACGTTTTTTGTTTTTTTGTTTTGTTTTATGTGACATTTTTATATTGTGTAACATGTGAAAATAAACCATTGTCTTCTTCTTCTTCATTAGATTTGCTAAGACAACTCTAGAAGGAGTAAAACTCTGAATTCAAACCAGGACCCACAAATATTGACCTTGTGTCACATCTTCTCATGGCTGAAAAATTGAATAAATACATAGATTTTAGGTATTAGCATACCTGGTATGGTGCCATGGTTAACAAGATAGACTGGCAAAACATTATTAGGGAGTTTGAGTCTCACTAGGTGCTCCATACTTCTGGTCTTGTGTCTCAGCTAAGCAAAGCTTTGTAAATAACTATACATGATATATATGTGGGTTTTCATTAAATCATTAAATTTTAGAATAGAAAAACAATCAACCAAGTCACAGTTTATAACTCAGGAAACTCTTAAGTCAAGGTACCACTGTATTTGTTTGAACAATGGGGCATTCGGTTTTCTGGAGGGCACCACAGTATATATAATGTTGCTCTTGACAACCATTGTTTGCTAGTGTACTGTGTTGTATATATATATATATATATATATATATATATGGATGATATAAGGAGTTTCTTTAATAGGAATCAACCGAAATTGAGAACTCAAATGTACATATAAAGATTTGCGTATATATTTTTACATATATGTGTATGAAGTCTTTTAATTAGTAAAAATCAGACTGTGGAGGTAAAATAAAGAATTGACAAAACAAATTGATATTTGTACCAAGGTATCCATTTATTCATCACAGATTTTGTGTAGTAAAATGGAGAGCTAATGGTAGGTATGGCACTCCACCTCAGATGTATAAAATAATCTAGCTGTTCTAGCACTAGTGAAAAGTGGATAGACTCCCTTGCTGTTTGGCTGATACCGAAAATAGTCCACCCTGTGTCTCAGTCAGTAGAGCATCTGCCTTGGAACCACAAGTTCCCGGGATCGATACTGGCACTTGCCCACTCAGCATATAAGTAGTGTAGCTTCTGTGTGGTAAAGTGGGGGACCTGGCGGTAGGTGTGGTGCTCCACTTTCGATGCATAGAATAATCTCCCTGGTCTAGCACTCTCAAAAAGTGGACATTCTCCCTTGCTGTCTGGCTGATACCCTCAATAGACCTCTCTACTTACTTTAATTTTTTTATACATATACATATATATATATATCTCCCAAAACCCGATAGAGCTCTCTCTGTTGTTTACAGATTTGATCTCTATCGTGATCGTAAAATATATACGGATGTATGTATTTAACAATTAATACACCACTCCTTAATGGCAACTGTAGATGGCCGAGAAGTTAACAAATCAGGCTGGTGAAAAGTCAGTCAGGTTTTGCTCCTGGTTGGAGGTAATTGCTGTGTCTAGCTATACTGATGAGACGTGAAATGTTAAAACACGGTGTCTGTGGATGACTTATATATATATAATCTCCCTGGTCTAGCATTAGCAAAAAGGGGATATTCTTCCTCACTGCTGGGTGATACCTACAATAGGCCACTCTACCTACTTTACACACACACACACACACACATAATATATATATATATATATATATATATATATATATATATATATATATATATATATGAGAGTACACAAACAGTTTGTTTGATAGGGCAATAGCCGACAATTTTTGGGAGAATATGTGCTTAATTGAAGTCATACCTAATTTGAAAATTAATTAGTTGATAATTAATGAATTAGGCGAATATATCTGTTCAAATGTAAGGTGTAAACAAATCGAGAAAAAGTCCAGATTTTTTTTTTTTCTGGACTGTTTAACATGATCACCGGAGGTTAAATTTTGAATATGATAAGAACATCAACACTATGGATTTGTCAACATTACAAATTCCTGAAATTTTCCATCTTCATCAATTGTGCTGTGGACTTACTTTTTTCAAACTTGCTTTTGTAGCTGAAATACATTTGAACATTTTTATTTTTATACACTTTTACTTCAAACTCTTTTGAGTTTTTCTAGTGATTAAAATGCTCCGATTTTTAAAAATAAAATTTATTTTATTTTTAACACAAAATACATATTTTCAAAAATTTTTAAAATTCTGGCCCTGAACGAAAGCGTTTGTTTGTACCTCGTGATTAACGGTTTATTTATTCCGTCTTTCCTGATAAATATAGTTACTTTGAAAAAGACTGCTTTATTGAAAGGTCGAAACAGATCTGTCTGCAAACTAATAACATCTTTTGTTTTTTCTAAAAACTTTCTATGCATACTGTCGGATTCACTTCCATTTTACTTTCATATATATATATATATATATATATATTAAACAGTACTTACACACATGTATATTTATATGTATATTTACAATGTAAGCGCTATATTTGATTGATGAGTGAAATTGACTTTGTCTTCTAAAATTATACATGTCAGATGAATAAAGAAATGTAAAAAACAAAAAAAAAACAAATTCCCTCTTGTAAAATGAAAATGGATTGAGTAATTAGATTAAATGACAATAAAAACAAAATTAATTTCTTTTTGTGTACATGCAATGTTTCTATGTGCGAGAGAGAGAGAAAGAGAAAAAGAGAGTGTGTAAGTAGTGTGTGTGGCGTGGGGGTGGGTGACAGAGAGAAAGAGTTACAAAATTGTATGTTCCAGTAATAACAAATAATTCTTTTCTTAATTAAGACATTCACTTTGATTAATCTCTGCATAGAAACATGACAGACATTTGTACACATTTCTGCACTCCTCAGCCCTCATCAGGTACTTGTCCTGTCGGTGGGTCTGGGGGGGGGGGGGCCTTTCTCTGGACTAATAACAGGAATAGTGAGGGTAAGGTTAATTGAGATAGCTACATGTCTGTATGTGTTTTTTAAGGAGTGTCAAGTTGGATGTAGAAATGATGATATGGTCAGAGTGGTCAAGAGAAGGAAACAATTGATTGATTGATTTGAATAGCATTAAGACTTAGAAGGGCACCCAGTGAGAATCTAATTCACTAATTATGATCTGCTTGTATAGCTTTTTGACCATTACACCATATGAGATAATCAGAGTAATTTACTAAGTCTTATCAGTGTGTGTGTGTGTGTGTGGGGGGGTTACAGTTAAATCTGACACAAGGTTCCAATCGACAGTCTAAACACTCCCAACTGTATCATGCTCCAAAATCCAATATCCAAAATTATTTCTTTGTCCCGCTCGTCTCGACAACAAAATACTACTGCAGTCGTTCTCCCTGGTCTGTGAGAATAAGTCCTTTAAATACACCTCAATTTCACCACATCCAGGCTCCTCACTCATAATTGTCCATGCAGCACGTGCGACACTCGTCAGCATGGCGTGACCACCTACATCTGGGCCACTATGCTATTTCTTATTTAACTGATCGTCTCACATTCTGAAGGAAGCGGGTTTGACTCTAGGTCAGTCCTACATGCTAGGCAAAGCCTAGCCCGCTTCCTTCAAGAATACGGCAAGTCTTCATGCCCGCCACTCTCTCTGTCACACCGTGTTGCACGAAGTAGGTCTCCTCTCTCACTACACTAAGCCTCACTTAATTTAGCACAAGACCATAAAGGGCACCCAGTGAGAATCGAATTTCAGTCTAGCATGTTAGCTACTGTGTCACAGGGACTTCTCCCCAGTGAAAATTAAGAAATCAGCATAATTCAGAATATAAAGAATAAACTTCCAATCAAACTTGAACTCATATATTCTAACCTTTGCTACCTGTCTGACCATTTTAACATAATTATTAATAATAGAGATTGGCTTCCAGTTTTTATCTGTAACAAAAACTGGAGGTAGCCTGTAAAATCTAGCCACACTGAAAAGCTGTGATACATCAAAACAAGACTGTTTGTGAATAATTATATATATCTATTAATAATGGAGATTGGCTTCCGTTTTTTATCTGTAACAAAAATTACATCACTGCTTATGTCAAATTACCCAAAATCATCATACATAGAATAAATGCACTCAAAATTTGAACATGCAGCCATTAGACGATCCTCATTGTTTTTTAAAACAAGTTTTAATAAATACATGACTGGTATTATATATCTATATATAGTTTGTTTTATTTTAATACATATTTAAAGTTTACATTTCAAATTGTTTTATTTTTTAATCCTTTAATGAATTTGATGATTTTACTTACTTAGGGTACAAACTCGCTGACATTGAGTTTTTAACTCCCAGCCCTCAAGCAATATGTTTCAAAAATCTATTTTTACATCACCCGGAGGGCGTTTTTTATTTTGCTAGTATGTATTAAAGTTCAATGTTATTTTAATCTGGTAAACACTTCAAATTGTGTTGCAATATTGATGGAGACTCATGACATGATGGTTAAATTCGTAAGGAATGGACTCGACCAGAGTTCAAATCCTGACTGAGGCTGTTTGCACTTATATGATTTTCCCAATGGTATTGCTCTTATTGCAAAGCCTCAATCCTTTTTATCATGTGTACAAGGTGGTGGCTGAGGGTCTTAGTGTCCTTGATACAACATTAAACTGCTTAAGTTCTAATTCTGGAGCTATGGTGAGTATGGAGTACCCCTTCATTGCCATTACTCCCTGGTCCACTCAGAACTGTAGTGGTAGTACTTGTTATGGTACCATCTATGGGTTGAATAGATTAAAAAATCTATTAATAATAAAAGCAAACTAGTAGAATATATTCAGATTTAGTCATTATTTAGTCTTCATTATTCATAAGCCATACCATATTGTTTGTTTACACTTAGTATTAGTATCAAGTTATCTGGATTTCTTTGATGAAGTGTTGTCAATTATCATTAATTTTTAAGTAGTTTTTCTTTCATCTTATTTTTCTTGCTATTCATCATAATGTTCAAGTTGTTTTTACATCCTATGATTATTAAGTGAGCAACATAAATTGAAAAAAATAAATAAACCTCCAATATGATTTGAACTGGCATCTTTGGGAGTCTATTTGACAGAAATTCTGTCTTAATGATTAGGCTTGGTTAATAATTAGGTTTGATTTGTTTTGTTTTTTTTATGGCATATCAACCCCGGTGGTATATTTAATGCCAGCTAAATTCATTCTTAATGGATAATCAATTTTCTTTATAAACTCATGTTTTTCTATTTAACCCATAGATGGGACCCTAACAGGTACTACCACTCCGGGTCAATGGACCTGGAAGCAATGGTGATGAAGGGCTCCACATTCCCTAGACCTCCAAAACTGGAACCTCACCATCAGATAGAGTTTAATATCATTCCCAGGACATGAAGACCCTCAGCCACCACTTTCTAGCACCCATATGATAAAAAGGGTTGGGCTTGCCATAAGGGCAATAAGTTTGGGACAATCATATAGGTGCTAGAGCTTGATTTGACCAGCCAATTGATTGGAGGGGGCCTCTCCAACCGCTCATCTAGCCCAAGTAAGGCCAAAGGCTGCATAAGAGAATGCTGAAAAATTCTTGTCCCAACTAAGCTAGGGAAAGAACTTTCAGCAGCCCTTCATAAAAGCTAACCTGCAAAAATCATTTTTACTTAGTAATATATATATATATATATATATTTGAACTCACATCTGTTATCTTTTGAAATCCTGTCTGTTGCTGTGTCATAGGATTTTTTTCCTATATACATTATATTGAATTAACCATAAAAAAAAGTAAAATTGTCACCCACCCCCTTCAATTTTTCTGAAATTTCTTTTTCCAGATATGGACTATGTTAACATTAGAGAATCCCCAAAATTTGAGCTTCCAATTTCAAATTTAATTTTTAGCTCTCCAAATTTGTGGGGTTGGTGAAAAATGGCGACTTTTTGTAATCTATTTTTGTCTGTATGGTTTATAAAAGCATTTTAACCCAAGGAATCTAAAAATGCTAAAGTGAACTAATTTTAAGTTATTGATTATTTCTAATTTTTTCATAGCATGATCAATATCCTGTTGTGGCACTGCGTCTATGACAAAAATATTTCTATTATCATTTCACATATATTGGAAGCTCAAATTTTGGGGATTGTTAACTTTATCATACACTTGGAAAAAATTTCAGAAAAACTGAAGGAGGTGGGTGACAATTTTACTTTTGTAAAAGTTGGGTTGGTAAATATATATTATATATATATATATATAATACCAACCCAACTTTTACACATATAAAAACATCCATCATTTTCTTCACCCCAAGATACATCCTGATGAAGGTTCAATGTAACCAAAATGTTTAAACATCGATAATTAAATTCATCCCATTTTCGGAACACTTGTTTTTTCAAAATTTTCTTTATATATATATATATATATATATATAAAGTTAAGAGAAAGGAAATGAATGTGACGGTATAAGTATAGATAAAAGGATATGAAAACACACAATGCTATTAAAATGAAAATATTTTATCATATTATTCATAGCTAATACTGAACAATATTTCGATTTATAAAAATGAGTCCGGAGTAAAAACAAGCTCTGAAGATGATTTTTATAAATCGAAATATTATTCAATATTAGCTATGAATATGATATAAAATATTTTCATTTTAACAGCATTGTGTGTTTTCATATCCTTTTATCTATCTATCTATCTCTCTCTCTCTCTCTCTATATATATATATATATATATAATATATATATATATATATATATATATATGTGTGTGTGTGTGTTTACAAGTAACTAAAACTCGAGAAAGAATGAAACAAAGTCAGACAAAGGAGGAAAATATCTTTTGAAATAAAGTCTCTTACAACACCCATATTAGCTAGATCTTAATTTTGATGTTATGTTTATTATAAGATTAAAATGAAAGCATTCTGAAAGCATTGTTGTGTTTTTGTCAATAGGGTCATGTACAGATTATGTAACTCCTGTGAATGATAATTAGGAAAGTTGTCTCTTTATATACATATATATATATATATATAAATATATATATATATATATATATATAAACACTTAATATACACATGTGGTAAAGAATAAAGGAAAAAGTGGACAAAAGGAGCAAATCTCAAACAGATGTAGGAGATATATTTCATTCTGCATTCAGCAGGACTTCCTCAGTCATTTATTAAAGCATCAGTGGAACATACATTTGTATTTATGAAAGAGAAAGTGAGTGGGAGGGGGGTGAGTTTAGTGATGAAGTCAGGAGGAAGGGAAGAGTTTGTGAGGATTTGATTGGTCAGAGGAAATCTATCATGGATTTTGTCCACTTTTTCCTTTATTCTTTACCAGATTCTGTTGCATTTACTCCAACCCTCCTATCCTCATATATATATATATATATATATATATATATATATACATATATATATATACATACATGTACACAATGGTGCTGAAAGCTTTTTGATTTAGTGCATCTTGAGATGCACATATTTGCTTTGAATAAGTGCCTGGGAAAATGTATGGGTCCCAACTAAAGCTGTCTGACACCTACCTTATAACCTATCCTGTGTAATTCGTTTCTAAGAAACTATTGAAATGTATTTACAGTTAGTTTGAAATGGTGTGGGAAGAAAAAAAGAAAAACACTGGAAAGCATGGACATGATTTTACTGCGTTTATTTAGATTTTCGTGCATACCTATCAGCATCTCTGTGTGTGTGTATATATATATATATATATATATATAATATATATATATATATAATATATATACTATTTATTATATATTTATATATATTGTTTGTTGCTTTATGGATTGATAATAATCTTGGATGAAATATTTAGGAAATAAAATATGAGTTGAATTAATCAAAGTAATTTTGTTTTGTGTCCAGTTTTATCAGTAAAATGCAGTTCACATCTGACTTGTGTACTTGTGGGATTTGATGGCAATGTTTATGCTTTCCCAAAATAAGTTCATTAGTTTCTTTGGGAAGACAGTAAATCTTGTCTCCTACTCCTCTCTCATTATGCAAAAGTCAATAACAACATCTATTGTAAGTGTGTGGCACTGTGTAGACATTGCTATGATTTGAGATATAAAGATATAAACACATTTCCAATTTGATACCAATTGAATCTATTCACATTCCTAAATATACACATATTTTATATATATATATTTATACAAGGTGTGTCAAAAAAGTATCGAGATTTTTTGTATTTTTTGACACACCTTGTATTCTGAAAAAATGAATGTTCCATTCATTGTTAATTTCTATCTTGGTAAATACAGCTTCAAACTCGGCACTTTTATGACACACCTTGTATTCTGAAAAAAAAAATGAACATTACATTCATTGTTAATTTCTATCTTGGTAAATACAGCTTCAATCTTGGCACATTTATGACACAAATTGTATATATATGTGTGTATGTATATATATAAGTATAGATAAAAGGATATGAAAACACACAATGCTGTTAAAATGAAAATATTTTATGTCATATTCATAGCTATGCATATGATATAAAATATGTTCATTTTAACAGCATTGTGTGTTTTCATATCCTTTTATCTATATTTATACCGTCAGATTCATTTCCTTACTCTTAACTTATATATATATATATATATATACAAATAAAAATACTGGATGAAGCTCTTTGCATTTGACATAGTGCTAATACATTTGGGAAAGGTATGCATCTACCGACACTCCCTCCAACTATGGTCTCTTTAACCTTGGTATGTCAACCAGTCTAGGAGAAGGAAAAATTCAAACCTGTTAAACGCTTAAGAAATCGACCTTGTGTCACATCCTGCTCATATGGATGGTTGATAAATATACATATCTACACAAATTTGCATTGATTCTCATCATATATTAGAGCATTTTAGTGTTTCCCTTGATGGAATATAACATTTTCTGTGTTTGTCTTGGTGTACTGTTATTTGAAACAAGTTCATTGTATTGTTTAATCTTTCAAAAGTTTTGAATTTTTATAAGGTGAATTGAAGAAGCAGAACCCAGCAACAAATTCTATTTAAACTGGAAAAGGCGTCTGACTGACATTAACTTTCTTAATAAATGTCATATTTGAAGTGAAGAAACAGTATTTTAAAACAAATTTCCTTTCTGGCCATGAGGATAGGTCTCAATAGATTGGAACATTGAAAGTAAACAGGTGTCGTTGTCTGAAACTGATAGTCTACCAAGAATTATTGAATAGCAAAGAAAAAGAGTTTACACATTCACTAAGGAATGTGACCATTAAAGATGGGCATTTATCTGGACGAACATTCACTATTGATGTCAGTGATGTAATTCCCAACTGTCCCCTCATCTATATAAATATATTGACAAGATCAAGAGAGGAAGACAAAGTGTCAACAAGGATACAGTGGCTTCTTCTCTTATCAAAATGTCTTGACCTGAAGATGACCGCTTTTTTGTATACTTAAATTTTATGTTTTCTCTATTATTTTATTTTATTTTGTATTTAAAATAATCATGAATAGAATACAATGTATTCAAGGACAAACTCTTGGTCAAAACATGTGTCGGCATTTCAATGAATAATTTTTATCCATACAACATTTTCTTTCTATTTATCTTTCAACATAATTGTCAGATTCATTTCCATTTTTTCAAATTATATATATATATATATATATATATATATATATATATAGTTTTATTTATTATAATTGTTTTCATTTATAGCAATGAAACAAAATGGAAGATGAATTGTTATTCATTATTAATTTTACATTGAGTTTATTTTAATATTCAGAAAATATCAAATATAAACGAGAAACAAAAGCAACAAAAAGTGTTTTTATATCTTTTAAGTACAATGTGATTGCAAAATTACTTAAATATTGCTGTCATTTCTTGATGGTTTTGGTAAACTAGAAAAAAGAAAGTATTTATTTTTGTTTTCATTACATTTTTAATTAAAATTGTCTTAAATATAAGAAGTTGCACTGAGAGCATGCAGTAACTTCATGGCTAATACTGCAGTCACATCATGGGTAACTAAGAGAGAGAGAAGGAGAGTAAGAGAGAGAGAATGATTTTATAAATTCCTCACATCTGTCAGATAAGTTCTGTCAGCAGGGGCTTAGAAAAAAATGATTGCATCCTCTGCCAAAGGTAAGACACCCAACTCTTACCCCCCAAAAAAGGGATGTCCTGGGTATGACATTGAATTACATCTGATGGCTCTGGGGATTGAAGAGTACCTCTTCATTGCCATTACTCCCAAGTCCACTCTGACCTGGAGTGGTAGTACCTGTTAGAGTTCTATCTATGGGTTAAATAGATATGTTTAAAAATTGTTTATATTTGATAGGACCATGTACAAAAAAAATACCCTTAAGAAATAACAACACAAAATTATAAATTTGAATGTACATTTAAGGCAATTCCCTAATCTCTAGGCCAGAGTTTTTCAACCAGTGTGCCACGGCATACTAGTGTACCATGAAGCTTCCATGGGTGTGTTATGAGTGTTGAGGACGGTTGATCATCCTCTTATATTTCTATTCTATTACTTTAATATTTTTTGTTTTAATTTAATATTTTTGTTTTCTTCTACAGTTGTAGCACATTTTCACTTTTCCTTTTCTTTTAAAATTTAAATGATAAAATAATTATATGTTTATATACTGATGGTGTACCTCAATCAATTTATTGTCCAGCTCTCTGCGCCATGAGATGAAAAAGGTTGAAAAACTCTGCTCTTGGCATAAAATAACCCTAGATGAGTTGACATGTTAAAATCATTCAATCAAACCCGAGGATACTATTTTGATGAAAACCAAAAATTGTTTCAACTATTGTTCACACAATTTCAATCTTGATACTTTTTGTCCACACCTCAAGTAGATTTTAACCTTGTGGCAGTTATAAATAAAAATCTTATCAAATTCAATAATATCTTCAAGCCAAGATTTTTATTTTCAGTAAATTCATGTTTGATGAAACAATTAATGAGAAGAGCGCCTGTCAGTAAATGCTAAACAAGCCAAAAATTGTTTCTCAACTTTATACATGATCATCAGTGAACTTTAAGAAGTTAGCTGCTAAATTAAAAAAAGCAGTTTCAGAGAAACAAATTAAAATTACAAATTGTTTACATATGTAGATGAGAAATGAATAAGCTTGAAATTACTTTTGGCTCTGATAAAAGGGGTTAAACTTTCTGAACTTTTAAAGAGAAGATATTTCTATAAATTTATTCCTGATGTATAGCCATCTTATATTTCAGTGCATCTTATATATCATATTGTAACATATTGTAGAGTATACCCATGGTTGTATACTCTTCTTCTTTTGTACTTATCTATCAAACTCTAGTTGTACTATTACATTCACTTTTGGACTAATATCCTTGGGAAAGGTATGAACCCTTGCATGCCTCCAGTTATTGGTTCTTCTACAAGGATGCTTTTAGCATTAGATAACCCATGAAGGTTGATATGCATATTAAAACAAAGAAACCAAACCAAACCTGAATTCAATTTTTGACAAGTGTGTATTTACCAACCCCTGTGCACAAGAAGGATGTGACACAAAGTAATTTTTTTATCAGATTTTAACAGATTTTACTTTAGTTTTCCTTCTCCTAGACCAGTTGCCTAACCTGATGTGCCCCAAAAGGTGAATGCTGATGGAATCACACATTTTTTTGCACTGGCCATTGCTTAAGCTTCAGTTTATGTGTCACTCTCAATGTTAAAAAAAACTTTGTGTTATCTCTTTGCCTACTTTAATCTGCTCATAGTGGCTCTCCCACCACACCCAAGCAAAGTACAAAAAATGATGGTTAGTTCACTTTAATTGAGTAGAAAGACTCATGTTACAATAATAATAGAATTTTATTTGAACAGAATGAGATAGTGAAATTCTAGACATCTCATTATACAGGTAAAAAATACCAAGAAAATTTGGTACAACCATGGGGGAAATTTGGTAGGCAAAGAGAAATCAGGAAAATATATACATGGCATCACACATCACTTATGTATGTACTTACCCAACCCCTCTGCCATCAACAGGATGTGACACAAGGTCAATTTTTAAGTAGGGCTGGTTTGAATTTGTTTAGAATTGTTTTCTTACTCTTAGACTGGTTTTCCTACTATAAGAATTGAATGTGTGACTCTTATAATACTTTACATGGCTCAAAGTAACCTTCTAATGTAGGTGAATATATACATAAATGAATCCAAATAAAAAAGTACAACATA
The DNA here is from genome assembly GCA_023376005.1 of Doryteuthis pealeii. Taxonomy (NCBI): domain Eukaryota; kingdom Metazoa; phylum Mollusca; class Cephalopoda; order Myopsida; family Loliginidae; genus Doryteuthis; species Doryteuthis pealeii. The sequence goes on from CM042148.1 coordinate 102,008,098, forward strand.
ACAACAATACAGACTTTATTGCCTGAGCATATGGAACATGACATACATGATATTATACAAACAGACAGGACAAAAGACCCTTGAAAGTACGAAAGAGTTCATAAAGAATATGAGAGTCACTTACTTATAGCTGGGGGGGTAAAGCCCCCCCCCCACTTAATGAACAGAGACACCATGCATTTAGTCCATCTTTTGTGGATGCTACATCAAGAGAGAGAGACAGAGAGTCCTTGGCTGCTGTTTAAATACCCAGCTGGTAGTGTCACCTAGTGGTGAAACCTGGTGGCAAAGGAAATAACCCTTTTAGACCCTAGTCCATTCCAGCAGGAGCAGACAATCGCTGTACTGCCAAGTCTACCGAGCCAAGTTTGTTTACTATTTACTCATAGTTGCAGGTGAGAAGAGATGGATTCATGCCTTTCCCAAAGGCGTTAGAGTGAAGTGAAACACAGGCAGCCTTGTCCAGGATTTGATCTCTGGTTGCTAATTCTATTTCTATAATAATAACCATTGTGCTAAGCACTCCTTTTAAACATGTCACTTATGTATTCTTTGAAACTTTTGACGGCCTTTATTTTCATAAGGTAATAGAAGTAAACAAACATGGCCGTATTTGTAAATGGTGAACCCATGAAAAACCAGTACAATAATGTCAAGCCGTGTTATGTACTTTTTAAAGCCCTCCTTCATGTTTGAAAACAACCCAAATTGTAAAAACAAGTTACCAACCAAATAACATAGCATATCTTTGTAGACCCTTTGAAAACACCTGTGGTGTCTCTAAGGATTAGTGTTTTTTTTTTGTTTTTTTTTTCTTACTGAGTTAAAGACTTGGCTTTTACAAAAGTCGATAGAAAACAAATTAGAAGATGTTTATGGTCATATGATAAATTTAGCAAATTGTATGTATGACTTTTAAAAGATTTTTTTCTGTTCCTATTTGAAAATGTGTTAATTAACTGATGTTTTTAAAAGTCTTCAAACTACTAGGGTGAGTCAAAATTTTTGAAATATTTTGGTATGTGGTAGTTTGCAGCATGTCTATCATATGACTAAAGTAGCTCAAGTCATGAAAGATACCCATTATTGTTAGTAGTATTGTTGGGTAATTGGTGCTAGGGAGGATCTTTAGTTGAGTCCTCACTAACCAAAGTCAAATGGTAGGGTGAGTCCAAAAATTTGTAATAATTTGGTATGGGTTAGTTTGTGGCACATATATCATATGACTGAATTATTTCAAGTCTGATGTTAGTTGTATTGTGGTAGTTGGTGTTAGGGGGATATTTAGTTGAATCCTCACTCACCAAAGTCTAGTATTAGGAGGAATCAAAATTCTTTAAATATTTTGGTATGTGCTAGTTTGCAGCACATATATCACATGACTGGAAGAGTCCAAACCATGGAAGATACCTGGACTAGTTGGTAGTATTATGATAGCTGGTGTACTGACATATTGTGCATTGCTTCCCTCCATGTATAATTTAAAAGCTACGCAGATGAACGTGCAATGTAGTCTAATTTGGGATCTTATGCTTTATGAATTAAAATAAAATTAGAAGATGTTTATGGTCATATGATAAATTTAGCAAATTGTATGTATGATGTTTTCAAAGATTTTTTTTTCTGTTGCTATTTGAAAATTTATTAATTATTTGATGTTTTTAAAAATCTTACAACTACTTGGGTGAGTCAAAATTTTTGAAATATTTTGGTATGTGCTAGTTTGTAACATGTATATCATATGACTGAAACAGTTCAAGCCATGGTAGGTACCTGTAGTGGATGATAGTATCATAGTAGTTGGTGCACGGATATATTGTATATTGCTTCAGATTTCATTCCTTGTTCATTTCTTTTTTTTACAGACTTATGAATGTAGAATGTATATACTATGACATTCAAAACCTCCACCATCTTTTTAACTACATAAATCTTTTTTCTCCTTGACTAGTTACTAAATGGTCCTGAAGAAGGTTTCTTTATAAACCGAAATGTTTGAACATCAACACTAACATTGTAACATTTCATGTTTGTTCTACATTTCTTCACATACTGTTGATTAATTTCTTATTTCACTCCCATACTATGGTGAGCCAAAAGTTTTGCAATAGTTTAGTGTGTGTTAGTTAGTGGCATGTATGTCACATGATTGAAGTAGCTCAAGCCGTGAAAGGTACCCACTGTGGCTGGTAGTGTTATGATAGCTTGTTTACTGACACATTGTACATTCCTTAACTCCATCTATGATTTGAAAGTTGCACAGATGAATGTGCACTATGTAGTCTAACTTTTGGGAACTTACACTTTATGAATTAAAAGATGAATTCAGCAGGTGGGCTGGAAATTGTCCATATCTCAATTGCACTGAGAATCTTGGAGCCATCATAAAGGAATGTCTTGAAAATATTCTCTGGGATTTGTTGAAAGAACAATAGCATTCCCAACAGCAATTGATGAGAGAGAATGGTAATGTTTTGATGGAATAAAGAGAAAAAGACAAATATTCAGAAACATCCTTTGCTCATTTAAAACTAGATTGTATTTCAGAAAATTTTTTAACGGGGAATAATATATATATATATATATATATATATATATATATATAGGCGTGTGGGCTAGTGGTTAGAGTCATAGAAAATGGACTCGTCAATTCAAGTTCAATCCCTAGACAAAGCTGTTGGCATTTCACATAGTGCTAATGCCCTTTGGAAAGGTATGAATCCATATATTCTCCCTGGGTTAAATAGTAGGGCAGACTGGGCCCTTCAGCCTTGGGTAGGTAACCAGTCTAGGAGAGGGATAACTCTGAATTCAAAATGATGCACCAATTCTTTTTTATCGACCGTGCCAAAAAGTGTGGATGGTGCAACACAAGCCTTCACCACTATAAATAAATCACTGTGTGGATGTTCATTGTATGAACACTCATACGTCAAAATCAACAGGGGGATCCATCATATATATATTTACTTCTAAACTCTACCAGAGTGGAAAAAAACCCAGGTAATTCAGTTTTTCAAAATAAAAAATTATATATATATATATATATATATATATATCAACCTCTCCGCATGAGCAGGATGCGACACAAGGTTAATTTCTTAAGTGGAGTTCAATAGGTTTTAATTCAGAGTTTTCCTTCTCCTAGACTGGTTACCTAGCTATGGTTAAAGAGCCCAGTTCACTCTGCTATTTACCCATAGCTGGAGGGAGAATTGGATTCATACCTTTCTCAAGGTTATTAGCGCCATGTGAAATGCAAACAGTTCCATCCAGGAATTGAACTCTGGTCTACGAGTTCATTTCCTACAACTCTAACCATTACACCATGTGCCCTTATGAGACAATATAAGTAATTGAACTGAGTGACTCCATGTTTTCTAAAACAATCAAAACTTGTGTAAATTGAGTTGCAAATCAAAGTAAGTCTATCTGTTTTATTTGAGAACGCCAATGATTCTTTCACATCTTGGATGTTTTACCATTTTTCTTCTTCTTCTTCTTCTCCCAGGGTTTTACACTGTTGTTGGTATTTTAATTTAAGAAAGATAAATCAAGAAAAGAAAGAAATATAATTCTTCTGACAGGAGTTATTTTCAAGCTTTAATGGATGAATGTTTATTTATATAATCACACACACACACTCACACACACACACACGCACGATTATGTTGCGTATATTTACAAAGCTTAGATTTGAATAACATATGGACATTCAGTAATGGTCAAACTTATTACAGTTGCAAGGACGTTTGGAGGTTAGTTTTCTGACCATTGTCAGTAGCACAAAAAAACGTATGTTTATGCATGATAATACACATGACATTATACTTAAATTCTTGTCTGTATACAATTATGAATCCCTGTCTCCCCCCTGTCTCCCCCCTCTCTCTCTCTCCCTCTCTCTCTCTCTCTCTCTCTCTCTCTATATATATATTATATATATATATATATATATATTATATATAATTAAACCTAGTAGAGAAACTGGTATATATAATATATATATATATATGTGTGTGTGTGTGTGTGTGTGTGTGTGTGTGAATGATATAAAATATTTCCATGATTCAACAAAATAGAGAACTCAAACATACATATAAATAAAGTTTACATACATATACTTACTCACATACATGTGTGTGTGTATATATATATATATATATATTATATATATATATAGAGAGAGAGAGAGAGAGAGAGAGAGAGTCTGTAATCCTTGTCCATTCTGAAATCAGATTTGAAAAAGCCAGGAGACTGAAATAAATTTATATCTGATAACTTTAAGGTTTACATTTATACATACATATATATATATACATATATAATATATATATATATATATATATGTATAATTAAACCTGGTAGAGAAACTGGTTTAGCTCTTGACTATTTGACCAGGAGTTCAAATGCTAGATGAGGCTGTTTGCATTTTACTTTGTGGTTATGCTCTTAGGAAAAACATAAATCTGTCTCTTCTCACCCTAACTATTAATTATAGTGCAGACTGGGTTATTTAGCTTTGGTTGGGCAATCAGTCTAGGTAAAAGGAAACTCTGAATTCAAATCAGATATTCTCTACTTAAGAATTGACCTTGTGTTACATCCTGAGCAGGTGACAAGTAAATACATACTTGACCATGTTACAAATAGTATTGTGTTACATGGTACCAGTGGCATCTTTCAGTGACCTGATCTGTTGTGGGTTTTTTTGTAAAACAGCTTCAGGAGGAATACCAATAACAAAATGTCTCTTTGTATCACTGTTTCAGCAATTTTTCTAAAGCTTTTGGCATGGACAATGGTACAGTTCTTTGGAAAATTCTAAGGAAAATAATATGTTCGAAAAAAATTCTTCACCTGTTAAGCTCTATGTACAATGAAAGGTAGGGTTAAATGGAGTGGAACTTTCCCTCTCACGACCAATTCTGGTTAAAAATCGTGTCAAACAAGGGAATGCACGCGTATTCAACTTTGTCTACTATCTATTTTATTTTAGTCCTTCTCATTGCTTTTAAGGACAATCCAGACAGTATCTATGTAAAATATTCAACATCTGGAAAGGTTTTTCAATTGTGGTAGACTTTTAGTTAGCACAATGGTAGCATATTCTCTTATTGGAGAACTCCTATACACAAATGATTGTGACATTATTATATATTAAAAGAGTTGAATTGGCAGGTGGACTGGAAATTCCCCTGATCTCAATCACAATGAAAATCTTTGATCCATCATATTCTAGTGAGAAATCATATAAAGATATTCATAATAAATTCATTTAGTATTGCTTGCAAAAGATTGTCAGTTTTATAATGAGATATTCTTTACCTACCTATCTATCTATCTATATACAAGGTGTGTAAAAAAAGTATCAATATTTTTTGTACTTTTTGACACACCTTGTACTTTGAAAAAAAAATGTTTCATTAAAAATTCTATATTGGCACCAGCATTCACCTCCAGCTCCTCATGCTGCTTGGTAATAAGAATCAAATTAAATTTAAACATCCAGATATCTTTATAAGGCTTTCAATTTTAAAACAAAATAATCAATCTCGAAAGAAAGAAAACAACAACACGGATTTAATTGCCATATATAAAGAAACATACATTAAAGGATTGAGAAAAATGTAACTACCATATTTGACGGTGTAGAATACTGATAATTGTCATTCTGTGTTACTTTCACCCTTAGCCAGGATTGAACCTGCAGTCTGGAAATGACTGTTACAGATTGTTAACTATTGGACAGTAGAACAGTCAAACACCCCCTCAGCTTAATGGACTCTTCCTGGCAGCAGTGGCAGGAATTATTTAAGCTGTTATAGTGGGCTCATTAATGAACGAGTAACTTCATGTTAGGCTTGGCCAGTCAAACCAATTGTTGGCTGTCTAACTGACTGACTTCAATATGGCGCTGCGAACAGGATTCGACCTAGCTGGATGGGAAAAGCTGTTTATTGAGGCAGGCATATCTGTTGCCTCTGCCAAAACTTATGCCCAGACATTTTCTAGTGAAGAGATTGCAAGGTCCAGCTTGCATATGCTAGACCGTGCAATGCTTAAGGAACTGGGTATCAAGACTATGGGTGACATGCTCACTATACTAAAGCTAGCCAAGGATCCCCCAGTGACACTCCATTATCAGCTAATTATGCAAGAACACCAACTGCAAAACTTCCTCAAATCCGTTCGGAAATGACCCCACAACAATTCAGGAAGTTCAGGATAGACTGGGACGTATTTACAAAGATGACCAATCTTCCCCCCATACAGACTAACATTCAACTGTACAATTGTGCTGATGAAACCGTCCAGAATTCTATCATCAATACTTACCCTGACTTCTTCAACACCAACCCTAGCAAACTGCTTGATATGCTAGAGGTGTTGGTTACACAGAAATCAAATCCCATGGTGCACAGAATCTCCTTTTCATCCATCATACAGAGTGACCATGAGTCCATCCAGGATTACTTGATTCGTCTACAGTCAGGAGCACAAGATTGCAACTATATATGCCCCAACTGTGATCATGACTTGTCCAACATATATATAAAGGATCAGTTCATTCGGGGCATTGCTAATGACACACTACAGGCGGATATATTGGCTAAGGCAGGTTCACTGAGACCTTGGAACAAAATATAACTCATGCAAAAGCATTCGAGATGGCCATGCGAGACCAAGATAAGATATCTGGTACCTCAGATGTTGCAAGGATTCGAACATCTGCATATCGCCGACAGAAATGGGCCCAAAATTCAGCCCGTTCAGGCACTACCTTCAACCGTGGAGACATGGTGAAAAAAAAAACCCAACGTAATGCATGCAGAGGTTGTGGTAGTTACCGGCATGGTGGGGCTGGAATAGGCAACCGGCCACGGATGTGTGCGCATGGGGTCAAACGTGCAAAGCTTGTGGAAAGGAACCACTTTGCAAATGTCTGCCAATCAAAGAATGTAGAAGGTGCTATTAAGTGTCTGGAAGATGAAGAAGCCAGTATGGATGCCCTAATTGCGCACCTTATTCGATCAGTAACTGACAGTTACAAACCAGATAGCCACAACGGCCGCGAGGAGGTGGAAGCCACATTAACCCCATTTTCCCCCTGCCCTGACCCAAGACAAGCCAGAGATATCCCTGCCGCTTGTCCTACCAATCTCAAAATCTACCCTGACAGTGGTGCAACCATATGCCTCGGTGGGTTGAAACATCTACAGTACATGGGACTCTCGGAGAAAAATTTAGTCCCCTCTAAAAAAAAGTACGTGCAGTAGGAGGGTTCTCATTGGTATGTCAAGGTTGGCTACCCATCATGTTTACAATTGGGGAGAGGACTACAAAACAGGCACTATATATATGTAAAATATACAGGTGATATACTTTAGTAAGGCAGCCTGCATTGATGTGGGTATATTACCTCCATTCTTTCCTAAACTATGGCAGGGCCTCCCGCCCCTGCAAGTAATTCAATAACATGCAATGCGGTATTCACGGATTCCAGCATAACACACCAAAAGCTCCAGCCATAAAATCCAATATCCTAAAACCCCTCCATTTCCACCAACCAATGAAAACGTAGAAAAAATTAAGCAATGGTTGTTAGACCAATTCGCTACGACAGTTTTCAACAAAACGGAATTTCCTGCTATGGCTGGGCCCCCAGCCCACATACACCTCAAGAAGGATCAACCCCCCAAAGCAAGACATAACCCTATCCGTACCATATCATTTTAAAGAGAAGGTACGACAGGCCCTTTGGGATGATGTCAAAAGGGGTATCCTCGCCCCAGTACCCATTGGCACCCCCACTAACTGGTGCAGCACAATGGTAATAACTGCAAAGAAAGACGGGAGGCCTAGAAGAACGGTAGACTACCAATATTTGAACTCCCAATGCAAGCGAGAGACACACCACACCAGCTCGCCATTCCAATTGGCATTACAGGTACCTTCCAACACTAAGAAAACTGTCTTAGATGCTATGGATGGCTATCATTCAATCCCTCTAGATGAGGAATCACAACCACTCACTACCTTCATCACTGAGTGGGGTCGTTTTATGTATCTGCGAATGCCCAGGGATATTTAGCCTCCGGAGATGCCTATACACGCAGATATGATGAAATAATCAGAGATGTTCCCCGCAAAGTTAAGGTAGTTGATGATACCCTACTCTATGATGAAAATATAGAAGGTGCTTTTTATCATACCTTTGATTATTTGTCACTGTGTGCAGAAAATGGGATCACGCTCAACAAGGAAAATTCCAATTTTGTCAGGATGTGGTTCAATTTGGTGGTCTCCAAATAACACCAACAGGAGTTGCCCCTTCCAAAGAACTACTCAATGCAATAAAAACTTCCCTATCCAAAGAACATAACCGACGCAAGGTCATGGTTTGGGTTGGTTAATCAAGTGGCATGGGCATACTCCCTAAGCCCATAATGGCTCCTTTTCGAGACCTGGTCAAACAAAATTCACACTTTACGTGGAACCAAGATCTCGAGAACGCGTTCCGCAAATCTAAGGAGGTTATCGTTGGCTTGGTAAAGAAGGGAGTTACAGGCTTTGACATCAATCGCGCAACCTGCCTTGCCCCAGACTGGAGCAAAGAAGGTATGGGTTTTTTATTGCTCCAAAACACTGCACATGCCCCACAGACAAGGCTCCAGTTTGTTGCACAGAGGGCTGGCGCATCATATTTTGCAGGTAGCAGATTCTGCACTGACGCAGAGCGCCGATATGCACCCCATTGAGGGCGAAGCAGCTGCAATCGCCTGGTCATTAGACAAATGCCGCATGTTTATCATGGGATGCCCTAATGTAATAGTGGTCACAGACCACCAGCCTTTAACAGGGGTATTTGGTGATAGGGACCTTAGTAAGATTCACAACCCACGCCTATTTAAACTGAAGGAGAGGTCCCTAAGATATTTCTTTACCATTCAGCACTGCCCGGCAAGTGGCACAAGGGTTCTGATGCCATATCCGCAACCCAGTTGCCATAGTAGAAGCCCTTACTACTTTATTCTCAACACAACCTTCTAACCAGGACACACACCTCTCTGACGACATAGATGACTTAATGGAATCAGTGACCCATCAGGCAATGACGAATTGTAGGGATAGCAACAATATCATATCACTTGACCATATTCGTGCATCTGGCCAGAATGATCAGCATTACACATCACTTTTAAAGGTGATTGAACAAGGATTTCCTTCTATACGTTCTCAGGTCGAACCAGAAATCCGCCATTTCTGGGAGGTACGTCACAGACTCACCACGGACAGAGGCTTAGCACTGATGGACGAAAGAATTATCGTACCTAGGACCCTACAAGGGAAAGTGCTACATTGCCTACATTCAGCTCATCAGGGTGTAGAAGGCATGAAAGCTCGTGCAAACGATTCAGTGTATTGGCCTGGTATGAAGCATCCATACGCAATTTCAGGAATAATTGTCGGGTGTGCACCAGTATCGCCCCATCCCAACCCCTCGAGCCAATCACTTTAACAGCAACTCCAGATTGGCCCTTCCAACAAATAGTAATGGATATATTTTACGTTGGGCATATTGCATACCTTGTTTGCGCAGACCGACTCACGGGGTGGATCATCTTATATCACCTAAAACCTGGTCATGCCACCACTAAAAGATTAATATCTATTTGTAGGAAACTCTTCCACACTTATGGTACTCCTGAAGAGCTGAGTAGTGACGGTGGCCCTCCTTTTAATTCTGAGCAATTTCAGCAGTTTCTCAAGTCATGGTGTGTAAAACATAGAAAATCATCAGTAGCATACCCTCAATCCAATGGCCGAGCGGAACTCGCTGTCAAAACTGCCAAAAGGATAATCCATGGCAACACAGGCCCTCAGGGTTCACTAGACAACGATAGTGTTGCCCAAGCAATCCTCCAATACCGCAATACTCCCATTCAAGGCATCGGCCTATCCCCAGCGCAGTTGCTGCTCCACCGCCGACTCCGGGATTCGATCCCATTGAGACCTATCCTCTACAAACCACATTCTGAATGGATAGCCGCAGCACAACGTCGTGAGGAGAGTTTTCGTCAACGGAATGTCCTGCTGTCGGAAAGATACAATAGGTACACACACAGTCTTGACCCGCTACAGAATGGTGACAAAGTAGCCATTCAAAACCCATCAAACCGCCGGTGGACCACTACAGGCACCGTCATTGAGGTTCTCCCACATCGGCAATACCGGCTCCGAGTGGACGGATCAGGTAGGATCACACTCAGAAACCGACGCTTCCTGAAAAAGCTGACCACAAAACCCAAACCCACACCATTGCCTAGTGCTATGCTTGATCCCATTGGCTCCAACTCTAACACCCCACACCTCAACATTAGGGACCAGGCCTCACCCAATGACACCCGCCCCCAAAACCAAGGCCGACGAAAATACCCCGAGCATTGTCAAGATTGCTCCCTCTAATCAGCCTGGCCGAAAGGAACTAATTTCTCCTCAAAGGCCAATACGCCTGCGCAATGGGAGAGGGGGGGAGGAAGGGGAGATGTAGAATACTGATAATTGTCATTCTGTGTTACTTTCACCCTTAGCCAGGATTGAACCTGCAGTCTGGAAATGACTGTTACAGATTGTTAACTATTGGACAGTAGAACAGTCAAACACCCCCTCAGCTTAATGGACTCTTCCTGGCAGCAGTGGCAGGAATTATTTAAGCTGTTATAGTGGGCTCATTAATGAACGAGTAACTTCATGTTAGGCTTGGCCAGTCAAACCAATTGTTGGCTGTCTAACTGACTGACTTCAATAGACGGCATATAAGATGTACCACTATTTCAGCAGGTCAGATTCAGGAAAAAAAGTTTTTTGTATTTAAGCACATATTGTTGAAAACAGTCTAGCTTTGCATTACACAAGCAGAAACATAGCTGTATAAAAGCAATTTGGCAGTTCAGAGTAGGTAAAAATACTGAGCGTAAGCTGGGTTAGTGAGCATCATAGAGAAGATTGGCCTAAGCCTACGGGAGATCTCAAACTTCACCTACGATGTATAAGATGCAGGGCAATTTTTTGAGCCAAAACTTTGGAAAAAAAGTGTATCCTATATGCCGTCAAATACGGTACATATAAAAAAGATTATAAATAGTTTAAAATATTGAGTTACTTTTCAATCACCCTGTAGTTGCAATGCACCGAACCCTGGGCTTCCTGTCACATCTATCTATTTCTCTGCTACACCAATCAAAGGTGTTTGTATTAGAATCATATCCTTTTGATACTGGGCTTTTTACAAAGGGCAAATTTACCAAGGATAGCAAAGCTGACTCTGTTGGTCTGGTCATCTTGTCTTGTATAGATGATGTTTGTTTCCCAATTTTTCTGTGGTGAACTGAGTAACAGTGAAAGAAATCCATCAAGTTCAAGTACAAAGACTGTAATCATATCTGGGGAAATGCAAAATTAATGTGGAAGATTGGAAGGCTGTTGCTGTATTTAGACTGAATTAGCATTCACTGAAGAACTAAACATTTCAAAGAAGAATGCACTCACTGTGTCTTTTTTGAATGTTCAATTTGCAAAGATGAATAAGCCCCATCCAAAAATAAAATGATGACATCTCTGTAACCAAAACTGAAAGTGCATAAATATATTTTGGAGTTTTATAGTTTTTTCATTGTGAAGTTTCAAGTTACAATTCTTAATACAAATAATTTGTAAACAGTTATATGGGTTCAAGTGTTGCTATCTAATACTAATAATTTGTGCACAAATATATGGTTTACTGTAAGTAATAATAATACATTTAAATAATTTTAGCTTCAAATAACTATTCTTAATACTAATAATTTATGCACAAATATATGGTTCACTGTAAGTAATAATAATACATTTAAATAATTTTAGCTTCAAGTAACTATTCTTAATACTAATAATTTGTACATCATTATATGGGCTCAAGTTTTCCTATCTAATACTAATAATTTGTACACAATTGTATGGTTTAAAGTAAATAATAATAATAATAATAATAATGGGACTTTGAGATAAAGACGGATCACCCTATCCAAACGAAAAGACCAGACTTAGTGTTAATTAACAAAAAAAGAGATCATGTCAACTGGGAGACTTTGTGGTTCCAACAGATCGCAGGAAGTTGAAGTTGAAGGAAAATGAAAAGATGGATAAATACTTGGACCTTGCCAGAGAATTGAAAAAGCTGTGGAATATGAGAGTGAAAGTGATACCAATTGTTGTTGGTACACCTGGATTGGTCCCAAAAAACTTGGAAAAAATCCGAGGAAGAATTGAGACCATCTAGACTACTGCACTGCCGCAATCGGCTAGAATACTCAAAAAAGTCCTGGAGACCTGAGGAGACTTATTGTCACTCAGACTCCAGTGAAATGCCATCAGCTAAAGCTTATGTGGAAAACTCAAAATGAGTGAAAATAATAATAAATGTAAACAATCATAGCTTCAAGTAACTATTCTTAATACAAATAATTTGCGCACAGTTATATAGTTTCAAGTATTCCTATCCAATACTAATCATTTTCAAACCTATCTATTTGACTCATAAATGAGACCCCAACAAGTACTACTAGTCTTGTTCTGTGTGGACCTGGGAGTCATGGCAATGAAGAATCTGTTCCAGACAGCACACAGCATCCTTGTCTAACTCTCATCTTGCTTTTTCTCAAGGCGCAAGTGGTACAACCGTACAATGGCACTGATATCGCTACTGCTTGGAAGAATTTTTGCTTTATCTTATTAGAGAAATCAGATTTTAAATTACACTCTACAGTTCTATTATAGAATTTTAATATTAATGATGACAAAACCTTTAAGCTTGTAACATCGTTTGTGTTGTCACTGAAATTGAATTCTAGTCACTGGACCCGACAAAAAACACAGAACATTTGTATATATAAAAATATAAAATTATATTTTTATTCCTTGATTGTGTGTAGACTGAGAGTCGTCGGCAGAGGATGCATATACACAGGAGCCTTCAAGAGTTCTGACTGCAAGCAATCTCGATCTCCCAACCCAGATTTCTAAGGGCTTTATATAATTCTCCAACTTACAGGGTCACACCTCTTTGAACGTGAGACCTACACAGTTTTCCTGTAGACACATGTCCTCACCCACGCTGCCTGTTTTCATTGGTTATGGGCTACACCTACACATTTTCTGTGCCTACACAGTGTCAATGTATACCTGCATTTTCCGGGTGCCAAAGGTCAGTTCGATGCATTCCAGGCCATACCCTGTTTTTGTTTTCAGGCCCATGTTTAACACCAATGCATTTCATGTGTGCAGCACCTGGTTCCCAGTGAGAACACATTGACCAGGCAATATATTATATTAAGATCTGAGATTGAATTCCAAGATGTATGTCTAAAATAAAATAAAAACAAAAGTTCAGAGTAGAAGAATGAGGACAATACATTGATGTATCAAATGTTAAAAGAGCCAGATAAAGGAAGGGTTTTAATATCTGAGATTGAATCCCAAGATGTATGTCTAAAATAAAATAAAAACAAAGTTCAAATTAGAAGAATGAGGACAATACATTGATGTATCAAATGTTAAAAGAGCCAGATAAAGGAAGGGTTTTAATATCTGAGATTGAATTCCAAGATGTATGTCTAAAATAAAATAAAAACAAAAGTTCAGAGTAGAAGAATGAGGACAATACATTGATGTATCAAATGTTAAAAGAGCCAGATAAAGGAAGGGTTTTAATATCTGAGATTGAATTCCAAGATGTATGTCTAAAATAAAATAAAAACAAAGTTCAAATTAGAAGAATGAGGACAGTACATTGGTGTATCAAATGTTAAGAGAGATAAAGAAAGGGTTTAAACATCTAATCAGCATTTTAACCATTTGGCATCATTAAAATTAGTAGAGAGGCTTATCAAATTTAAATTACAATTTGCACAATTTCAGCATTTTATTGGTAGCTTAATTCATCTTAGAATTTAATTACAATTAATGATTGTTTAACATGATTACATCAATATTCTTGCAAGACTGATGGAAGCTTAAACAAAAGTGCAAAGTACTGAACTCCACTTCACAAATGTAATAAAATGAAATTTGATAAATGTTACTGTAAGATATTCAATAATTCAGTTGGCTTGGATAATTTAACAAATTTTATGTTGGTTTAATTAGACACATTACTGAAGTAAATTCCATGACATTTTAGGTCAGTATTTATTAAGTTTTGTCTAGTCTGGTACAGGGTTTGGGAAGTGAGTTCTCAGTGTAGGTTCAAGTCCTTGTACTAACAACGGTCTTGCTAATTATATCTGACTTGCTAATTATAATCTTGCAGAAGGTGCTCTCTAGAATGGTTTATGTAAACCTAATTGTACACTTTAGGAAGGATGAAATATGAATCTGACAAAATATTACAGTAACTATAAAAGCAAAAAAAGAATGAGTTTATATTATATATATATATATATATATATATATATATATATATATTAATAATTTGAAGGCAATTACAATGCATATGAAAAATAAAAACAAAAAAATGTTATTTTTTTAATAAAAAATAACATCTTTTTGTTTTCATTTTTTTGTTTTTGTTTTTATTTTTTTGTTTTTGTTTTTATTTTTTTTTGTTTTTTATTTTTTATTTTTGTTTTTTGTTTTTATTTTTCATACGCATTGTAATTGCCTTCAAATTATTAATATATTATAACATACTTAACAATGCTTCAAAACAAATTACCAATTACTTATATATATATATATATATATATATATATATATATATATATATATATATAGTAATTGGTAATTCCTTTTCTTGCTTTTTATATCATTTTATGCTCCCAAAACCTGCTAGAGCTCTCTAGGAGTGACTTTAATTTACTTTCAATGCCAGCGTAATAAAGCAATGATCATCTGTTGTTTACAGATTTGATCTCTCTGGTGATCATAAAAAAACATATACACCAATGTATGTAAAAAAGTAAAAGTAAAGTCGACGGGGCGGCCTAAAGTCGGTATCAGCCAGTCAGCGAGGGAGTCTATCCCCTTTTCAATAGCACTAGACCAAGGAGATTGTTTTTAGCATCTGAGGTGGAGCGCCACACCTACCATCAGCTCCTTATTTTACCGCACAGATCCCTGAGCTACTCATACGCTGAGTTGGCGAGGACCGGTATCGAACTAGGAACCTTGTGGTTTCTAGCCGAACGCTCTACCGACTGAGCTAACCCGGCCCCTTCAGTTAAAACACCACTTCTGAAAAGTCAGTCGGTGTTTCGCTCCTGGTCAGAAACAGTTACTGTGTCTAGCCACACTGATGAGATGTGAAATGTCAAAATACGTTGTCTGTGGCTGACTTATGTGTGTGTATATGTATATATATATATATATATATATGTATATATATATATATATATATATATATATATACAAAGTATTCAGAGGATGATTTTATCATGTTGACATCACTTTCAGAAGATGAGATATTGCTACCAAGGTATGTGAAATGATCTATAAATTTTAGAGGTTTGTTATTTAATGTAAAGATGGTGCCATCTTGTTTAAAATACATGACCTTTTGCATAGAGGCCAATGCCTCTAGCTGACTGCTTTAGGCTATGATTTACTAGATCATCTGCATAGTCTGCATCCATAATAGTTTCTCTGAGATATTGTCTACTTCTTTGCTCTTTTAGTCTTAACTATTCTGTATAACATAACATGTATAAAAAAAAAGATGAATTCAATTTTGTTTGTATTAGTGTATTGTATTGTAATAATTAAAGTTTTAGGTACATCACTTTTTAACTCTTTGCCTACCAAATTTTCTTGATATTTTTACCTGTAAGATGCGATATTTCAAAGCTCACAATCTATTCACCTCAGAACTCAATATATACAAATAAAGTCCTATTATTACGATTGTAATTTGAGTCCTTCTGCTCATTTATAATGAATTAACCATCAGTTTTTGCCCTTTGCTTGGGTGTAGTGGGAGATCCTCTGTGAGTGGTTTAAAGTAAGCAAAGAGTTAACACAAAGTGTTTTTAACATGGGAAGACACACATAAACGAAACTCATGCAGTGGCCAGTGCAAAAGATGCAAAATAATCAGTTTTTGTACTTTGGTTGGAGAGCCGCTGTGAGCGGTTTAAAGTAGGCAAAGAGTAAATTATAATGTTAATTTTAATTTTTTTATTTATCAGGCGTAATAAGAATTATATAAAACAATAATGAAGGATCAGTTTATAAATCTGTGAAATATAAACACTGAGACAATAAAAAAAAAATTATAATCAAATGTCTTTGTTTCAGGAAATTGTATAATTAAAAAAAAAGAAAGAATAGAACGTATGTTTTTTGATGTTTTGATGATTTTAATAGAGAGACATTTTATTAATATAATGATAAAATACATGATACAATACAAAGATACAATACAAGATGAATACAATGATAAAATACATATGAAATACAAGGATAAAATACATAATAAAATACAATGATAAAGAATAAACATAAATAGCATTGTTTCAATATAATTGTTGAGCTTTGGAAACTATATAAAGTATTTATAGATTAGACATTTTATAAATCTGATGAGTTATTAATTAAATCTGACATCCATTGTTTTAATTAAAGTTCACACCCATTGTTCTTTTTATAGTAAAAAAAAAATTTGCAAATTACATTTATTGTAATGTCTAAGTGACCAAGAAAAATCATATTGTGAATTCTATACTCATGTTTGAATATCTTTTTTTGAAAATCAAGGCTTTAGTTTGAATTTTAAGTGTTGGTTAGAAAATTAAGATATCACTGTACTTATCTATATCTATATATATTTTTTTTTGAACTCAACAGACAATTCTTGTCTGACGAATTTTTGTTCAATCTTTTCTAGCCGTCTAGCCATCTTTTTAATATTTGGGTGGAATTGGTGTATGAATCCACCTGATAATTAAAAAGATGGCCAGACAGTTAGAAAGGATTGAACAAAAACTTGTCAGACAAGAATTGTCCGTTGTGTTCAACAAAACATGTTTAAAAGAAAAAAGGCTGCCAAAATATACTTATATATGTATGTATATATACCAATCCCTCCATATAAGTAGGATGTGATATAAGGTCAATTTCTTAAGTGGAGTTTAACAGGTTTTAATTCTGTACTCTTGTTTGAAAATTTTTCTTTTTTTTTTCTTCTTTTTCTTTTTTTTTTCCGGAAAAAGGCTTCAGTCTTAATATTAGGTGGTGTTGGGCAGAAAATAAAGATATCGCAGAATATCTATCTATCTATCTATATATCTATATATATATATATATACCCCAATCCCTCCTCCCTCCGTATGAGTAAGGTACATTTCTTTAAGAGGAGTTTAACAGGTTTGTATTCAGAGTTTTCCTTCTCCTAGACTGGTTGCATAACCAAGTTTTTCTTTTATCATTCTCTTTCTTTCTTTCCTTTATCATTTTCTTATTTTCTTCATTTACTTTCCTTCTTCATTTTCTTGTTTTTTTTTTTCATTTTCTTTTTTCACTTTCTTTTTTTCCTCCATTTTCTTTCCTATCTTTGTCTTTTTTGTGTATTTTTTTCCTTTTCTTTCCTTCATCATTTTCTTACTTTTCTTCATCATTTTCTTACTATCCTCCATCAATATCTTACTTTCCTTCATCATTTTCTTACTATCTCCATCAATATCTTACTATCCTCCATCAATATCTTACTTTCCTTCATCATTTTCTTACTATCCTCCATCAATATCTTACTTTCCTTCATCATTTTCTTACTATCTCCATCAATATCATTTTCTTACTATCCTCCCATCAATATCTTACTTTCCTCATCATTTTCTTACTATCCTCCATCAATATCTTACTTTCCTTCATCATTTTCTTACTATCCTCCATCAATATCTTACTATCCTCCATCAATATCTTACTTTCCTTCATCATTTTCTTACTATCCTCCATCAATATCTTACTTTCCTTCATCATTTTCTTACTATTCTCCATCAATATCTTACTTTCCTTCATCATTTTCTTACTATCCTTCTTCATTTTCTTATTTTCTTCATTTACTTTCCTTCATCATTTTCTTTGTTCTCTTCATCATTTTCTTACCTCATTTTCTTTCTCAGTATTTGTACCGAATTTGATAACACTCCTTTAAATGTTTGTCTCTCTATAGAGAACAGACAATCACACTTTTCCTGTTTATTAATATAGATTCATGAGATGCATATTGCAATTTGAAACCTTTGCTCATACTTTGTTTTAAGAAATAATTACCTCTAAGTATCTTGAGTTCTGAACCTACTTACTTTTATTCTAGTAAGACTAAATTTGATTAAGCTTGACTTTTATAAGAAGCTGAACAATCTTCCTGACATTGAATCAAATTGAAACATGTTTTTGTCACTGTTTCTTCTCATTAGCTATCTTTTGTCACCCACAGGATTGGTTAGATTTATTAAGCAATGGTACCAACACTCCAATGTTGATCCAGTACATCTCTCTGATAAAATTAATGATAAACATGACACAAAGTATCGAGATGGAGTAGATTTTCAGGAAACCATTGCCAACTCACCAAAGCTTATAGGACAATGATTAGAACTATGGAGAGGAAAGAGTTGCTGTTATCAAGAATCGGAAATTAAAAGCCATAAGATATGTTAGGATTGTTAGACGGCCTGAAGCAACAGTGTGCTAAATAATGAATGACCTGTGTTGTTGGTTAAGGATGTTTATACAGTAAAGTCAATGTAATTATAAATCCAGCATCTTGAGGAATATTGCAAAAGTAAGATAATGGGTAGAGTGGATGAAAAAGACAAAAGATAAAGAACGGTGTGTGTGGATGCCATGGAAATGAAAGTTTGAAGATGATGGTTGGGAAATAAAAGGGATAAGTTTCAAGAAACATGAAACCAGGGGAAAAAAGAAAATAGGATGCTAATCAATGGAAGAATATAAAGGAACAAAAGGATTGTATGAAGGATGGGGGTATAAATAAAAAAAGAGAGGGAAAGAAAAAAGGTGATAGTGAAAAATAGAAGGGAAGAGAGGGGAGAAAAATAAAAAAGATAGAATTAGAGAAGTAGAGGTAGAAGAGAAAAAGTAAGAAGAAAAAGATGTTAAAATGAGTAAAGGTAAAAAAGAGTGAAAATGTGGAGACTGAAGAATGAGAGAAGTGAAGGCAAGAGAAAAAGAAGAATAAAGATGTGTGAGGTTAAGAGAGAAGTCTCTTTCTCTTACCTTCACCTCACTCATAGACAATAAGAAATGAGTGAAGGTAAGGCAACAGAGAAAAAAAGAGAATAAAAATGAGTGAAGGTAAGAGAAAGGAGAGAGAGAGAGAGAGAGAGAGAGAGAGAGAGAGAGAGAGAGAGAGAGAGAGAGAGAGAGAAGAGTTTTATTTTCTTACCTTCACTTATGGACAATAAAAAGTTTCTTTTTCTTACCATCACCTCACTCATAGACAATAAGAAATGAGTAAAAGGAAGGTAAGAGGAAAAAAAATAAACATGAGTGAGGGTAAAGAAGTTTCTTTTTCTATCTTACCTTACCTTTACTCATGGATAATAAAAATGAGTGAAGGGAATGTAAGAAAAGGAAAAAGAGAATAAACATGAGTGAGAGTAAGAGAAAGTAGTTTCTTTCTCTCTCTCTCTCTTACATTTACTTCACTCATAGAGTGATGACAATAAACAAAAAAGGTAAAATTAAAATTATTTGAAAGCAATGATTTTTTATTTTATTTTTCATTTTTTCAATGTAATTATATCTGTAGTGCCATATGTTATTTACAACATAGCAAACAAGATTCTTCTTTTGTCATCACTTGTAAACTTTCTAATAAATGTGCAGAATATTTGCATGCATCTTTAAATACAAAGAAAACGACTGGGAAAGTACAGATTTGCCATTACTCCCAGGTTCACTCTAACTTGGTATGATAGTACCTGTTATGATTTCATCTATGTGTCAAACAGATCTATTTAAGATAATAATTAAAATGATTTTATACTATATTTGCTCTTAAAACATTGATATTGACACTAAGTATATTAATTACATATCCTTTTTGGTACAAATGCACAATAGTGCACAAGAGATAATATTATAAGAGGTTCGCCGAGTATTAACTCTGGTTCTTATAAAACATTGGGTTACCTAAAGGATAAATACCCAATGTTGAACACTTCGGTTAGGAAAAACGACAAACACGTTAGTTACGTTTATAAGGCTTTAATATAACATGTATAGGGGAACGAAGTTCCCCAGACTATAAAATGTCACAAGAGTTCAAACATACACAGTAGTGTTCATATACAAAATAGGTGGAAACCACTTACTGTGAGCAGTGTTGTGTCTGTGGCGTCTGGCATGCACCATAGGTGTCTGCTGGAGAGAAGTCACAAGCACGTCCAGGCTTGTTCAGTGGCATCAGAAGAAGAGGGTTCCCTCCTTGGGTTCCTGTGTCACGTGACCACAATAGGGTCTCCAGACAGGAGATTTACCAAAACCCTCAGAAAAGGGAGACTGCCCTTACAATATCATTAGAATCACATTCTACATATAAATAGCATTAGATTACAGAAACTCACAAAGTAGCCTAATCCGAAGCCTAACCCTATTCCTGGCATCTCAAAGGTTTCAGATTTTCTGTGAAATGAAATGCTTTTTATATGTAGTAGTAGAGTAATCTGGGCGGCCTTAAGTTGGTATCAGCCAGACAGCAAGGGAGTATCCCCTTTTCACTGGCGCTAGACCAAGGAGATTGTTTTAGAGTCTGAGGTGGAGCATCACAGCTACCATCAGCTCCTCACTTTACCACACAGATCCCTGTGTTACTCATATGCTGAGTTGGCGAGGACCTGTATCGAACCAGGAACCTAGTGGTTTCTAGTCGGACACTCTACCGACTGAGCTAAACCAGCCCTATGTAATCTGATGATATTATCTCTTGAGCACTATTGTGTATTAGTACCGCCTTCTTATTATTTTCTTACTTGAGTATTTCTTCTATTTTTTCTATCCATGCTGATTTCTTTCATCTTGTCATCTCCTGGGCCATCTTGAGGTTAGCTAGGGTGTTGTTGAATCTCTGCGTCCATTTTGTCAGTTCTTATTCATAAACATAAAGACTCAGTTTATTTTCAACATTTTAATTTTCCTCAAGACCCAAGATTCCAATATGTTGAGAAGAACTCTCAGCAGAGACACCATTCACATATGCGATCCTTCAATTGCTTTGTTCACTCTAAACTACTCTTAGCTTTTTCCCACAGATTTTAGTCCTCACATCACATTCTCAATGAATCAGAAGGCAATACAGAAAGGTCACCCAGAGGCTAATAGCCGTCAATCAAACTGATGTTATTTTCCATAACTACTTCTGTAGAATTATCGTTACCTGTCAAATTCAAATACTTCTACACTTCATTACAAAATAAATAGGCTACCCCATCTATTATGTAACTCATGTATCTGTATAAGTATTTACACATTCTACACTTCATTACAACATGAATAGGCTACCCTATCTATTATGTAACTCATGTATCTATATAAGTATTTACACATTCTACACTTCTTTACAAAATGAATAGGCTACCCCATTCATTATGTAACCTGTTTAAAATGGCTGAACTGATGGCAGCAAACTTGTGTTCGAGTGTTGCCATTGCCTGATAAGACGTTTATATCTTTATTAACCTTCGTTTGTATTATCAAGAAACCACAAATGGTAAGATAGGTATTGCATATCAAGCAATGCCTATATCTGAAGCTTTTTTAAGTGAGGAAAGGCTTTGTACAGAGCCAATCCCACTCTCTGAGTGACTGCCACACTGAACCAAAAAGAAGCACAAGTCAACATCATCGGATGCAGCAGCCACCGCAGGTTATATCTTAGTTTTCCTTTCTCCTAGACACTTGCCTTGACAAGGCTAAGGGATGCGTCTCTCCTAGTGGTTTTGCCAATCCAGATGTTTCAATGTGCCTGTGTATGTTATGTGCTAGAATGGCTGTTGAGCCCTAACCCCGCCTTTTGACAGGTTTTGTTTTTCATACTGCTGGGTGTCTAGCTACCCTCCTCACCAGACAAGCTTGGTGGGGTAACCGGTTTAGCTGCCAATGACCTGACTATGAAACAGGTAGTACTGGGTTCTGTAATACCAGTAGCGCTTGGTGACCTGAGTATAAAACTGACTGGCTGAACTACACTCACATATTAACTCTTAAACAATTGATATTGCAACTGAATGTGAACCAGTTTAAAATTATGACAAACTACATTAATACATAAGATGGTATGGATATGGCTATGCAGTGGAAACCTAAATAGAGAAATAGATTGGCTCCTTATAGCAGTCTAGAACAATACTATAAGAACCAGTTATAGCAAAGCTAAAATAGAAAAGAGTCGGGAGAAAGTTTGGCAAAGAGTGATAAAGTGAGATCAACCATAGATTTGAATGCAGCAAACTGGTGTTAAATAGTCTCTTATTACTTTCTTACATCTCTGCTATGTCTTCTATTCTCTGCTATGTCTTGTCATGTTCTCTTCAGGCTGGAGATATCTTCTTCATATCAAGGCTGTCTCTCTCTGGTTCCATCTTAGTTCTTATAAATTAGGAACTTGGAGACATATTCTTTTGGTGTACACAGTTTTTATTACCCCAATTTCATCTTCAACTCAAGCATATGGGAACAGCACAGAACCCAAATATGTGTCTGTCCACTACAACTGCTTGCTCAATTCTCTATTATTCTAACTAAATTTCCCAGAAGTTAACTGGTCACATGATTCGATCAGCCAATGAGAATCCCATTCTAGGTGAACTTGGGTTCAAAGCCTGTTCATAAAACTTTATTAACTTATACTGTTTTTCCATGAATCTACAATTAAACTTAAATCTAACTACACCTCATTACAAAAATGATAAGCTAAGCCTATTCATTACTTAACAACTATATTTATTAAATGGCCCTTGTATATCATCCAATTTCCTTCCTACAAACATCCAATCCATAACAGATCAAATCAATGTTAAGTTTAAATCATACACTTCATTACAAAAATGATAGGCTATGCCTATTCATTATGTAACACTGATATGGAAGGAATACTAAAGCATATACAGTGTAGAGGAGATCCACTGGGAACTGTGCAAATGATTGAAGACTGACCATACAAACCAATGGTACATGACCAGGCCAGAATCTATTGCTGGAAAATAAGACACTACAATCGTCTTGTATTTTGAAATAAAAATGCAGTCCAGTTCCTATGAAATAACCTCCATGCCAAGTGCACCTCCATGTAATGACCCAATCCTATTGCCCTTATGGCAAGACCTGACCCTTTTTATTATATGGGTGCTAGAAGGTGGTGGCTGAGGGTCTTCATGTCCTGAGAATGACGTTACTCTATCTGATGGTGAGGTTACAGTTTTAGAGGTCTGGGGAATGTGGAGCACTCCTTCATCACCATTGCTCCCAGGTCTGCTCTGACCCGGAGTGGCAGTACCTGTTAGGATCCCATCTATGGGTTAAATAGAAAAATGTGTTTATAAAAAAAAATTGAGTATGGATTAAGAATGAATTTATTTTAAAACTTTGTCAGCATTAAATGACCCACTGAGGTTGATAAAAATTGAGTATCCATTAAGAATGAATTTCTTTCAAAACTTTGGCAGCATTAAATGACCCACTGATATGCCGTAAACCAAACCAAAGCATGTAACTATGATGTAGTTACTGTCTTACATGATCGAACCTGTGCTTTGTGGGTGGATTGACATGAAGCCACATATGATAAAGGAATGAAACATCTTGCAAATGCAATAATCTCTTTAATTCTTAATGGTTAATAACCCTCTAAAGATTAATAAAAGAACAGAAGTTATCATCCAAGTAAAATGCATTTATTCAATAATAGACCATTTTGTAATACATTATCAGGCAATTGTATTGGCAGTCATCTCTGGTTAGTTTCAGTGTACAGAAATAATTCACCCTTAATTGATAAAGCAATCATCGTGAGAATTGATAACAAATGTTTAATTATACATTTGCGATATATTCGATATTTCAT
This sequence comes from Doryteuthis pealeii, assembly GCA_023376005.1. NCBI lineage: Eukaryota > Metazoa > Mollusca > Cephalopoda > Myopsida > Loliginidae > Doryteuthis > Doryteuthis pealeii. Next base: position 102,032,219 of record CM042148.1, read on the forward strand.
CAATAAAGTGCTAGCAATCAATTGATGTATCTAAAGAGATTTGGACTTTTTTTTTAAAGGAATTGGTGAAGATCCAATAAAAGCTAGCAATTATTATATATTGGGAACTTTTATTATCTATATTAATATTTTATGTTTAGATAAGTATACTCTGGATATTTTTCTAAATTTTATTTCGCAGATTAATACTCTTTTTTTTTTTTTAATATATTCTTAGATTCTTACACGAATGGTATCAGCTGTTGTTATAAAGCATGCCTTAGGTATTATTATACTTAGGTATATTTTGTAGCTAAATTTAAGGTATATTTTATAGTCTGTTAAAATGTTTATAGTTTGGCCATTGTCTGTATCTTGCTAATTAACTCTTAACATCCTGTTTAGAATTTTAAGTCCAGAGCCCCATTCCTATAAAGATTTATCAATAAATGGCTAAAAATGGCCTTTTCATTTAAAGTTATTTCTCCGTAAATCAAAGACTGCTAAATGTGTTTAATATTACTTTTAAACAAAGGCTATTGTTTGGGGTAGATTAGGAAAACAAATGTTACTTCTGTCCGGGTGGAATGAGGTGGTATAGGATGTTAAGAGTTAATACAGGGAGAACAAATTTTTAAATGTATTTTTTTTTATGCCACAGATTATTATATATTGGGAACTTTTATTATCTATATTAATATTTTATGTTTAGATAAGTATACTCTGGATATTTTTCTAAATTTTATTTCGTAGATTAATTTAAAAAAAAATATATCTTAGATTCTTACACGAATGATATTAGCTGTTGTTATAAAGCATGCCTTAGGTATTATACTTATATATATATATATATATATGCTTTAAAGATGTCTGTGAGAGAGACTTGAGGATATGCTACATTGACACAAACACGTGGGAGGTAGATGCAAAAAATCAAGTGGACTGGCACCTTAACATTAAGCAAGGCACAGAGTGGGGTGAGGTGGAGAGGAGAGTAGCCTCGACAGCAAAGAGAGACAGAAAGAGGGAGAAAAGACAGCATCCACAGAAAGCATCACAGTTTGTGTGCAGTCAGTGCACCAAAGACTGTCACTCAGGAATTGACCTGCACAATCCTTTGCATAGATTCAGATAATTTATTTATTTTTTTTTTTTTTTGGACACTACGTCATCGTCCTTAATGGATGGAAAGGTGTCAAAAATATTTAGTAGTTAAATGTAAGGTATATCTTATAGACGGATAAAATGTTTATAGTTTGGCCACTGTCTATATCTTGCTAATTGATACAGAGAGAACAAATTTTTAAATGTTTTTTTTTTTTTTTTTTTGGTGCCTCAGATTTTAGACCTGATTCTATGTTTATTCAATCTATTGATTAAGAATATATAGATTTACCAACCCTCCTTATGAGCAGGATATTACTCAAGGTCAATTTCTTAAGGGGGTGTGAATTTAGAGTTTTGCTTTTCCTTGATGGGTTGTCGTACCAAGGTTACAGAGCTCAGTCTGCCCTACTACCTATAGTAAGTCAAAGAATTGTTGGATACATACATTTCACATGGGTTTTAGCACTATGTTGAAATGCAAATAGTATCATCCAGGATTTGAACTCTGGTTACTGTGTCAATTTCCTCCGGCAAGATGCCACAACTGTGGATGTAACCAGTTTAGAAATTGTCCAAAGTTTTAATTCAAGTCAAATGCAATTATTGTATGCTGTAACTATATATATATATATATATATATATATATATATATATATATATATATGGAGGCGTGTGGGCTAGTGGTTAGAGTCGTGGGAAATGGACTCATCGATTCGAGTTCAATTCCTAGACGAGGCTGTTTATTTAATACATCATACATACATAATAGGAAATAATTCCATGCTGTCTTGGTGATGGTAATCTTGATTCTTTAAATGGAAAAATCTTCAAAACATTATTATACGATTCTTTTAATCTTGCAAAAAAACAAGAACAAAGGAGAGAATTTTGTTTTTTTATAATGGAACAAAGGAAGTATATTAAAGAGAGCAAATTGTTTACTAAAAATAACGGATTCTACAGTTCCTTGCTGTTATAGTACTGTACATATATATATATATATATATATATACCAACCTTGGCAATTCTCATAGCACTAATTCAAACCTGTTAAATTCTGTTTCAAAATTGACTTTGTTTCACATCCTGCAGTGGGGTTAAGTATATATATATATATATATATATATATATATATACATACTAGCAGCGGCTACCTGGCGAAGCCTGGGGTAGAGGAGATAAAACATGGTTTAATAATCATTTGCAGATCTATTACTACTGAATAGCGAGTTTGATCCTCGCAGGATGACCCATAAAAATCACCACATAAAAAAGATTTTTAATTTAATCCGGCCTGGTGGAAGGTCAGGAAATTTTCTTTTCGTCAAATTTGAGAGAATGACATCACATAATGATATAGTAAGAAATTTTAATTCAATGATTAACTATATTTTTAAAATAAAATATAAATGACGCGATTTGCTAAACTTCAAATTAATATTTAAAAAAAAAAAAAAAAATAAATAAAGTAATCAAATTTATGTAAAACGATCTTAAAAAAAAAATTATTAATTCAAAGCGTAGCCGATCGAATGTCAAATCATTATAGTAAAGTATACTATACTATAAATTTGATAACAATTTGAGTTTTCAGGTATTTCTGTGAAATGTATTAGGTAATCTAATGATATTATCTCTTGTGCACTATTCTGCATTAGCATCATTTGTATTTCTAATATTAAAATAAATAAATTAACATGATTATGAAAAATAAAAAAAAGCTTTGTTTACAATTGACGAACGACGGGAATTAATAAAAAAAAAAGTTAAGTTATTGTTAAATGTTTTCATTTGATTTGTTATTTAATTTACTGTAAAAAATAATTCAATGTATGAAAAGACATACTAATTACATATTCAGAAAGATTATTTTATACCAAATAAATATTTTTAAGATAGGAATAGAAATATGCGATAAATAAAATGTGATTTTATGTTAAAATTTAGTATGAAAAAATTGTACTACAAATTTTAGGCTGATTGAAGCAAAATATTATTTTTTTAACTTGCTCTAAAAAATAATTCAATTAATAAAAACTTAATCAAATTACATATTTAGAAAGATTATTTTATTCTCTTTTTAACTATATAAATATCTTAAAGAAGATTGAACCGTAAATAGTTGAGAAAAAAGAATTTGATTTTTCGTTAAAATTTAGTCTTATCAGCTCTCTAAAGCCAATTTTTTTTTTTAACTCGCTGTAAAAAATAATTCAATAGATAAAAACGCATATAAATTACATATTTAGAATGATTATTTTCTTTTCTTTTCAACCATATAAATATTTATAAGATTGGGCCAAAAATAGGCCATAAATTCCAAGCGGAACGGCTTAGACTGCGAAATTTATTCACTAACATTAAACATCACTGCTAGTATCACTGTAACAAAAAGTCAGGCAGGAGACAATATTTTATTATCAGCAGGTGCTGGTATATGGACAGTTCCACAAATTATGTCATTTTGGTTTAATTAATTAATTATATCCCTTAATTAGTAAAAATCAATAACCAAATTTGGCATGTTTCTTAGTTATAAGTATTAATCTATATGCAAGATTTAAAATCTGAGTGACTCCTCTTATCTGAGTTATAGGTCAACATATACATACCAAAAAATCTTTCTTTTATGTATATATATATATATATATATATAGTGTTGTTATGGGTGCAACGGAAGAAAATGAAATATTTTATAAAAAAGAAGGTCCACAAAATGGATTATGTTTTTTAAATAAAGTTTTTATTATTATTTTACATTTGTGATATGTGTTTCAGATTGATATCTGCTTCAGCCATTAATTAATCATATTCTGTATATATATAATATATATATATATATATATATATATATATATATAACATAGCTGTAGAAAAATTTGATGTATCGGTTCGGTAAATAAAATGCAAAGCAACATTAATTTTTTTCCTTGTTTTATCAGTACAGTGTAGGTGCTTGTGTTAAAATCCTGGACGAGTGTGTTTGCATTCACATAGCAATAGAAAAGGCATGCATCCAAATATTCTCCTCCCAACAATGGGTAAATAGAGCAAACTGGGTTTTGTAATCTTGGTACGACAATCCATTTCAGAGAAGGAAAACTCTGAATTCAAATCTGTTCAACTCTGCTAAAAAATTGGCCCTGTGTCACATCCTGCTTGTGTGAAGGGGTTGGGTAAATACATATAAGTACAGTGTAATTACAGCATTAATAAGATATTTTTATGGTACAGGTAAACTAATAACATGGCTGCTAGTGGTTGTTGGGTTTCCCCCTTCCCTGAAAGAAAATCTATGAGTGAAGGAATTTTTAATGTCTAATAATGTCAGGGCAATTTTTATTATTTTTTTGAAATTATTATAACTTGTATTACCTTGCTTATATTTGTCTAATGGTCCGTATTATGAATCATGATTTAAAAATAAACATTTTGCTAAGCTGTTTTGATGCTTATTCTTGCATGCGATGCTTAACGAGTCTGTATGTTCCGGGCACCCTGGCTTGTAAAAGAAAAAAAAAATTGTTTTCATTTAAGGAAGCACTCTTTGTGAAATGGTTATCGTCATTGAAAATCGAATCAGCAACTAAAATTCAAATCCTGCAGAAAGCTGTTTGTATTTCACTCTACGCTAATGACCTTGGATAAATAAAAACATGAATCCCTCTCCCCCAGCTATGGGTAAATAGTAGGGCAGTCTGATTTCTTTAGCTTTGGTAAGGCAATCAGTCTAAGTAAAAAAAAGTAGTCAATAGAGCAGCCGGACAGCAAGGGAGTCTACCCCCTTTTCACTAGCACTAGACCAAGGAGATTATTTTAGCATCTGAGGTGGAGTGCCACACCTACCATCAGCTTCTCACTTTACCGCACAGATTCCTGTGCTACTTATATACTGAGTTGCCGATGGCTGGTATCAAACCAGGAACCTTGTGATTCCAAGGCAGATACTCTACCAACTGAGCTCAGTCTAAGAGAACGAAAACTCTGAATTCAAACCAGCTGGACTCCGCCTAAAATAAACTGACCTTGTGTCACATTCTGCTTGTGGTGAAGGGGCTGGCTAAATACTTCATTCAGCTCTGATGATGTATTGGAAATGTCTTGAATGTAAGAATTTGATCTGTGAGTATGTAATGTTTTATTTAGGGGGTGACAAAATGGTTGCTAGGCTAGTGCCAAAGTCACATGATAAATTTGTTTGCGGAACTTGAGTAAGACAATTGTTTCCTCCTCCTTCAAATTTTATGAATCTAATCTACTGTCAGTATGTGTGCGTAAACTTTGTTCTATTGTGTGAAGATGGTGATTGGATCTCAAAGAGAAAATCAGATGAATGAAAGATTTATTAGAGCAAATTAATTACACTTCCATCTTTTCAAAATACCTTAAGAGCAAAACTACTGATGAATGTAAAGGTAGTGAGTAACCCATATAAAAATCTCAATCTAAATAGTTTTAAAGCTGATTTTGATTTTCTTTTTATGATAATAACAATCTCATGAGTCACATAATACCAAGCTTAATTAACTTTTACTAGCAGAAACTGTGGATATACCACAGTATGATAATTCAATAGTAGAAAAAAAAAATAGCAAAACTACTGACAAACATAAAGATAGTGAGTAACTCATATAAAAGTCTAAATCTAAAATAATCTTAAAGCTGATTTTGATTCTTGTGATAATAGCAGGACCTGTGGATATACCACAGTATGATAATTCAAATTATTACAATGTTTGGTATATTTACTTAAGAACTAAATAGTTAAATATGTAAAAACAAAAAGTAAAGTACAGTTGTCAGGGTGGCCGAAAGTCGGTATCAGCCAGACAGTGAGGAAGTCTATCCCCTTTTCACTAGTGCTAGACCAAAGAAAATCTCAATCTAAAATAATCTTAAAACTGATTTTGATTTTCTTTTATGATAATAACAATCTCATGAGTCACATAATGCCAACGATAATGAACTTTTACTAGCAGAACCTGTGGATATACCACAGTATGATAATTTAATTATTACAACATTTGATATGTTTACTTAAGAGCTATTTAAAAATAGTTCAATATGTAAAAAGTATAATAATCTTGATTTAACTCTCTCTCACTCTTTTTTTTCTTTATTTCCTTCTTTTCATCTTTTCATTATGTTTGATTGAAACAGATTAGCGTTATCATTTCTGTATGCTCACACCCTCTCTCTATTTTCCCCTACTCTCTTTCTTTCTTATTATATTTTTCTGTTTAGCATGTACTTTTTCTCCCTTTCTTTCTTTATGATAAAAATGGAATGGTCCATTATTTTGCTGAGGTGATGGCACTCATAAGAAATAAGAATTTGACGGATAAACAACACCAAATAATCAGGATTTACATTTTGGCATTTCATCTTGAATGATTTAGACAATCTTATTGTTAACAAGAGTATAACAGTTGTACAATTATGGAACACGAATATTAATATATAGATTATTAATTTTGACTAACATTTTTGTTCATCTCTCACAAAGAAATTATGATTCAGGTAAATCATGATAAAAAGCAACTAAATTAAAGAAAATACTAGCCAGAATTAATAATGATAATGATGTATATTAGCAATTTAAAAATAAACCTTTGTAAATGCATTGACTTTAGAAATAACAATTCCATTCCCAAAAGTAAACAGAAAATTTAAATATTAACAACATAAAATAAGAATACTTAATTTCTATGAGAAAAATACAATTGTATTTATAAATCTTTTCTTTTAACAGTCTGTGACACTATTTTGTGTTTTACTCAGTAAGTTTTTATTGCTAGTTTAAAGCCATTATATTGTTGAATAGAGCGTGTTGAAATCTTTTTTTTCCACATGAATTATATATTTCTGTCACTCCAATCGACAAAGTCATATGTATCTTCTAATAATATCAAAGCATTGTGTTAAAAAATTCAGCCTCAATGGTGTTGTGGACTGTTGATATGAAAATTTAGATTTTGAAATTAAATTTATCTGCTTATTGGAAAAAAAAAACTGAGAATAATGTAGTAGAATTCCATATCTTTCAAATAAAAAATAAAAGATAATGATCTAATATACTGAGATATTTCCTATGATAAATGTTGGAATTAATTATAGAAGGACAAGAATTTGTAGTTATCTATTGGTTCAAGACGATGGGATTGGTTGTGTTGGGGAATTGAGAATGCAGGAATATCAGTCAAGTGAATTTCATTCACTGGAGTAAATAAAAGAAAAGAAGAAGAAAGCAAAGAGAGAAGGAAGAAGAAATTTAAGAAAGAAAGAGTTGGAAATGAAGAAAGAAAGAATACTATCTTTTTGGGCAAACAAACAGAAATTATGTTTAAAATGGTTCAAAGTTTTCAAAATCCTACCACCTTTCTGGGTATGTATTTTGGATCTTAAATCCAAACATCTATTTCTTACAATGAAAAACACATTCCACTCTAAAATCCACCTGTACTGATTTTAGGATTTCGGTAATTTATGAGGAAATGCGTCCTGGTCCCCTGCCTCAAAAATTGCTACCCAGTGACTATTAAAATAACGACCCAGCTCAGTCTATTCAAAACTATCCATCTTCATATCTATCTATCTATCTATCTCAATTTTTTCATATATATATATATATTACTTTAGATACTAAGATTTTCTTTTATTCATGTTTGTTTAATGTCTTGTTTTTAGTTTAAATAAACAAGAATTACGACAAAAAAAGAAGCGACCCCCCCCCAAATACATTTACTTGTCGAAAATATCTATCTCCATTTGTTCATATCTATCTATATTATTTTGTTTGTTTATCTATCTATCTATCTCAGTCTATTCCAAACTATATATCCATCTTCATATCTAAACAAGAATTACGACAAATTACGATAAATAAACAAGAATTACGACGAGCTGGGGTTGTTATTTTGATAGTCACCGGGTAGCAATTTTTGAGGCAGGAGACCGGGACGCACTTCCCAGGATTTCTTTGATGTGATCCAGCTCAGCCTTCTGTTCTTGGGATTTTATTTTCCACTGTTTGCAGCATCTAAATAAATAGTAATAAGAGTAAAGAAAAGAAAAGAAGAAAGTAAAGAGAGAATGAGTTGGAAATAAAGAGAGAAAGAATACTAAGTGATGCAGAGAAGGAAGAAAACTGAAGTATAGAAGAAAACAAGAAAAAAGAAATTAAGTATACAGAGCAAGAGAGATGATTGATTGATTTTAATGGCATTTCGACCTGTCTAGGGTTATTCTATACCTAACTGTTAGGCAATCATATTCATTGTATCTCTCTGAATAATAATTAATACAGCTTAACACCTATACCCCAGCTATGGTTAGCGGAATGAGAACAGGATACCCCCGTGGACTGAATAAAGTGTTAGGTTCAAAGTTCCATGATGGCTCCTGATTATGACGTGATGGCTCCTGATTACGACAAGAAGGTTCCCGACTACGACAAGAATGTTCCCAAGTTCAAAAAGAAGGTTTCTGAGTCCGAGAAGGTTCCCGAATCTGAGAAGGTTCCCAAGTCCGAAAAGAAATACTTGAAGAAGGCCGGAGGTATGACCTCCGGCCTTCAGCCGAAACATTGTACAGATAACAATGAAGATGAGAACAATACTCCGAATAATGCAGATAATACTAATCATCATCTCAAACATTCAGAGAAATAGCATAATTGATTTGTTTATATTTCAATAACAATGAAGATAAGGACAATAGTCTAAATAATACAAATACATTCATTGTACATTCTTTGTGTAGTTTTTTTCTTCTTTGTACACACTTATCAAATATGAACAATTTTTAAACAAATTTATCTGATATATCTTTTTAAAACTCCTCTTTTTTTTATCTATTTAACCCATAAATGATACCCAAACAGGTACTATCACTCTAAATCAGAGTGGACCTGGGAGTAATGACAATGAAGGAATTATATTATACTCTTTGGAGCTCCAGCCCTGGAGCCTCAACATCATAAGCAGTTTAGTATCATTTTGTAGAGAGGGTCTTACCCCTCTGCAAGGTATACAGTCAGCATATTCTAAACCCTGTGGTTTGGGCTGGAGCAAGAGAGAGGTACAAAAAAGAGTCGTATAGTCTACCTCGGTATTCACTCCTCCTATTACTGTGACAACATCATTTCTGTTTACTCTGTGTCTAATAGTCCAGTTCAGCTCAGTCAGTAGAACATCTGCTTTGGAACCACAGGGTTACTGGTTTGATACCAGCCCTCACTGGCTCAGTGCATGAGTAGCACAGCTTGGGTCTGTGTAGTAAAGTGGCAAGCTGATGTTAGATGTTCTGCTCTACATCAGATGTAAAACCAAAGCGCTAGTTACTTCCCTTGCTGTTCAGCTGGGCCACTCTGCGGTATGGGCTGGGCACAAGTCCTCGTTTTAATGTGGGCCCACCCACAAGCCGAAGCTCATGGGTGGGAAAGAACAAAAATTGCGTCGATCCCTTCGGCATTCCCCCTCAAGGGGGGCACATCAGGCGCTGGGCAATAAACCCAGCCCTGCCCCCAAGGGGACAGGTATTGCCTGGGGAGATAGCCCACTGGGACTGGCGCTATTAATTGAACACACTGGTCCAGTGGCCAAAGCACACCGGACCCAGTCCTGAAGGACGGGTTGGAAATGCCAAGTATATATATATATAATTTGTGTGTGTGACATTGTGCTATGTATATAGGAGATTTTATATGTACCTTTATAGGTCAACTTTGGACACCTAACATGGTGTAATGGTAAGCATGCTAGATTAGCAGACCATTGGTAGTGAGTTCGGTTTTCACTGGGTGCCCCATACCTCTTGCCATGCCAAATCTAAGATGGGTACCTCACATAGTGTACTGGTTAGCAAGCTAGATTTGCAGACCATTGTTAGTGAGTTTGATTCTTATTGGGCGCCCCCATACTTCTGGCCTTGTGCCACATCTAAGCTAAGCTTAGTAAATAACTATAAGTCAACTTTGACAGTTAAATTTGCTTTCATTTTCTTGTATTTCCACATGCTAATAGAAATTCAGTGCGATTTTTTTTTTTTTGAAGCACAAAGTAATTTACATTCCTTAATAATAAAGAAGAAAAGCAATACTCTTTATGCTTTTGATAGTGCCTTATCCATTTACAAGCGTATATATTTTCAAAGAAGGACATTATTATTCTTGTTTTGTAAAGAATGGCGTCAGTGAGTATGTAGCCAATAATCTAACTTGTGACAGTAATGAATGCAAGAATCACTGATCACAATATAAGTAAAGAGCTGTGTACAAAGAAGAATCTTAACAGAAAGACAGATCTGTGTCTTTATGAAGAAATTGTTTCCTCGGCTTAACTCAGTTGGCTTGGAACCACAAGGATCTGTGTTCAATACCAGCCCTCGCCAACTCAGGGTATGAGTAGCACAGGCATCTGTGCAGTAAAGTGGGGAGCTGATGGTAGGTGTGGCTCCACCTCGATGCAAAAACAATCACCCTGGTCTAGTGCTAACGAAAAGGGGATAGACTCCATCGCTGTCGCAGACAATAGGCCAGTGCTAGCAAAAAGGGGATAGACTCCATCTGGTGCTCCACCTCAGATGCAAAAACAATAGTGCCGAGCTGTCCAGCACATACAGACAATAGGCCACTCTGGTGCTCCACCTCAGATGCAAAAACAATTGCCCTGTCTAGTGCTAGCGAAAAGGGGATATACTCCACCGCTGTCCAGCACATACAGACAAGGTGGATGCAAAGAGTGCTAGCGAAAAGGGGATAGACTCCATCGCTATCGCTCATGCAATTTCTCCAATTGGTCTAGTGCTAGCGAAAAGGGATAGACTCCATCGCTATCCAGCTCATACAGACAACAGGCTACTCTGCCAACTTTACTTTTTACTTACTACTTCCAAGGTGGATTCTCTACCAACTGAGCTTGAGAACAAAATTAAGAAATAGATGTTGTTTAGAAAAATGAATTAAGTAAAGATTTGTGATGTCTTTTGTGTCTGCAATGTAAGACCTGCCCTGACATAGACAAGTACTTCGGCTAGTTGATTATATATGAAAACAATTCAGTAATTTTGTGCATACTGGCACATTCTATAATATCTAACATCAAATTAGTTTAAAAGCTTTCCTTTTTGCATTGACAATAGAAGCAGTGGCCAGTAGATATGAACATGTTTTGTGTTCTGTCAAACTGAATGAATAAGTGAATTAACTGATTCTGTTCACACGATACAGTTTCTCTTCCTTTTTTTTTCTTTTTTTTTTCTGGTCTCCATGTGTATTGACAATTCAACAACTCCAGTCTTTACAAGGAAGAATATATGCATTGTCATGACCAAAGCAATTCTTCTATTACATTTTAGAAATCTGTTGATTATGCTACAGATTTTTTTTTTTTTTTTTTACTTCTCTTTTCAACAGAACCAAAAATCTATAGTCATTGTCATCATCATTATCAGTCGGCTAAACCCTAAAGGTCATTGGACCCCGACAGACAACAAACAACAGTACTCAACACACACTATCTCTCTCTCTCTCTGTCTTATCTATTTCTCTTCTCTCTCTCTCTCTCTCTCTCTCTCTATATATATATATATATATATATATATATATATATTATATTTTTTTTCTCTCTCTTTCTTTCTCTATTTTTCTCACTATTTCTTTCTTGCTCTCCTTCTCTCTCTCTCTCTCTCTCTCTCTCTCTCTCTCTCTCTCTCTCTCTCTCTCTCTCTCTCTCTTTGTCTTTCTTTCCTCTGTTTCTTTCTCTCTCTCAATTTTTTTTCCTCTTGCTTTTTGCTACATTTCTCTCTCTCTCTCTCTCTCTCTCAGTATCTCTTTCTCCCTTTCTCCATTTCTTTCTCTCTCTCTCTCTCTCTCTCTCTCTCTCTGAAAACAAATAATAAACAGCAGTACTTGTACACACTTTCTCTCTCTCTCTGTGTCTTTCTCTATATTTCAATCTCTCTCTCTCTCTCTCTCTCTCTCTCTCTCTCTCTCTCTATATATATATATATATATATATATATATATATTTCTTTTTCTTTCTTTCTTTCTCTTTATTTTTCTTGCTCTATTTCTTTCTTGCTCTCCTTCTTTCTCACTCTCTTTCTTCTTCTCTCTTTTTTTCTTGCTCCATTTTTCTCTGTCTCTCTCTGTCTCTCTCTCCATTTCTTTCTCTCTCTTTTTCTATTTCTTTCTCTCCCTCTTTCTATTTCTTTCCCTCCCTCTATATTTCTCACTTCCTCCTCCTTCTTCTCCATTTCTCTCTTTCCCCTCCCTCTAGTTCTTTGTCACTTTCACTATGTCCATTCCTTGGTTTTATCTTTCTCCATTTTCTATATATTTTCCCTTTCTTCCATGTTGTTTCTCGACCATGCAAATGATCATAAGATATAACCATACTTCTTAAACTTGTCTTTATTGTGGTTAAGAGGTCTGTGTATCATCTGATAGCATCTTGTTTCTTGCAGTGGATCTATTTATTTCTTTATTTAAATTGTGTTTTTTTTCTTCTTTGTACCATCAGCCAAGATCATTGGATATCAAATTACTCAAGATTGCCAAACTGATACCTCACCTCCCAAATATTGAATCTTGCTTTCACTATACAATTTATTGACACACTAAGAAAGTTTCTCAACATCTAATATCATCAACAAAATTGTATAAGATGCATGAGGCAATTATTCAATGGTAACTGTTATTTTTTTTTACATACAAATAAAATATGGAGCACTAGATGAAAATGCAATATCAGCTTGTTTGACATTAACAAGGTTTTATTTAACACAGGGTAGAGAAATGCTTCTACCCTAAAAGTGACTTAAGAGCTCAACTTGTGTAGCTCATATCCCCAATCCATCTTTCATGGAAGAAGACCCATTTTTGGTTGTAGCTCCCACAATGCATCTGTCATAGGAGACAACTACTGGTCAAGGGGCGCAACTCTAGAATGATGATCAACAAAAAAATAAACACTGTGGAAAACTCCAAATGCTCAATGCTAACATCCATTACTGTTAATTTTGGATAATATTTACTACCCTGCACAAGGATTGAACTTGCCACCAGCAGGTAATGAAAAGTAAGGATCTATTTGATCGACCTGTTTCCCCTACTGGTTGAAATGGGTTCAGCCCATACAGCTCAATATAAGCTTTTGGTATTTCTCTCTCAAGGATTTATTCAGAGTGAATTCTTGTGAAGCTGTGTAAGACTGATTCAAGAATTTAAGAGGAATCAACACATGCTCACAACTCTGTTTTTTATACAGACTAACAAGAATATGCACCCTCCGGGCGTAAGTATTTAACTTTTAATGTAATGAAATATATTAAATTACTGGGTACCCCCCCCCAAAAAAAACAGAACCCAAATTAATGAATTTAAATAAGAATGCATATAAAAAGATTACACTTATTTTGATTATCTTTTGATTGGTTCCTATAGGTAATTATTTATTAAACCCGGTTTTCTTAAAGCCAGTGAGCAAATTAACCACACCATATATTATGTAAACCTTTATTTCTTAGTGTGTTTAAAATCCTGCCATGTGTCTTATATATCATTAATAATGTGGGCTGTTTTGAGGCAAATCTATCTCAGATTTTCATAGAGACATCATTAATAAATAAGATTTATTCTGTATATCAATGATTTTGTCTATAAATTAAATAGTCATTGATAAACTTACACAATTCCTGAGGGTATTGTAACAAGCAGTGATGAAGTTTCAGTTACAGACAGACAGATGCAGAATTTCCATTATAATAAGATTGTTAGAAGTATTTTCAAATCACCACATAATCTGATGGTGTGAGGCCTGGCTGGTTGCTTATTTTAATCATTGATTGATTTTAATTTAATTTAGTGATATTTTGTGCCTAGTGGTTAGGGAATCGCATATACCACAGTATGATAATTCAATAGTAGAAAAAAAAAATAGCAAAACTACTGACAAACATAAAGATAGTAAGTAACTCATATAAAAGTCTAAATCTAAAATAATCTTAAAGCTGATTTTGATACTTGTGATAATAGCAAGACCTGTGGATATACCACAGTATGATAATTCAAATTATTACAATGTTTGGTATATTTACTTAAGTACTAATGCTAAATAGTTAAATATTTACATTTTTGTGAAGTTCTTAAGAGTCTTTTGCACACAGTCGTATTGAATATAAATAATTTTCAAATAAATCTATTTG
>CM042148.1:102051510-102081510 GCA_023376005.1 Doryteuthis pealeii
GCTTTACCGGCACCTTGATCCACCAGGTCATGTCCTGTGGGATAAAAGCATGGGTAGAGCTCATAAGTTATTATTTTTACTTATTTTCTTTTTACCTTCGGATTTTTGTCGTCTTGCCTGACGTTCATTCAGTCGTTGTTAGCTTCCTCTATTTCATCCGTCTAAGGTGATGTTAATGTTATTCGCATGTTGTATAACTTTCACAGCCGCACACACTCATGTGTGTACCAAGTTTCCCAAATATGTTGGTTAGAGGTGCTTGGTCTAATGGTTAGAGTCATAGGAAATGGACTCGTTGATCCGTGTTCAAATCCTGGACGAAGCTGCAGTTCACATAGCGCTAATACCCTTGGGAAAGGTATGAATCTAACTACTCTCTTTCCAACTATGGGTAAATAGTAGAGCAGACTGGTTGCCTAACCAAGGTTAAAGAGTCCAGTATGTGAATAGTAGTGTAAGATTCAAAGGTTATGACAAAGTCATAACTCGGAACGCAAACAAACTCTGACAAAGGTTGAAGGACAAAACATTTTATATAACAGCACAAGAATTAACATGGTACATAATACATACATACATAAGTAATATAAAGTTACATGTAAAAGGGATAAACATAAAAGCAACAGACATGAGACTAGGAATAGTCCATGCTGTATAAATCCCTTACAACGAGAAAGGGGTAGTCATAAGACTACCTCATGGTGTCTCGTAGGTCGGCAGGCAAAGAGAGGCAGAGAAGTTCAAATCCGCCGCTTAAATACACCAGGCCCCTAGCGGGAACCAGCGACACTATACGGGCAGACAACTCTCCAGGCAAATACGAAAATAACCCCACAGTAGCTTTGTCCAGGATTTGAACTCAGTTCAATGAGTCCATTTCCTATGACTCTAACCATTACACCATAGGCTCCAACATGTGTCCATGTACTTCTGATACTAACTCATGTTAACACCATATTTGCGGCCTAAATCATCATAAGATTTACTCTATAGTCAAGAATAGATAGTTTCAAGACAAAAAAAAGAGTACATACTGCCTAGATAGTCACACTCTCTTTTTGTTTTACTAAACATCTTTCATTTATTTCCACTTTTTAATACGTTTCCCCAAACTCTTTTGAGGCATTCTGATGTAATTTTCTCTTTCATTTCCAGCTGTTTTGCCAATTTTCAGAATCTTAAAGTATTTATCTTCCTTTCTTTATATTCATAGACCAATCAGCTTTTTAGGTGATTGTTATATTTGTTTGCAAAGAATGGAGACGAATATTCTTGCATCATTATTTTTTCCATCTAGTAATTTTAATGGTAGCTTTGGTTCAAACCATTAATCATTTCTGGTCGTCACTCATTTGTATTAGCAATGCTAAGGAAATGCTGCCTATGAATTATTTATGCCCATCTCCTGTTGTCTGCTTTATCTTTTATGATGAAACTCAGCAGTTATAAGACAAAGGGGTTGGTCTCTATTTTTCAATCTTTTTATATCTTCTCTTCTTACTTTTGATTCACTCTTTGCCTCGACCACACGTGTGTGTTGCTGTTAAAATAAAGGATCACTATTAACTCCTTATAAGAATGTCATTTGAATATCTTATGTAAAAAAAATAATACAAACAGAAAAAAACAAAACCAAAAAAAAAAAACACACTTTGTGAGTCTCTTATATTCTGCTACAAAATTACTGTCTTGTATTGCTAGTGTATAAAATGAATGCCTCTGTCATCATTTTTAAGAATCATTCTCATCAAAATGATACTTTATGCTCTCCTTATTATGATATCATTGGCACTTTTAAACTATCTATAAAAGAAATCTTGTGTGCAGCTCCAATTCTTAGGTGTGTGGAGTCACCCTTTTGTTGCTATTACTCACAGCTCCTTATTACCCAGAATAGTAGGTATTGAACCTGGAACCTTGTAGTTCCTAAGTGGATGCTCTACCAATTGAGCTATAGACTGAGAATAATAGGTACAAAAAATGATTCTAGTGGTGCTGCTCCAATTCTTAGGAGTGTGGAGCCACCCCTTTGTTACCATTATTCACAAGTCTTCATGACCCAGAATAGTTGTGCCTGTTTAGGTCCTATCTATGGCTCAATTTGATCTATCTCGAAATTACTAATATTTGATAAGTGTATTAAAATCTTATAACTATATGTTAGAGGTAGAGGTGCGTGGTGTAATGCTTAGAGTCATAGGAAATGGACTCATCAACCTGAGTTCAAATCCTGTACAAGGCTGTTTACATTTCCCATATTGCTAATACCCTTGGGAAAGGTATGCATCCAACTACTCTCCCTCCAGGTAAGAGTAAATAGTAAGGTAGTTTGGGCTCTTTAACCAGTCTAGGAGAAGGAGAACTTGTTAAACTCCGCTCAAGAAATTGACCTTGTGTCACATCCTACTCATGTAGAGGGGTTCATAAATATATATAAATTGAATCTGGTGGTGCATCTTCAGTTCTTGGGATTATGGATTCACCCCTTTGTTACAATTACTCACAATCCTTTTCACCCAGAATAGTAATGCCTGTTTATGGTTTGAATTGATCTATTTTGAAATTACTAATATTTGATGAGATTATTGAAATCATATAACTGTATGAAAAAAAAAGATGCTTTATGCTTTCTTTTTATAATATTATTGGCAATCTCCGACTATATATGAATTCCAGACAAATTTTGGTTGTGCATTGGAAACTGGTAAATGTAAATCCTTAGATTTTTGACTGGAAATATATGCTTTATTTCTTCTTGAATCTGACTGCAATCACATGCTCGTTTTATGATAAATATCAAATTACCATATTCAATGACGTAGAGGATGTGGAATCCCAAAAGATTTTTATTCATTGCAGTGTGGCAGTAAAAGCTGAATATTGGCTTATAGAAAGGCCCCAAGATATAGAAATAAATTTTTTTTCAATCATTTTATTTGAAAATGTACCTGTCCTATATACAATCATATATTGTATTTCAATTTGAAAACTTTGATAAAATTATTGAATTTCCAAAAATATGTTCTGTTTTTATTAGGAAAAAGATCCTTAAAGGATCCTTTGAACCAAAATTGGATTTTTGTTGGCTGGCTGGCTGGTTGGTTGGTTGGTTGGTTGGTTGGTTGGTTGGCTGGTTTTAAGGCATGTTAACCTTTGTTGGATTATTTTGCTGAAGTCAGATTTTTTTCTCCATTAAATGGTTTCAAATAAATATTCCTATTTAAAAAAAATGTCCTCACACAGTGACATGGCTTCAAGTATTTCTATCTAATACTAATATAATTTTCAAACAGATATATTTAACTCATTGATGGAATCCTAACAGGTTCTAGGATTTCATGTCAGAGTCAACCTGGGAGTAATTGCAATTAATGATTGGTTGGTTGGTTAGTTGTTTGGTTTTATGGCATGTCAACTCTTGTTGGGTTATTTAATGCTGAACTCAGTCTCTTTTTTTTTCAAGTATTTTTATCTAATACTAATAATTTTCAAAATGATTTATTTGATTCATAAATGGGATTCCAACAGGTACTACAACTCTAAGTCAAAATTGACCTGTGAGTAATTACAATCATTGATTGGTTGGTTTTACAGTTTTGTTTTAAACATTATCTCAAATATATTTATCTGACCTATAGAGGAGATGCTAACAGGTACTACCACTCTGGTCCAGAGTAGACCTGAGCGTAATGGCAATGTAGAGGTGACTCCACACTCCTCAGAATTCCAAAATTTTATCCTTGCTACTATAAAGTATGAAAAACGTGATCTGTGGTATTCAGATGTCAAGAGCAGGAATGCAAATGGCTGCTTTCATCATTGTATTTATACACTATTTTGGTCAAGGGCTGCTCACCCTGTTCAGCCTAGGCAAAAGAGCAGATCACTGTATTGTACTTATACAGCTACCAGATGAAGTTGAGTGTCATAACCAGCTCACCTAAAACTAGATTTGTTCTTTCATAGTGAAATGCACAATTCAACTGAAAGGTTGCATAATGTTGGGAAAATACTTTAATTGAATAAAAATGCTATGAATTTATATGAAGAAAATATCCCCCACCACACCCTCGAAATGCTGGGACTTTTTGATTAATCAAATTGTTTTAACAGCTTATGTATTATTATATTTCAATATATATATTATATATATATATATATATATAATTAAATAAAACTCTTTATGTGAAGATGAATTATATTCATAACTTTGACATATATATATATATATATATATATATATATATAATTGATAATTTTGAATCATATTACCATGACCAGACAACTCGGCAAACACCATTTGCGACATCCGGAGCACTGGACAGCTGTTTCGACCTCCTTTGGTCTCATCAGCAGTGCATACCACAATCTCCGCCACTAGAGATTGAACCAGTGGACCACAGTGTGAAGAGCGGGGACTTAACACACTGGGCCACCAGCCCATGCCACAAACGGAGAATGCCAAATCATCTAGTCAATGGTAACATTAATTCAAATGCGCAGTCACCTAACCTATATTGCCATGTATCCCATCGCAGGATTACAGAGGGCAAGGGCACCTCTAGGACAACGACTTCCCAATTCGGGGCCTGAATCCTCAGAATGCAACCTAATGGGCAAAGGTATATATTGAATTTTTGATATTTTTGATAGAGGAATTATATATATAATTGATAATTGGCGGAGATATATATATATATATGCAAGTATTTTTTCTGTTAATAAATAGAGCTGTCTACATGCTGATTTGAAAGTCCTAATCTACAGGGTGTTGCCAATAATCTATGTTACCACATAGATTATTGGCAACACCTACAAGTTGAATTTTCTGGTTTGTTTGGAATATGTTAAAAGGCAATTTTATCTGCAAAATGCTATTTACATGAACTAAGATGTTCTTTTCCCCATAAAAGATGGTAAAAATGGATTGTAACAATAATCTTTTAAATTTGTTTTTTCATTGAATCTAATTTCTATTTAGATAGAAATCTATCCTGAAGCAAAAATAAACATGAAGCCAAAAATGAGAAAAACATATACGTTATATACTCATCTATAAGTCTATCTTGTGTATAGTTTGTCCCTTGATTTAAGATCACAAAATCATTCAATTGTGGAATTAATTTTTGAAGTCAATAGTTACTTCTAGTTCTTCCCATTAGCTTGCATTTCAACTGTAGCAAATTATTATCCTTGTATAGATCAATGCCAGTTTTTAGCTTAAAGATTTAGTCTTCCAAATTTGTTTGATACACAAGTTGATATCTTGTCTTTGCCAAAAATTAGGAGTGCTTATAGCTTAATAGAACCCATGTGAGATGTCTTAAAAAGATCATCAAGTCTGAAGCTATATTTACTAAGAAATAAATGAACAAGGAATTAAATGTTTCCTTCAAAATAGTCCTCTTGGCATATTTATTCCAATGTTTTCCATTAGTCAAAGGCTCTCTGAAACTCTTCTTTTGATAGGGGAATCTTTGCTATTGTATTTCTTTTAATATTCTCCACATCTGGGATCATCTTATTCCTAAAGATTAGGCACTGTGTCCATTTTTACATTTTTGTGTATTTATTTCTAAAGAGATAAATTAAGTCTGATGCTGTATTTACCAAGAAATAAATGAACAAGAAATTAAATGTTTTCTTCAAAATAGTCTTCTTTGCAAACTTATCCAGCCCTGTCACCTGGGGCATTAGAATACATTGACTGCACTACTGCAGAGAAGTAAGTAAGACCCCACCCCCCGGAGAATGGACCCCTGGTGGTTGTGTAGTCCATGACATGCAACATTCCACTTTGGCCCTTACTTCGGCTAGACAGGTGGTCAGAGAGGTCCTCTCTGATCAACTGTTTTGTCATGTTAAGCTCTAGCACCTGTGTGATTGTGCCAACCCTATTGCCTTTATGGCAAGCCCCCAACCCTTATCATATATGTGCTAGAAAGCGGTGGCTGAGGGTCTTAATGACCTGGGTATGACATTAAACTCTATCTGATGGTGTAGTTCAAATTCTGGAGCTCTGTGAAATATGAAGTACCTCTTGATCCCTATTACTATCAAGTCTATTCTAACCCAGAGTGGTAGTTCCTGTTAGGGTCCCATCTATGGCTTAAATAGAAAACAAAATTAGTTTAAAAGAATATGTTTAAAAAAAATGTAATTTAGAAAAAAAATGAGTACCAATCAAGAATGAATAAAACAAAACATCTTCAGCATAAAATAACAGCCTCACTTTATTATATAAGTTTCTCAGTTGTGCAAATGTTTTAATTTAGATTTAAGAATTAAAAGAACTAGCAAGACCTGTGGATATACCACAGTATGATAATTTAATTATTACAATATTTGATATGTTTACTTAAGAGCTATTGAAAAATTGTTCAATATGTAAAAAAGTATATTAATCTTAATTTAACTCTCTCTCACTGTTTTTTTTCTTTCTTTCTTTTCATTTTTCATTATGTACGATTGAAACAGATTAATGTTATTGCTTCAACCCACTCATCCCCTTTCTTTATATTTTCCCTACTATCTTACTTTCTTTGTTATTATATTTTTCTGTGTAGCATGTCCTTTCTCTTCCCTTTTTATAATAAAAAGGGAAAGGTCCATTATTTAGCTGAAGGGATGACACTCACAAGAAATAAGAATTTAGTATTTATATTTTTGCATTTCATCTTAGACAATTTGGATGTTCTCATTTTTAGCCAGAGGGTAATGCTAGATGATAATGGTTGTACAGTTAAGGAACACAAATATTGATATTATTTCTCTGAATGTTTGAGATTAGGCTTGAAGATTAGTATTATCTGCGTTATTCGGACTATTGTCCCCATCTTCATTGTTATTTGTTCCGTGATGGCTCCTGAATACGACAAGAAGGTTCCCGAGTCCGAGAAGGTTCCCGAGTCCGACAAGAAATACCTGAAGAAAGCCGGAGGGTATATCGTCTGAAACGTTGTACAAATAACAATGAAGATGGGCACAATAGTCCAAATAACACAGATAATACTAAATATTGATATATAAATTTAAAGATTCTGTCTCAACACTTTTTGATCAATACCTTGGCTGTCATTACTTGTCAATTTATAGTTAGACACACAGACAGACGAGAACTGACCAATTGGAAGTTCTTAATGCAAGTTGACTTATCATCTTACATTATAATAGAAAACATTTTAGTTAAATCCCAAGAGAAGGTAATTTCTTTCAACATTTCTCATGGGGGGTGGGGGGAGAACCCCCATGGTGCAGGGGCTAATGTGTTGGACTGTGATATTGTATTAAGTGAGTTTGAACTCTAGTTGTGCTATTATATACACATTCAGAAGTTATGACCCCCCCCCATCCCCATCTATGAGTTAAATAGTATCACTATAGTTTTTCTACAAGGATGATTTTGGCATTAAATAACCCATGAATGTTGATATGTCATTAAACAAAAGAAATAGATTAAACTAGTTTTTAATGAGTGTTAAAAAAAGAGTATTGTAGAAAAAATGCAAGAAAAAAGATGAAAGAAAAAACAAGTAAAAAATTAATGACACAAGTTATCCTTTCTTTTGTCATCGGAGCTAAGAATTTGTTTTGGGTCAGTAAAATAGTTTTTTTTTCTTAAAAAAAAACATAGATTACTAATTAGGACTAAGTCTATTCTAGTAGTGACTACCCAAGCAGATTTGAATCAGAGTTTTCCTTCTCCTAGACTGGTTGCCTAACCAAGGTTAAAGAGTCTAGTCTACCTACTAATTACCCATAGCTGGAAGGAGAGTAGTTGGATTCATACCTTTCCCAAGGGTATTAACGCTAAGTGAACTATATCTTCATCCAGGATTTGAACTCTGGTTGACAAGTCAATTTCCTATGATTCTAACCATTATACCATGCACTGTCAACTTAATTACTATGTGTGATGTTAAGTGAGAGAGAGAGAGAGAGAGAGAGATAAGGAATGAGAGAGAGAGATAAGGAATGAGAGAAAGAGAGAGAGAGAGAGAGAGAGAGAGAGAGAGAGAGAGAGAGAGAGAGAGAGAGATAAGGAATGAGAGAGAGAGAGAGAGAGAGAGAGATAAGGAATGAGAGAGAGAGAGAGAGAGAGAGAGAGAGAGAGAGAGAGAGATATGAGAGAGAGAGAGAGAGAGAAAGAGAGAGAGCCTTTCTGTGATTGGACATAGCAATCACATGATGTGCTCAGCTTTGACACCAAGATCAGATAGACATTAAGACCAACAAAAACCAAACCAAACATTGAAACATTCTATTGCCATTGACAGAACAACTTGTAAAATGTCTCTGTACTGGAAATAAGATTTGTCTGTTTTTGTATATGCTCTATTAATATTAATGTTTCTTCCAAATTCTCTTGTAAGAAACCCCACAGCGTAGTGGCTAACGTGCTGAACTGCAACATTGTATTAGGAAGTTTAAACTCAAGTTGTGCTATTACATTCACTTTCAGACTACTACCCTTAAGAAATGTATGAACCCTCTCATCCCCCACCTATGGGCTAAATAGTACCACTTCTGTTTGTTGACTTTTTTGATATATAAGGTGTGTGCTGACGCCTGCTTTTACTTATAGACTCGGCAAGAACCATGTGATCTCTCTTGGCCAATCACTGGCAGTACTCTGAGGTTGATACAATACTTAACCGACCATACGGCCATAACTACGTTGACACTCGTGGATGACGGACATAGGATTAAATCACTGGACCTTAATAATACGCGGGATAGGATTTCTATGCTCACCAAAGGATTCCATAACTCAGGGCCTACTTTAAGCCCTTTTCAAATGGCCAAGGATGGCATTTAAAAACTTTACACTGTTCTTCTTAGACATTGAATATCGTATGAAGGTTGTTTTGACATTATATTAAGCTGGTTTGAACTTCAGTTGTGCTATTATATTTACTTTGGACTACTGCCCTTAAGAAATGTATGAACCCTCTTATCCAACAGCTATTGGTTAAATAGTATCACAATAATTCTTCTACAAGAATGGCTTTGGCATTAAATAACCTTGGAAGGTTGATATGCCATTAATCAAAGAAACCAAACCAACATTTCCTAGTTTAAATTTTTTTATAAATTTTCATAGTTGAAAACCAGTTTTTTGTTGTAATTTTTTGTGCACAAAGCTCTAAAAGCCTACAGCTGGGTTAAAATTGTACCATATGTTACGCTGGTAATAACCATGACAACTAATATCTACAAGAAAATATATCCTCTACGGTGGTCAAACGATATGTCTGCTTATGCAATGCAAGAAATAGAAACTGAATCATATTTTAACAAATTAGCATCTTAAAAAATAACTTAACATTGTTACTTATATTTAAAGGAAAATAAAAACATATTCATCAGTTCTCTTGATACTCTAGAAATAAATCAATCTAAAAAAAATACTTTCTAGATTAATTTTTTTTTTGTATGTGGTTATTTTCTTTTTTTTTTGCATGAGGTGAATTTTTTTTCCTTTTCGTGTGGTTAGGTTTTTTTTTCTTTTTTTTTTTTGGCATGTGGTTCATTTATTTTTATTCATTTTTTTTTTTTGTGGTAACTTTTCTCTTCTCTGAGAATGTATTTCAAGTAAATAAACTATGAAAATGATCTGCAATTTTTTTTTTTTTTTTCTGAGTGACGGCTGATGTAAACATTTTGTTATTTGCCAATGTAAAAAAAACCCAAAACAAAACATAAACAGAATATTTCATTCACATGTGCCCTAGTTAAATATGTCTTATTTCATGGGAATTGAATCTTTTAAAAAGAATTTCTTTTTTATATTTTAGTCAAATATTTGATCATACAGGTAGAAAATATCAAGACTTTAATAAATTCATCTTCATTTGCTTTTTGGAAGTGATGTTATATATGCATAGGTAAGGTATGGACTGCTATTGATACGCTAAAAACCATATAAAAATCTGATCTCATCAGGATGGGGGGGGGCAAAGTTTACGTACAGGAACATGCATGTCAAAAATGGAGGGTCCCATATCTCTTTGCCTACTTACACTGAAAAATTACTATGTGAACAACCCTGCTATCTTTTATTTTGTCTGTGAACCAAACCTGAGACTGGTACACAATCATTTTGCAATAAGAACCCAAATATCCCATCATACAGGTAGAAAATACCAAGACTTGAATAAATTTGGCTTTATTTGTAAGTGGTAAGGCATGGACTGCTATTGATGGGCTAAAAAGAATATGAAAAATCTGATCTCACCATATTGGGGGTGGGGGGAGTTTAGGTATCAGAACCAATATTTTGTGCTATAAACCAATTCCAAACAATGCAGAATTTATATCTATGGAAAAAAATTCAGAATTTTTTTTTTAATCCCCTTATTTCTTGAATGACCTTTGTGTTTGTGTTGTGTGTATATATATATATATATATATATATATATATATTATATATATATATAGCCATAGCATAATCTTTACAGATAAATTGCCAGATTGTGAGGGACGGCAATGATCTGTAAAGATTATGCTATTGCTATATATTTAGTATATAATATATATATATATATATATATATATATATATATATATATTTAAGAAATGTTTTCAATAAAGTTATGAACTTTAGTTATTTTGAAAATAGAAAGATAAATTTTCTGTGTATTTTCTGGTTTAAGATATCCCCATTTTGAGTGTTCAAATCTTGAGCTCAAATTTTAATTTGTCTGTTTTTGTATTCTAACTAATTATTCTTCAGACACCAGCTTGCTGTTTTCACTGGTCATGTGGTCTTTTTGCCTGTGGGTCCAGAAAAAAAAGATTTCTTTTTTTTTAAATTTCAATGATGGTGGGAGGCAGGGATGTTTTTGAAGACTAATTTATGAATTAGATATTGTTGCATCAAAAGATTCCAACTGAAGTGTCTTTAAGTATCAGATCTGTGAATGCTTTGTTCTCATCCTCAGCTAATCTGATTAATTTAATGTTCAAGTGGAATTCTTTCATACACTTATAGGTTTTATTGTTTCCTATATATTGATGATATCGCATAGGGAAGGCATGGCCTGCTATAAACAGATTATCAGTCATAAGGAAATTCGATCTCACAAGTTAAAGTGACAATTCTTCCAAGCCATAGTTTTATCAGTGCTACTGTATGGCTGCACCGCTGCGCATGAGTAGCAGAGTTTGGGTAATCTGATCTGAGCAATAAAGTGGGGAGCTGACAGTATGTGTGGCGCTCCTCCTAAGCAAAAACACTCTCCCTGGTCTAGCATTAGCAAAAAGGGGATAGACTCCCTCGCTGTCTGGTTGATACCAACAATAAGCCACTTTGCCAACTTCACTTATAATGTATCAAAATACATTTACACAATATTTAGAGCAAAGGCAAAGACATGTTCGCAGAAAATGTAAACTGCATTTGATTGTTAAACTCCAGTTCTGGAGATCTAGAGAGTGTTGTCATTACTCCCAGGTCCACTCTGACCTTGAGTTGTTGTACTTTTTAGGCTCCCATCTGTAGAAAAATCATACTAAGTTCCAATTATCATCGAATTGGTAAGACAAGGCAACAAGGAAGCCGTAACTTAATACAGATCTTACCTTGTTCCAATTCTACTGCAGAATGCCAGAATATTTATGAAGCCTCATAACATAATAGAAACCAAGCAGCCAATATGAACTCAAGGAATTGAATCACCCAAATACATGAACAGACTATTCTTGAGTTCCATAAGTACCAGCTATTTTGGACACTAGTTCAGTTGTGCTTAGCCAGTTGCTGTTGTCCAAAGCAACAGTAAACTGACTAACTGACTTCAACACCATCTATAGATCATTCAGATCTGTTTACAAATTAATTTTATTCAAAGTACAATTAACATGATTCCATAAGGTCTCGGCATAAAATAACCCTAGATGGGTTGACATGCCATAAAGTAAATCAATCTTTGGTGAAAGTCTAGATTGGGAAAGATGTTAGATATTCATGAGAACATGATTCATATAGAATATGAATGTTTTGCTTATATATCTTTCTGTAATCCTGTACATAAATATGTGCATAATTCTGTTTAAATACTTTTGTATGTTCATATTTTTAAGTTTGTATGTCGCCTCGATTGCGTTATGGATTTGTACATATGCACGGGAAGCTTAAGTAGGATTATTTCTGGACACGAGTGTGCCTGTATTTGTGCATACATTTTCATTTAAATTTGATATTCTGTAATGGTTTTGTAAATATTTAATAAATATGATAATGCTTCCAAAATGTTGTTTACGATAAGCCAATGCCTGAGAACAGAAAAAAAGAACAACAAGTAATAAAAACAAACAAACAACTAACAATACACAAGAATAAAATAAGGAGCAATGAAACTGCAATAAAAAGAATGAAAAGTGTCATTCCATGGAATTGTATTCTTGAAGCTTGAATTCACTTTCTTGAGAAATGAAAGCAATGGCACCCAACAGGCTGTTTTGTTTAGTTGACAAGGGCAGCGTTCATGAAAATAATTCTGTCATATCTAAAATAAAATATAATAAAAAAAAACTCCTTTCAGCTTATACAACTGAATGACTCATTTTTCTATAAAAATCAGTCTCTGTATATTCACAAATGCATCAGTAGTAATGAACGAATACTTTCATAATTTAAAACATACATCATACAGAGATGCTGATAGGTACATGTACTGCGTCCCTGATGCACAAAAATCTAAAAGGACGCAGTAAAATCATAGGCTGACCAAGATAGTCTCATGGAATGTGGGGTATCCCATTATAGTGTAACCGTTAAGCTAGACTCACAGATCCATTATAGCTAAATAGCGAGTTCAATCATTGCTATATGCCTTGTACTTGAAAAAAAGAATACAAAATATTAGATATGTATAATATATTGTTTGGTTTGGTTTAATGGCATATAAACCCTGTGGGTTATTTAATGCCAACTCTCTAATATATTGTTGTGAATAATGAATATTATATTGCAACAGTACAAATGTCAGCTGAAAAGTTCATAGGCTGACCAAGATACTCTTATGGAATATGGGGTATCTTATTATAGTGTAATGGTTATCAAGCTAGACTCACAGATCCATTATAACTAAATGGCGAGTTCAATCATTACTAGATAACTCGTACTTGACAAAAAAAGAATACAAAATATTAGACATGCAGAAATGCTGATAGGTACATGTCCTGCATCCCTAATGCTCAAAAATCTAAAAGGACGCAGTAAAATCGTATCCATGTGTCCCAGTGTTACATATACAATAAATGCAAATTTTTACAATGACTGAAAAGTGATTGCTAAAAAGGCAGAAAAAAGTGGAAAGCCATGAATTGTTAACTACTTAAAGGAGACAAACAATTTAAAATAAAAATATTGTTGTAGATTATTAATAAAAAGATAAATGCAATTTTTTACAATGAGAGAAAAATGATGGCTAAAAAGGCAGAAAAGAGTGGAGTGACATGAGTTGTCAACTATTTAAAGGAGACAAACAATTCAAATAAGATAGTAACCATTAAATCGTTTCATATCTTCATCTTCTGTTGGTTCTTTCCCTACTACACTTGTTATTTCTTGGGCACCTTTCTATTACTTTTGCATCATATCATTATTACTATCATTATATTATGTTATCATTACTTTTAGCTATATATCCTACCTACATGAATTTTTCTTATTTAATAACTTTATTAATACTTTGATGTGCTCCCTGATGTATATTGATATATTCTTATATTTGATTTGTTGATTTTAATGGAATGTCTACCCATTTAGGGTTATTTTATGCATAGAGGTTAGGGAATTACATTCATTGTACGTTCATGTTTACATTTTTTGTGTAGTTGTTTCTTAAGAGTTTTATTTATACATGGTCTTATCAAATACAAATAATTTTTGAATATATCTATTTGACCCATAGATGGGATCCTAAAATATACTCCACTTTGGGTCATAGCTGACCTGGGAGTAATGGCAAAAAAAGAGGTACTTCACACTCCCCAAATCTCTAGAACTCGAGCCTTATAGGACACCCCTTTGAGGGGGGTCTGACCACTCTGCATGGGATACAGTCAGCACATTATAAGCTCCAGAATGGACCTGGGAGTAATGGCAAAAAGAGGTACTTCACACTCCCCAAATCTCTAGAACTCGAGCCTTATAGGACACCCCTTTGAATGGGGTCTGACCACTCTGCATGGGATACAGTCAGCATATTATAAGCTCCAGAGTGGATCTGGGAATAATGGCAAAGAAGGGGTACTTCACACTCCCAAAATCTCTAGAACTCAAGCCTCTCCATCAGATACAGTTTATTGTAATACACAAGACACCTCCCTGGGAGTAATGGCAAAAAGGGGTACTTCACACTACCCAAATCTCCAGAACTGGAGTTTAACAATCACATACAGTTTATTGTCATACCCAGGGCACCCCTTTGAGGAGAGTCCTACCACTCTGCAAGTGGATAGTCAGCATATCATAAACTCTAGAATGGACCTGGGAGTAATGGCAAAGAAGGGGTACTTTACTCTCGTCAAATCTACAAAACTTGAGCCTCACCATCAGATGTGGTTAAGTGTTATACCCAGGACATCCTTTGTGGGGAAAGGTCTTAACAGTCTACAGGGGATGTAGTCAGCATATTCTAAGCCTCACTGACAAGTCAGCATATTATAAGCTCGGCCGACAGGGCATTTATCTGTTAGAGTTATTCCTAGCATTGCACTTTCCATTGATTTCTATATGTCTGAGTTTGTTAGTTTGCAATATGATATATGATAAAAAATTACTTTTTAACAGAATAAGAGAGAGGGAGTGAGTGAGTGGGAGAGATGTGTGAAAAAGGAAAATAAATAAATAAAAATCATAAGTGCAAAAACTAATTTAAAAACAGTTCCACAATAGTAAAAATAGAAGTTGAACAAAAACAAAACAAAACAAAAAAAAAAATGATTTTTTTTTTTTGTTTTTAATGAAAGCAGTAGGCAAACTTTAAGTTCATTGACATAAGCAAAAGAAACCCTAATGTCCATTCAGTTGGTCGTATAAAAGAACATGAGTCAGTTTTTTTGTTTAGTGCAGTCGATAGCAAAATAAGGAAAAAAATATAGTTGATAAAAATGAATTCTTTTATACTTTTCATTGCAGGGGGGCAAGAGCAATAGAATGCTAGTTTTGAGGAAACACAGCATGGTTACCAGGACAACATAGATGGTGCTTAATAAGGATTAATTAATATTGAGCTAAAAGCAATTTTCAATGGTTAGATGACAATTTCTACATGTAGAAAACTAAAGCCATTGATTTTTTTGAGTCCCAGTTGCATTTTGAATAAGGAAACTTCTTTATTTGCCATGTTTATTTAAAATAGGAATAGAATAAATTAAAAACTTCAGCTATTTTTCAACTTTTGTAAAAAAAAAGAAGAAAAAATTGTGTTCATATAGAGTCAATGATAACTATGTTTTCCAACTCTTGGGGAAGTGCGGTGGTGTACAGGTTAGAGTTGTAGGAAATGGACTCATCAACTCGAGTTCAAACCCTGGACAAAGCCACAGTTCACATAGTGCTAATACCTTTGGGAAAGGTATGAATCTAACTATTCTCCCTCCAGCTATAGATAAATAGGACAGACTGGGCTGTTTAACCTTGGTTAGGCAACCAGTCTAGTAGGAAAACTCTGATTTCAAACCTCTTAAATCTCCGCTTGGGGTGGTCACTACTAGTATAGGCTCAGTCCTACTTAGTGATCTATTCCAATAATTAAAAAAAAAACATTTAAATGTCAACCAAAGATACTCCTCTGCTCTAGAGTCTTACCCCACTGCAAGGGGTGCAGTCAGACTATTCTAAGCCCCACTGACAAGACAACATTGTATTTGAGTCATTTCTATTAAGAGAAACAATAAAAAGATCATCATACATAAAAAGAGTCCACCTGGACATTGCTGTTTAAAATGATCAACACTGACGGTTCAACTGTGGAAACTAGTAAACTTATCTTGATTGTTATAGTTAAAACAGCGTGACTATTACAGCCAAGATGAGGACACTAGCCAAATGGTTGATTGGTTTTTCTAGCATGTCGAGAGTCATTGGGTTATTTTATGCCAAAGTAATTTCAATAATTATGAGGTTCACTCAAACTTAAAGTAAACCTGTTATAGCCTGATCTTTGAATCATAATATCAGATAGGAGTACTTAGAATAATATAACTGTGTGCAGATTATTTGTATTAAGAAAAGTTACTTGAAGCTATAATTGTTTACAAAGGATTATCCTTAATTACTTGAAACCATATATTGGATTTTATGGTATGTCAACCCTTGGGTTATTTTATGCCAAAACTAAATTTTGAAGTCTTACAATTACTTGAAACCTTATAACTGTGTTCAAATTATTAGTATTTAGTAGGAATACTTAAAATCATATAATTGTATGCAAATTATTGGTATGAGATAGGAATACCTGAAACTATATATCCATGTTGCTTATAATCAAACATTTACAAATGAATCAAATTTTGGTATTAAATAAACCAGTAGGAGTTGATATGCCATTAAACAAATAATCTAATCTATTGAAAAGTATAGAATTCCCTTCCAAAAAGATAAGTAATATTTCATTTTAACATTTAATATAGATGTAAATCTAGTGATGGGTTTGGCTGTGTTATGCTATTGTGGAAA
Source organism: Doryteuthis pealeii (assembly GCA_023376005.1). Lineage (NCBI taxonomy): Eukaryota > Metazoa > Mollusca > Cephalopoda > Myopsida > Loliginidae > Doryteuthis > Doryteuthis pealeii. The sequence goes on from CM042148.1 coordinate 102,068,201, forward strand.
ATAAAGGAAAATGTCAATCTTTGGATATTATTCATTTGGTGTGCTGTCAGCTGGATAGTCCTCTTCCCCCTCTTCCTCTTCTTCTCTTCCTCTTCCTCCTCTTCCTCTTCCTTCTCTTTATCAGTTATAAAGAAATCATTTGTTTAGGATATTATCATTAATTTCTGTAGATTAAAATGAAAATTAATGGAGAGTGGCAGTCCTGTCATTGTTTATTAATTTTCTTAGAAGATGAACATCTCTCTCTCTCTCACTCTCACTCTCTCACCCCCTCTCTCTCCTCTCTCTCTCACTCTCTCACACACCCCTCTCTCTCATCCATCTGTTAATAATGACCTAAACATAAATGCTTATCTGTCTGATAGACAAACTCACATCAGTTTTATTCTGTTATTCATTTTATATGATGATGGGGTAAGGGGTTACAAAACTAGAGAATCATTTTATTTTCCTTCTTTTATTCTTTCTTTCTTTCTTTCTTTTTCTTCTTTCGCTTTTTTTTATGTATGTCTTTCCTTTCTTTCTTTTCCTTCTTTCATTTCCTTAGTTTATTTTGATTCTTTCTTTTCTTTCTTTGTCTTACTATTCTTCTTCTTTTTTTATGTCTATTTTTCCTTTCATTCTTTTATTCTTTCCTTTCCTTCTTAACTTTCTTTTAATTCTTTTCTTTTCTTTCTTTCTTAGTTCTTTCCTTTCCTTTGATTTTTTTTTCTTTCCTTTCCTTTTATTCTTTCTTTTCTTTGTTTTACTGTTCTTCTTTCTTTTTTCTCTCTAGCTTCTTAATTTGTATCACAACTTCTTTCTTTTTTTCTTTCTTTCTTTGTCCAATTTGTTCCTTGTTCCTTTCTTTCCTTTTTTCTAAATCCAGTTCTTTCTTTTTCTTTATTTTTGTATCTTTCTTCTTGCGTTACTTCCTTTTTTTGTCTTTTTCTTATTTTTTTATCTTTCATTTTTTTCTTTCCTTTGCTTTTTTTTTCTTTTTACACTGTCTTTGTTTCCTTTCTTTCATTCTTTCTGTTGAATTTGTCTTCAGTTTATCAGTTCGGCCTTTCCAAATGAATTGCTTATCTTGAGCAGTCATAGTAAGCAGAACTCAGACTATTATATATATATATATATATCACTGAATATTCTTTATTCTCTAACCATAACTGTCACCAAATATTACTCTATTTCTCCAACCATAAGTGTCTCAAAAATCTTTCAAAAAAATTATTTTTTCGAACACTTCAAAATTCTCTGTATTTTGACCGTTTTAACTTCAAGTATCAAACATTTTTCCCTGAAGAAAGTCGTTTTCTTTGTATACTTAAATACTTAAGTATTTTATAATCCTCTATTGTTATTATTATTATTATTATTATTATTTTTCATATTTAGAATGATAATGAATAGAATACAATGTGTACATGAACAAACTATCGGCAAAACATGTGTTGGTACTTCATTAAACCAGTTTTATCCATTCAACATTATATATATATATATATATATATATATATGAAATAAATATTTTTAGAAAAAACAAACACAAGATATTATGTTTTTTCTAAAAATATCTATTTCATACTGTCGGATTCACTTCCATTCACTTTTTCATATATATATATAGCATAGATTTGTTTATGTATAGATTGGGACTTTTGTTTGCCAATGGGTTAGAGATGGTGACATATTGAGAACATAGGAGCATTTGAATGAAGTCCTTTCAAATCGCTTGAATAAACAAAAGAAAGAAAATGAAATGATGCGTAGAGAGAGAGGATAGACTGCAAAAGGGAAAGTTGCAAAGAGAGAGGTGGGGGAGAGAGAGAGAGAGAGATTAAGTAGTGTCATTATTACCTGAGAAAACAATCACAATTTCTATGAGATGACTTTATTTTTTAGAAAAGAAACTAACATGCTTTGTTATCATAACAATGGGAACTCTCATTATAACGTATAATTATAAAAAATAGTCTGTCAGAGTTTATTATATAGTTGACAAGTGCATAAGTGTGTAATTAGGCTTGCATTTTAAATTGCCATCTTATCATTTTGATAAACAAACATTCTTTTTTTCCTCTTCTTTTCTATCTACTCCATTCTCTTAAATTCTGGCTATCAGATTAGAATTTATTAAACTATTATATATATATATATATATATATATATATATATATATATATATAGTGTTGTTATGGGTCCAACGGGAGAAAAATAGGTATTTTATAAAAGAAGAAGGTTTGCAAAAAGGATTGTTTTTTTTAAGAATTTTTTATTAACTTACATATGAATGTGACACGTGTTTCTGATCTGTTGTCTTCTTCAGGCATTGAATTATTATTTTGGCAGAATATGTCCGATATTTGATAGGTTGTATGTGTTTTTGTAACTTTTTAAAAATAATTATTATAATATATATATATATATATATATATATATATATATATATATATAGAGATAGAGAGAGAGAGAGAGAGAGATGCTGATAGGTACGCATCCTATGTCCCTGATTCACAAAAACCTAAAAGGATGCAGTAAAGTGGGGAGCTGACGGTTGGGTGGCATTCCACCTCAGAAAAAACAATCTCCCTGGTCTAGTGGTAGCAAAATAGACTCCCTTGCTATCTGGCTGATACCAACAATAGGCCACTGTTTTTTTACTTAGTAATTGAAATATAGTGTAATTATTTGTGTATAAAATGTACTCAACTAAATTTGGGCTACAAGCATAAATTACTTGAATGTTGTTGGGTTTTGATACAGAGGTCTTAGAATTGTTTGTGATTCATCTATGTGATTAGCCTGGGGGTTTGAAAGGGATTAAAACTTGGGGATCTTTTTAATTTATACCAATGGGGTGGATCCCCAAGGCATAGTTGCTAATATGCTGGATTGTGACATTATTGTAAGTTTGAGCTCCAGTCATGATACTTACATTCACTTTCAGAGTAATACTCTTGGAAAAGGTATGAAACTCCTCATTCCTCCAGCTATTTGTTAAGCAGTACCACTAATATTCTTCTTTGGCATTAAATAACCCATGAAGGTTGATTAAACAAATAAACTAAAACTAATTTATAACGTAAACTAGTGTTAATTCAGATTTCATAGAAACAATTTTATATCCAAAAGCCCCATTGTCAATAATCCAAAGTTAGTCAAAAACAAGTGCCAGATCTAACTCAACAAAAACTATGTTCCCAATTGTAATTATATAGGCTATATGTGTAAATTATACATACATATGTATGGAAAGACAGTGAGGAAATTAATCCGACAATATGAGAAGAAAATATTTTAAAAATATAACAAACACAGGATGTTATGATTAGGGGAAACAATTTTATGTGTCAATACTTAAGCATTTTGTACCATCTTCAGGACACTGTTAAGTAATGTTTATGTGAGGGACAAAATGAAAGATGTTAAGTGTATAGTGATTGTGTGAATATGATGTTATTAACCTTTAATTTTTATATGCGCGTTTGTTTATGAAAGCCAATGACGTGATCAATGCATGTGCAAAAATGGAAGGTGAAGAACATATGATGACGCATGGATGAACGTGAATAGGCGGAGAACGAAAAGTTAACAAAGATATGACGTATTTCATATAGAATATTAATGTTAGAAAAATAAGAAGATTAAAATACATATGTATGCATACATTCCAAGGTACCTGTGAACAGATTTGATACACAGATATACACAGACAGATAGATAGGGCTGATAATCCAAATAAATTCTATAATATTCATATCCAGCCATTATCAAGTCTTCTTATTTGAAGACTCAATGCTATTTTTCTGGTAAGACTTATTGCAATTATAGAAGCTTTTGTTTGAAGTTGAACAGATTAATATGAATGAACTACACCTACAAAGTTCAGCAGAAAAGTTCAGAGAATGACTAAAATACTTCAGAGGATCTGACCAAATGAGATCTGTATTATTATTGTTATCTGTATAACGTTTTAGCCGATGTGCCCTCCTGCCTTTTTCAGGTATTTCTTGTCGAACTCAAGAGCCTTCTTTTCAAACTCGGAAACCTTCTTGGAACTTGGAACCCAACCCTTTATTCAATCCATGGGGGTATCCTGTTCTCATTCTGTTAACCAAAGCTGGGTATAGGTGTTAAGCTGTGTTACTTATTATTCTATGGTACTGTCACCCTTGATCAGGATTGAACCTGCAGCCTAGAGATAACTGTCAGTTAGAACTGTCTTAAACCAACGCCTTTATCCACTATGCTATGTGTCCAATTGGAGTTTGAGAAGGCTCCTGAGTCTGACAAGAAATTCCTGAAGAAGGCTGGAGGACATCAGCTGAAACATTGTACAGATAGCAATAAAGATCAGAACAATACTCCAAATAATCCAAATAGTACTAATTATCAAACTTCATCTCAAAAATTCTGAGAAATAGCAAAGGAAATCTATTTTTCAACATAGTCACCCTGCAATCCACACAGTTATCCCTTTGGTGTTGCAGTACTTGAATCCCATTGGCTAACAAAAGTCAATAACATTTAGACTTTAAAACTTTAACAGAATGTGCGTGCTATACATGAATAATTACAGTAATAATCCTAAACCAGCATTCATTCTCATTATCTTCAATAATATATATGTACATATAAGTAAACTGTCTATTTATGACAGGTAAGCCTACTCGATAATGATAAAGTTAATGGCTTAGATCTTTTTTAAATATGTTTATTCAATAAATAGTTGTACGAGTGAGTCTCATTCATAAAATTTAAGTAATTAGATGAAGTCGTTGATAACTGGAATCTGCCTGTAGCCGTTAAGAAAGAGAGAAAAAGAGAAGTGAGTTTTGTGTTATACAGTGTGGAATATTATTGTTTATTCCAAACTCAAGCTATAGCATTCTGCCCTTATAACATTTATTAAAAAATATCTTAAGTATCATTCAACCTCATTCTGAACATCTTAATATTGTGAAAAGGATCCAGGTGTCCATTCCCATTTTGTAGCCTCTGGTAAAGTTTCAGGTTTTCTCTAATATCGAGTGATAGCATGAATGATTGAATCCGACTGGACTAACACACAGACACCATACTTTTATTCTATACTGGAAGCGGCTACCCAGTGTCGCCTGGGTAGAGGAGGGGGGCAAAAAGTTATCATTGAATTGATAGTTGGATCCTTGTAGTATGCCCCATTAAAATCCCTATGTAAAATAAGACCTTGTATTGATCTAGACAATCCGAAAAAAAATTTATGTCTCCTATTTAAAATATCAAATGCAAAAAAAATCACTGCTGTTATCATTTAAATTTTATTTTTTAATCATCTTCATCAATATAAATCAAATCTTCATTATTTTTGCCCAAAAAGCAAGATCTGGTGATAGAGAATGTATATATATATATTTACTTTGTCATTGATTGTTTTATTTTCATAATTTCCTCCAGACATACATACATACATACACACTAACTGCCCTTTATATATGTATAGATAGATATAGATAGCTAACCCTTTGAAACCTTAAGCCATTCTGTCTTCAGATACCCTGAAATTCACTAATAAAAACAAAATTGAACCCTGAACACACTCAGAGATCCCTTTATGGTACAGACATTGTTACTTTAAGCTATCCTATCATTGTCTTAAAAGGAACACTTTAAATGCTTTCTATTATGAATATATTAGACAATTTCCCAGAGCCCAAAATATTAGGCTTACATCTATATATTTATATTTGTGTTTCCTTATCTCTGCAAAGATAAAAGTAAGACATATTACTCGCTTGATTGTTGCACACTATTTCCAGAAGAACAGAAAAGATACCACAAGTGAACAAGAGGAACAGATACCCTTCTTATCCAACCCATTCACCAAGGGTCATAAATATGGTGTATCTAGCAAGGATTGAACTCACTATTAATTAGTAATGGATCTTGGGGGGTTGTTTATTTTTTTTTGTTTTTCAAATTGAAATAGATCACTAAGTAGGCCTGAGCCTATTCTAATAGGTTTGAATTCAGAATTTTTCCTTCTAGACTGATTGCCTAACCAAGGTTAAAGAGCTCAGTCTGCCTTACTATTTACTCATAGCTGAAGGGAGAATAGTTAGATTCATACCTTTCCCAAGGGTATTAGCATTATGTGAACTGTGGCTTCGTCCAGGAATTGAACTTGGGTCAACAAGTCCATTTCCTATGACTCTAACCAGTACACAACCTTGCTTCTCTTTCTCTGTGAGATTAGCTTGCTAACCATTGCACCACAATAGAGCAACCATACTGTGCTTAAGTAAAATACTGCTCATTTCAAAATATTGGGTGGTACAGGTCAAAAGAGTTATGTGTAAAAGAGGAGTGCCCAAATAACAAATATTAGGAAACACAATAAAACAGCCTCAGCCCTCTTCAAGTTTGAAAGCTCTAACTATTTTACCTTACAGTAAATCTGCCCGTGCCAGTTGGTGAGGAATGCACCTCACATGGGATCTTGATCAGGATGACATGAAACCATTAATCTCTGTGGTTTCATGTTTTTTGGAGGTTTTTTTTTGTTTGTTTTGCTGCTGCTGAAAAAACCCCAAAGAACGAGGGGAAAAATTATTAGCTGAGAAAAAGGCATTGTTTACTAGATTCTAAATCAAGAAGAACATTTTATAATTTTTACTATTTTCTTTTTTTCTTTTTCTTTTTCTTGAAGGAACAGGTGTAAGGTGGAGCTGGAATCTGAAATGAATTTCTGTTTTTGCAAAACTTGTTTGTTGCCAATTAGCAATGAGAACCTGTCAACAACATGGCCTAACCAATTAACTGCTAATTAAGGAATGTTATTTAATCTTCAAAGTTTATGGGTCTGTTTAAAATGAATAGAATCCTTAGAACCTTGTTTATGCTCTCTCTCTTTGCTGTTTCCCTATATGATTTATTTTTATCTTATTTTAAGGTAGCTTATGTTACTATCTCAATGCCTTCCTAAATCTATCTAAGTCATGATATATTTTCTGATATAAGTTCTAAAACAAACCATCACGTATGCAGAGATACAGAGCACGCGTCCAGCATCCTTAATGCATAAAAATATAAAGGGACGCAGTAAAATTGTATCCATGCATCCCAGATTTTTTTTTTTTTTTCTTCCCTCACCATTTCAAGCAAACTGTAAAATACATTTCAATAGTTTCTTAGAAATGAATTACACAGGATAGGTTACAAGGTAGGAGTTAGATGGATTTAGTTGGGACCCATAAATTTTCCTGGGGACTCATTCAAAGCATCCCAAGATGCACTTAATCAACAATCTATCAGCATCACTGTGTATGTGTTTATCAACTCCTGCACATCTATAGGATGTGATACAATGTCAATTTCTTAAGCAGACGTTGATCCCAGCAGATGTTGCTTTTTTTTATTATCTTGGAACCTCTTCATATATTTCCTTTTTTCTGTTGATGTTTAGTCAAGTATATGTGTATTTACCATTGGATGTGCATGGTGTAATGGTTAGAGTCTTAGGAAATTGACTCATTGACCAGAGTTCAAATCCTGGACGAAGCTGTTTGCATTTCACATAGCAATACCTTTTGGGAAGGTATGAATCCAACTACTCTCCCTCCAGCTATGGGCAAATAGTAGGACAGATTGGACTCTTTAACCATGGCTAGGTAATCAGTCTAAGAGAAGGAAAACTCTGAATTCAAACCTGTTAAACCCCGCTTAAGAGATCTTGTGTCACATCCTACTTGTGCGGAGGGGTTAGTAAATATATATATGTGTATTTACCAAACCCCTCCATAAAAGCAGAATGTGACATAAGGTCAATTTTTTAAGCAAAGTTTAACAGGTTTGAATTCAGTTTTTCTTCTCCTAAACCAAGTGCCTAACTAAGTTTAAAGAGCCCAATATGCCCTAATATTATCCCATAGCTGGAGGATAATACTTGGATGTCTACCTTTACCAATGGTATTAGTGCTATGTGAAATGCAATCAGCCTCATCCAGGATTTGAATTTAGGTCAATGAGTTCATTTACTATGAAGATGACCATTATACCATGTGTATTTTCTGATATTTTCTTATATAAGTTCTAAAACAAAGCATCATATATGTATTTACCCAACCCCAGCACATGAGTAGTATGTGACACAAGATCAATTTCTTAAGCAAAGTTATAAGAGTTGAATTCAGAGTTTTGCTTTTCCTAGACTGATTGCTTAATCAAGATTTAAGAGTCCAGTCTGTCATACTATTTACTCATAGCTGGAAGGAGAATAGTTGGATGCATACCTTTCCAAAGGGTATTAGTGCTATGTGAAATGCAAAGATACTCATCCAGGATTTGAACTTGTGTCACCATATCCATTCCCACAATGATAACCATTACACCACAATATAATCATTTAGATTTTTCAAACTGTTGTCCTCATCTTTATTGTTATATACGCAATGTTTTGGCCAATGTGCCTTCCAGCCTTCTTCAGGTGTTTCTTGTTGAACGCGGAAAACTTCTTGTCTTGACAAGAAACACCTGAAGAAGGCCGGAGGGCACATCAGCTGAAACATTGTGTATACAACAATAAGGATGATGACAACAGTCCAAAAATTCTAAATAATACAAATTATCAAGCCTCATCTCCAAATTTCAGATAAATAATCATGATATAAGTTATAAAACAAACCATCACATATATTTGATAAGTAAAGACTTGCTTCTTTCAAGCGTGGAAGAACTAGTTAATGAACATGTATTTATTTTCCTCTGTCCCAATTGGTCATTTCTCATGGTAAGTCATCTAGATGGTACCCAGTGTCCATACAAAGCCAATGAATGTAAGTTTTTGCGAGTCGGCCAAGACTAATGTGTCTTATGAGTTAGTGGTTTATGGGGAGGCAAGTGGCTTTGTGTTTTAAGTTTAAAAGGTAGTTGTGGTTATCCTTGGTGTGTGATTCTAAGGTTTGCTTTTAACCCCATCTTATTTAGTGATCACTGAAAAGGAAGGAATTCAAGGAACGAAAAGAAAGAGACAAAGACAAAGGGTTGTTTTATGATTTAGGCTTTATTCGCGGATCGTTGTCATCATGTGGCAAGGGAATTTCTCCCTGGATAGTAGTAGTGTCTTGCCCAAGTTAATGCCTAAATCCATTTGGGCGAGAGATTCTCTTGGGGGTTGGAAGAGGGTCCTTTTTCTTGCACATGTGCAGAGGGTTCTTCCGGTGAAGGCTCATGGGAGTTTGTTATCTTTATAATTTTCTTTATTTTAATTTTATTTTAATCTGCACAGATTACTTCACCAGGCGCCTGTGGTAAAATGGTTATTATCATAGGAAATGAACACAGTGATACAAATTCTAGAAGAGACTGGTTGCATTTCACAGAGCAGTAATACTCTTAGGAAAGGTATGAATCCATCTATTCTTCATCCAGCTATGGGTAAATAGTAGGGCAGACTGGTCACTTTAACATTGGTATGGCAATTGGTCTTGGAAAAAGAAAACTCTGAATTAAAACCTTAAATAATTAATTAGAAATTAAAAATGTATTTGATAATGTGGAAGATATCAAAAAATATATAATGAGACGGATTCAAATCATACCAAAATAAAAGTTTCAGAGTTACTTTGACCAATGGAAAAAACAATGAAAAAATTGTTTCTGTTTTGGTAAATACAGCTTCAATCTTGAACATGTTTAACACCCCCCTCACTCACTTTCTCTCTCTCTCTCTCTCTCTCTCTATATATATATATATATATATATATAGAGAGAGAGAGAGAGAGAGAGAGAGAGGGGGGGAAGAGAAGGAGAGGGTTTAAAGAAAGGGAGAGGAGAGTTACAGAGAGTGGGAAGGAGGAGGAGAAAGGTGTTTAGAAAGAGAAGGAGGAGAGAAAGGTTTAGAAAGAGAGAGAGAGAGTTAAGGACGAGACAAAGAGAGAGAAAGGGAGAAAAGATAGTAAGAGAGAGACAGCGAAGGATGAGACAGAGAGATGAGAAGACAGAGAAAGAGGAGACAGACAGACAGGAAAACAAAATGTTTAGGAAAACTATATAGACCAGTAATTTCTTTGCATGTCTAAAGAAAACAGAATGAATCAATGTATATAACTCTCTCTCTCTCACTATCCCTCATAGAGAGAGAGAGAGAGAGAGAGAGAGAGAGAGAGAGAGTTATATACATTGATTCATTCTGTTTTCTTTAGACATGCAAAGAAATTACTGGTCTATATAGTTTTCCTAAACATCTTTGTTTGTTTGAAATATTTTATCTTCCCCTTTGATATTGAGAAATTTTGTTTATTGTTGTTTCTCTTTGCTGAATAATTCTGTTTGTATTCACCCACCTGGACTTTGTAATTATGACCATGGGGAACTAAATCCTTCAAAGAAACAAGTCTGGCCACTTCTTATCTATTTTTTTTAAGTAAGAATATACTTGCCTTCTAAATAGAGACATTGTATTAATAGCAATAATTATACTAACTCTAGAGTCCTTGTTATATACTAGTGTTTATTTGTATTGTTTCTATCAGCTCAGTGTGCTTGCAATCTGGTGAAAATGATATTTCAATCAATTCTTATTTATAAACCTGTTCGATTGGGTAATTATCTATCTCATTCTATTCCTATCTATCTCAATCAATCTATCTCAGTCTATTCCTATATATCTATTCCTATCTATCTATCAATCTATCTGTCTATTCCTATCTATCTATCAATATATCTCAGTCTATTCCTATCTATCAATGTATGTCAGTCTATTCCTATGTATCTATCGATATATCTCAGTCTATTCCTATCTATCTATCGATATATCTCAGTCTATTCCTATCTATCAATGTATGTCAGTCTATTCCAATATATCTATCCATATATCTATATCAGTATATTCTTATCTATCTATCAATATATCTCAATCTATTCCTATCTATCTATTAATATATCTTATTCTATTCCTATCTATCTATTAATATATCTATCTATTCCTATCTATGATCTATCCATATCTAATCTATTCCTATCTATCTATCCATATATCTCAATCTATTCCTATCTATCTATCAATATATCTCAATCTATTCTTATCTATCTATCCATATATCTATATCTCAGTCTATGTCTATTTATCTATCAATCAATCTATCTCAGTCTATTTCTATCTCTCCCAATTCTTTCCAATCTATCTATTCCTATCGATCTCAATTCCCTCCAATCTATTTCAGTCTACTCCTATTTATCTATCTCACTTAGTCTATTCCTCTTTTCCTATCTGTCTCAGTCAATTCCTTGTTTCTTTCCTTTTATGTGTGTATGTATCTATCTTTATCTATTCCTCCCTACCTATCTGTCTACCTATCTATCACAGTCAATTCTCCCCCCTCTCTCTCTCTCTCTCCAATTAATCTTCATTAACCCATATTTTCATTTTGTTGTATTTTGATTTAAATATTACAATATGGGATTTCTGTTGGTGAGGATTAAATGGAGACCATCTGTTCCAAACAAAATATGTGATAGGCTTTGTTAGTTTAGGGTTCAGGGAAATTACTTTTTAAATTTTTGCTTTAGTGTGAATGTAAATAAACATGGATTGTCTTTAGCAAGTAGGGATGATAATTTCCAATCTCTTTGATAGAGTCTCAATATATTTACCCCGTACCTCACATGTACTAGTTAGGCACAAGGCTGTATTAATGTGGGACCACCCATGAACCGAAGCTCATGGGAGGTAGGTGCAAAAAATATGTTGATTCCATCAGCATTTCCCCTCAAGGGGAGGGGCACCTCAGGCACCAGGCAATAAACCAAGCCCTGCCCATTTAAATTAAGGGGGCAGGTGTTGCCTGGGGGGAATGGCCCCTTGGGATTAATGTTAAGTTTTATGGTCCAGAGCCAAAGCCACGGGACCACCCCTCGAAACCCAAGTTTGACAGTCTTAAGTTAAATAACTTTTTGATTTTGTAAGCAGATATGGCAGTCCTGTAGACTGAGGCTTTAGGATACACTAATTGCAGGGTAAGACTCCCATAATGAGGCCACCTGTTGGCTGTGGGTGCCAACTCATGATGCTTAAGGATGGAACCTTGGTGGCTAGGCAGTCCATGACATGCAACACTCCACTTTGGCCCTTACTAAATGGGCAGTCGGAGATGCCCCTCAAATCAATCGGCTGGTAATATCAAACCCTAGAACCTATATGATTGTCCCATTCTTATTGCCCTTATGGCAAGCCCCAACTCTTTTTATCATATATGTGCTAGAAGGTGGAGGCTGACGGTCTTAATGTCCTGGTTATGATGCTAAACTCTATGTGATGGTGAAGTTCCAATTCTTGAGCTGTAGGGAATGTGGAGTACCCCTTCATCACCATTGCTCCCAAGTTCACTCTGACCTGGAGTGGTAGTACCTGTTAGAGTCCCATCTATAGGTTAAATAGAAAAAAATGAGTTTAGATTTTTTTTTAATTGAGTTTTAAAAAAAGTATCCATGAAGAATAGATAAAGCAAAATGTCTTTGGCATAGAATAACCCAGCAAGGGTTGATATGCCATAAAATCCAACCAACCAACCTATTTTAAGCAGATGTGGGTGGCATATCTGACCACCTGTTTAATCCATTTCTTTGAACATCATCCTGGGTGGGTTAAAAGACATTAAAAACTACTTTTTAGAATTAAGGATAGTGATAAACAAATTATGGAAAATCAATTAACAGTCTGCATTGAAGTGGGCGGGGCAAAACTACCCACAGAGGTGAGGCATCGGAACACTAAAAAAAAATGAAAGAATATTGTGAATAAAATTTTGAAAAGAAAGTTATATAAAGACCCTTTTTAAGAAGAGAAGCAGAAAGGTACCCCTGCTATCAGAGAAGGTCAGAAAGACAGAGAGAGGTTCATAATGTAAGTTTCAAGGTATACAAAGTGGACTCATATTGGTCAAATAGTACCACTATTATTCTTCTACAAGGATGGCTTTGGCATTAAATAATCCATGAAAGTTGATATGCTATTAAAAAAAAGTGTTGTGGAGTAGACAGAATCCCCACACAAGATGGACTAGTCTGAGTGTTGGTAAATATTTATATGTGACTGTAAACAGTTCAAGGTATGAAAGATACATACTGTGGAAATGGACATGGGGAGATGAGTTCAAATCCTGGACTAGGCTGTTTGCATTTCACATAGCACTAATACCCTTGGGAAAGGTATTCATCCAAGTATTCTCCTTTCAGTATGGGTAAATAGTAGGGAAGACTGGTATCTTCAACCTTCATGAGGAGACCAGTCTAAAAGAAGGAAAACTGAGTTCAAACCTGTTAAACTTTGCTTTAGAAATTGACCGTGT
>CM042148.1:102084010-102099010 GCA_023376005.1 Doryteuthis pealeii
TCTAGATAGGATCCTTCAACCGCATGCGTGGAGTGAAACCGGTACATGCTTACATTACGGTGTCCCAGGCTAAACTGACTAGAACTAAATACTTATTTCCCACCTCGGCAGGAAGGTCAACTTGATGTCACTGAGTGTCAATCATCCTAAACACACAGATTCTGAATTCAACACATGAATTCAGAATCTATCTCAACACTAATCATCTAAAAAATGACGGTACTTATGAATATACAGCATATACAGTGGTACCTTGACTTATGAGTTCCTCAGTTTCAAAACAGTAAAGCTGAGTAAGTTTTGTTTGTGCAACTAGAAATAATAAGATTTTAGTATCTTTGTTTTCTAGAAAATTTGACGACAAACTCAATTGTGAAATGTAGTATATAAACAAAATACAATAGAAGACCAGGGTAATGACCAAAAGGGATGAGTGGCGAGAGAGAGAGAGAGAGAGAGTCATGGGTATCCATGTTGTCAGCACAACTTAGTAATGATGATGATGATGATTTAAAAATATCTGAGCACCTGATTATGGTGTAATGGACTCTCTCGTCGATTTTCGACGCATGAGTGTTCATTTGGTGAACAACCAAGACAGTGATTTGTTTATAGTGGTGAAGGCTTGTGTTGGACCATTCCACACTTTTTTGGCATAGTCGATAGGAAAAAATTGGTGCCCAAGGAATGCTACAAACCCAATCAACGACTGACCTCAGGAATTTTGAAGCTGATCAGTTAATACTAAGTAGTGATGTTGGTCCTCACTAGGTGTTCCATTCATGTGGCCATGCACCAAATTTAAGCTCCACTTAATCTTTATAAAGGACACCTCATGTGGTGTAATGACTAGTTAGCTAGGTAAACAGACCATTGTTAGTGAGTTTGATTCTCACTGGGTGTTCCATGATTTTGGATTTGTGCCAAGATAGTTTTAGCTTAGTAAATGATGACTATTTAAGAATTTATGGTCTGTGCCAACTGAGGAACCGTTTTAATTGTTCTGAAAATCTATGTAGAAATAAACTTTTTTTATTACTACATGTATGAGGAGGAGTCAAAATTATCCCTGCTTTATTTCATTTCAATTTTAACCTTTGACCTTTTATAACCGGAGATTGACACCTAGTGTAATGAACTTAATGATATACCTTTTTTAGAATTAATAAAATTTCCAAAAGATCTGTATTAGTGTTGCTTGACCATCCTTTTGTTTTTTCATGAAGTTTACTTTTTCCTATTACTCCTTTGATAGTCTATTTGATTTTGATATATCCTAATCATGATCCTTGTTTGTATTTGGAAAGCTTTTCCTTTTCACCATTTCATGATATTTTATCATCATCATCATCAGTCTTGTAATCCTAGATGGGATTGAAGAGGCAACACTTGATGATTCAGGACTCTCATATTGCAAGAACCTCAATGATCAGGCATGGTCAGGTAGGACTAAAACCATGGATTCTGAGGCTGTGCTCTAAGCCATAAGTTGTCAGGGTGGCCTGAAGTCCGTATCAGCCAGACAGCAAGGGATTCTCTCCCCTCTTCACTAGCGCTAAACCAAGAGATTGTTTGTGTCTGAGGTGGAGTGCTACACCTACCATCAGCTCCTTACTTTACCACAGATTCCTGTGCTACTCATACTTTGAGTTGGCGAGGCCTGGTATCAAACCAGGAACTTTGTGGCTCCCAATTGGATGCTCTACTGATTGAGAAGCAAATAAAGTGAATAACACTCAGAAATTATTAGGTGAGCTCAACATTTTCACAGTGTGGTTCATCATCTTCACAAGCTCAGCAAAAACTGCCGAATTGGGCTTCATGTTACCAAAACTTTTGACTTACTCTATTTAGTAGCATAGAAATCCTCCAAAAAGAATATATATACGATACATACTTGTGTAATGAAATACTTTTTAAGGCCAATTGTTCACCTCAAAAACAAAAGAGGTTATTCATCATGCTCAATATATCATTTAGTTTGGTTTCTTTGCTCAATGGCATATCAACCTTCATTGGTTATTTAATGATAAAACTAACACTGCATAAGAATAATAGCAGTCCTACTGTTCTTCTGCAGTGTGTCAAAAAAGTACCAAGATTTTTTTGTACTTTTTGACACACCTTGTATTCTGAAAAAAATTAATGTTCCATTCATTGTTCCTTTCTATCTTGGTAAATACAGCTTTAAAATCTGTACTTTTTGACACACCTTGTATTCTGAAAAAAATTAATGTTCCATTCATTCTTCATTTCTATCTTGGTAAATACAGCTTTAAAATCTGTACTTTTTGACACACCTTGTATTCAGAAAAAAATAATGTTACATTTATTATTCATTCCTATCTTGGTAAATACAGCTTGAATCTCGATACTTTTTTAACACACCTTGTACTTATAAACAATTTAAGATTGATATTTTATCATATGTAAAGATTTCCATCCCATTTATTGGATATTGACCAGATACAAAATATAAATATAGCAGTTTTTGTAAATGTCCTATTTGTGGGGATGATCGTATCTATTAAGTTGATAAAAAGGAATAAGTTTGCCTTGCGGAAGTCTGAGCAAGTGAGATTTATAGATGTGCTTTCTGGTAAAATATTTAAGGGTCATATGATGATTACTATAATTATGATATTTAAAAATGATCTCTTTCATTGAAGCAAGGTTTTTTCCCTTCTTTTTTTTTCTTTTACATCTTTCTTTATTTTATTTTTTATTTTTTTCATCAGAAATATTTTTATGTCAATGAGTTCATATCTTTTTTTTTGTTTCATACTTTTAAGAAATTCCTCCCTTGGGGAAACTTGTCATGATCCAAGAATGATTATCTATGATTTTTTTTTGTTTTTTTTTTTGCTTGTTTTTTTTTTTTTCTTTTCTTTTTGGTGCTAGGTTTCTCTAAAGGCAGTTATAAAAAGATAATATCAAATATATTTCTAAAAAAAAAAAAAAAGAAAAAAAATGTACTGCAAATATTGAGAAGATTTCGAATTTAAAAATCAGTAAAGCAAATATAAAAAATGAAAATAAAAAACTGTAAAAGTATCACAACTATTATTATTTTATCGTCATCCAATCTAAGTGACTAATTTTCCTCAACACCCAGCAGGCACAAAATCACAACTGAACCTTTTGATACATTTTTGCAAGAAATTTCTGTTTTATTCAGACATACTTAAAGGCTGATTTTGGCGGTCATTAAATTCGATACCAAGTCACATCTTATCTATAGAATTTATATAATAATTAACTGCAAATAAATGAATAAGGAGAAGTACTATTTCATTAGCATATGATACTTACTTCTCTTAAGAAATTAAAGTGATTGAAGAGCATGAAATTTGATATCAAGTTACATCTTATCTATAGAATTTATACAATAATTAACTGCAAATAAATAAGGGGAAGTATTCTTTCTTAAGTGTTTGATAGTTATTTGCTTTAAGAAATTATAGTGATTGGAGTGAGCATGAATGCAGTCAATAACTTTGGTATCAAGTCACATCTTATCTAGAGAATTTATACAATAATTAACTGCAAATAAATCAATAAGAGGAAGTACTGTTCGATTAGCGTTAATAGTTATTTCCCTTTAAAAATTATAATGATTGATGTGAGTGTGAATGCTGGTCCCATACTAATATTTAGTTTTTGATATATTACAAATTGGGTTGATGAATCCACACATGTGTAGAAATATGTGTTGAAGTGAGCATGAATGCAGTCAATAACTTATTTTGATGTGTCATAGAAAACAGAATTAGCTTTTTGATTATTATACTTTATTATAGGAATGTAGCATTGAAGTTCCTTGTTCTTCTGAAAGTTTGAGTCATATTGTGTGCAAAAGAGGCAGATTTTTGACAGATTAGTAGCCACACCCCCGCGACTTAATGGCTAACATGCTGGACTGTGACACCCTAGCAAGTGAGTTTGAAATCCAGTTTCGCTATTACATTCACTTTTGGACTATTGCCCTTGGGAAAGGCATTAACCCCTTCATCCCTCCAAGTTATGAGTTAAATATTAACACTATTGTTCTTCTACAGGGATGGTTTTGGCATTAAATAACCCATGAAGTTTGATATGCTATTAAACGACGAAACCAAAAGCAAAACACACCTATATGATTGTCCCAACCATATTGCTCTTATAGCAAGCCCCAATCCTTTTTATCATGTATGTGCTAGAAGGCAGTGGCTGAAGGTCTTAATCTCCTGCTTATGACATTAAACTCTATTTGATGGTGAATTTCTAATTCTATAATGTGGAATAACCTTTCATCACCTCTACTCCCTGGTCCATTCTGACTCAGAGTGGTAGTACCTGTTAGGGTACCTTCTATGAGTTAAATAGGAAAAAGTGAGTGTTTTGAAAAAAAAAAAAGAATTTGAAATAAATTTTGAATACCAATAAAGAATGAATAAAACAAAACATCTTTGGCATAGAATAACCCAACAAGGGTTGACATGCCATAAAATCTAATTATCTTATTAAAAATTAAACCATTAACAAAACAAAAAATTTAGAAATTAAAAAAATTAGTGAAATAGATCACTAATTAGGACTGAGCCTATTCTAGTAGTGACCACCCCAAGCAGGGTTTAACAGGTTTAAATTCAGAGTTTTTCTTCTCCTACTGGTTACCTAACCAAGGTTAAAGATCCCAGTCTGCCCTACTATTCACCCATAACTGGAGTGAGAGTAGTTGGATTCATACCTTTCCGAAGGGTATTAGCACTAAGTGAACTGTAGCATTGTCCAGGATTTGAACTCTGGTCAACAAGTCCATTTCCTACGACTCTAAACATTATACCACGCCTCAAACACTTTAAGATAATCTAAGATTGACTGGCAGGAAATTACTGTCTGAAATGTGATTCTTTCATTTTATCTGTCTAAACATGTTTTATCATTTTTTTTTTTCATTTTAGATATTCATTTGAGTTTTATTTTAGTGGGTATTTTCTTATGTTACTTCATCTAGATTTGTGTTATTTTAGTGTCATCATCATCATCATCATCATGAAGTCATGCCAACAGCATAGATCTCTATGACTATTTCTCACCACCCATCTCTATTGGTCTTCACTCCTAGCTGTTCCTCTGCACAGCATCCAGTATCCACACAGAGCTGATCAATGTAGTTTTAAGAAATAATTTCAATACCCATCAAGAAGGAATAAAACAATGTATTTGGCATAAAATAACCCAATAAGGATTGATATGCCCTTATATACAGCCAACCATGGAAGCGTGTGGTGTAATTCTTAAAGTCATGGGAAATGGACTTGTCGCCCCGAGTTCAAATCCTGGATGTGGTAATTGCATTTCACTTAGCGCTAATACCCTTGGGAAAGGTATGAATCCTACTATCCCTCCAGCTATGGATAAATAGTAGGGCAGACTGGGCTCTTTAACCTTGGTTAGGCAACCGGTCCAGGAGAAGGAAAACTCTGAATTCAAACCTGTTGAACTCCACTTAAGAAATTGACCTTGTGTTACATCCTTGTGTGGAGGGGTTGGTAAATATATATATATACAGCCAACCAACCACACTGGTATGTCCCCATAAGATGACATAAGGTATGAGCTCATCCTTGCTTCTCCAGCATTGTCCAGCATGTCTTGCTCATCTGTGTGATAGGGGGTAAGTGGCCATACAGCTTCCCTTTTGTAGGGTACTGCTACCAGGGAAGCTGGATGAGAACTGTACTTTACATTTAACTGTAAGTCACTGGGGGAGTGACCTATTGTCAGAATCAGCCAGATAGCGAGAGAGTCTATCACCTTTTCACTCATGCTAAACCAGTGAGATTGTTTTTGGCTCTGAGGTGGAGCACCACACCTGCCATCAGCTCCTCACTTTACCACACATCAAGCTTTGTGGTTTCTAGGCAGATGCTTTACCAACTTCCCTTTGTTTGGTACTTCTCAATATTTCTAAATAACTTTCTATGGAATGGTTATAAAAGTTGGTCATTATCAGTGTAGTATATTCAACCCTTAAATAGTGCCTATGGGTTATAACTTTGCACAAATTTGAACTGAGAAAATAACTGAAAACCACTATAGGAGTTAATACCAAGTTGATAAGAGTGTTTACCAAAAACGTATCTATCTATACATATATAGTTATTTACTAAGCGTAGTTTAGATATGGCACAAGGCCAGATGCATGGGGCGCCCAATGAGAATCGAACTCGTTAACAATGGTCAGCGAATCTAGCTTGCTAACCATTACACCACGTGTGGTGCCCTATCTATACATACTATGTATACATATACAAAAGGCAGTTTGTGTATATGTATGTATGTCCGGGGGAAATTATGAAAATAAAACAATTAATGACAAAGTAAATGTATATACACATTCACTATCACCAGATCTTGCTTTTTGAGCAAAAATTATGAAGGTTTGATTTATATTAGTGAAGATAATCAAAAAATAAATTTTAAATGATATCTGCATGAATTATTTTTGCATATACTATTTTAAATAGTAGACAATAATTTTTCTTTTCAGAATGGCTGGATCAATGCAAAGTCTTTTTTTTTTTTCATAGAGATTTTAATAGGGAATACTACAAGGATCCAACTTGTGATTCAATAATGATGGATCTGCAAGACTAACTTTTCTACCTCCCCTACTACCCAGGCAACACCGGGTAGCCACTTCTAGTCTTAAATAAATCAATATCAAAAAAGTGTTTGACAAACATTCAAATCAATAGCCTCTATGACTCAGTTTCAGAGTGTCATCCTCTGTGGGTTGCACTTCCCTATTTCCCTTTATGGGGAAAGATAAGGGTCAGTCCCTGATGCCTGAAGTAGACTATTGTTCTTCTTCAAAGGATGGATTTGGCATTAAATAACCCACAAAGGTTGATATGCCATTTAACAAAGAAAAAGAAAGAAAAATCATTTAATGATAAGTAAAAAATGTCGACGGAGTGGCCTATTGTCGATATCAGCCAGACAGTGAGGGAGTCTATCCCCTTTTCGCTAGCGCTAGACCAGGGAGATTGTTTTTGTATCAGAGGTGGAGTGCCACACCTACCATCAGCTCCCCACTTTACCGCACAGAACCCTATACTACTCATGTGCTGAGTTGTGAGAGTTGGTATTGAACCCAGAATCTTGTGGTTCCAAGCTGGATGCTCTACCGACTGAGCTAAGTATATATAATATATATATAATATTAATAATAATATATAATATATAAATAACTTTCAAAGCTATTTATGGGTGAGGTGGGTTCTCCGTGACTTCGTGGATAGCATGCTTGACTAAGACAACGTAGTAAGTGAATTCAAACTCCAGTCGCACAATTATGTTCACTTCTCAATATTTCTAAATAACTTTCGAATGGAATGGTTTTAAAGTAGGCCAGCAGACCATTAGCATTATAGTGTATTCAATCCTTAGATGGTGTTTATGGGTCATAACCCTGTACAAATCTAAACTAAGAAAATAACTGAAAACTGCTATAAGAGTTAATACCAACTTGATAAGTGGTTACCAAAAACTTACCTTAAATAAATCAATTTCCAAAAAAAGTGTTTGACATGCATTCAAATCAATAACCTCTATGACTCAATTTCATAGTGTCATCCTCCGCAAGTTGCACTTCCCTATTTCCCTTAATAGGAGAAGGGTAAGGGTCAGTCCCTGATGCCTGAAGTATACTAATAAGATGAATGCCTATGGAACTGAACAACTTTTGACCCTACTCTCATGTGAGGGTGCCCACAATAAACATGTCAGATTTCATCCTCTTGGGGAGGTGAATATATCCTAACCCCACTTAGCGGTCTATATTTATGCCTCATGGGTAAAGGATGATTGTAAAAGTGCAAGTCTGACTGTTTGGGATTTAATCTTTTGCCTCTACTTTGTGATGATGATGACCAGCCTGTAAGATTTAACTCAACCACTTGACTCAGTTAAGTCATCTATCTCTCTCAGTCTGTTCAGCAGTGAATCCCTATGGTATAGTGGCTAACATGCTGGACTGCAGCATCATAGGGAGTGAGTTCAAACTCAAGTCATTTCTGACTAATACCCTTAATAAAGGTATAAATCCCCTCATACCCGGGTTAAATAGTGCCACTACTATTATTCTACAAGGATGGCTTTGGCATTGAATTAAACATACTCATTTAGTTGGGTTTTGCAGTCTCCTCCTCTCTCTCTCTCTCTCTCTTACAAACATATACATATTTATCAATCCCTTCACATGACTAGGATGTGACACAAGGTCAATTTCTTAAGCAGAGTTTAACAAGCTTGAATTCAGAGTTTTCCTTCTCCTATTTTGATATGATTTCGTACAAATGATATATGATAATTTAGTGGAAAGGATCTATTTTTGATATGATGATTTAGTGGAAAGGATCTATTTTTGATATGATGATTTAGTGGAAAGGATCTATTTTTGATATGATGACTACTGCACTGAGATATAATTATATATTAAATATTTTTGATTTGATTTGATTTTTGGTAACCCTTTTTTTCTTAAAAAAAAAACTATGTCAGAATGATTGACTTTTTAGGAAAAAAATCTCAATCAAGAGAAATTATTTTTCAATATCTGAACCTTCTAATAGTGGTCAATTTTTTTTTTTTTTAAAGAAAAAGAGAATAGTAAGGGGGTATCCATGGGAAGTTTGGGAAGTTTGGACGTTCATAGTGTCTAGTATCTCCCTCATACCTTCTTATTCACAAATCTCCTCTTTTGTTTCTTTTCTCTTACAACCTTTCTCTTACATCCCTTTTTACAACGCCCCTGCTAGCACATTACTACATCGTTCATCTCAACAAAAATGAATTGACTTCTATTTTCATCCGGATTTTATAATTTCTTTCTCCATTCCCACAATGCTTCTTATTTCCGGTTTTCTGTGATATCTCTATATAAAAGAAATTGCTTATCAGCTCCACTTCTTCTGCCTCCATGAGGTAAGCGACATTCCATGTTTAGTTCTTCCTTTAATTTGAAAATACATTTTTTAAATCTTTCAAGCTGATAATGACTTTTATGTGACAGCAGCCATTGAACCTCTAAACATTTTTAATATAAATCTTTGCTTTACCACTGAACCATATCAGTAAATACACTTTTATCAGTAGTTCATCAGAAACACTGTTATTATAGATTAATTAGTTCTGACTCTGCTGAAACCCTCGAGAGAAGATATACCCTAACAAGACCCAGAAATATTCTAAAAAGAAATTGAGATTATTATATTATTATTATTATTATTATTATTATTATACTCCTCCAATAAAGCTTAAAATGTTTGCTATTTTTACCTTAGGGATTCTGAAACAAATAATGTGACTCATACCAAACTGCGAGTAATATTGTTATTATTGCCACCATAATATCTCTTAGGACGCTAGCTGTTCTGCTTATCTGCCAAGAGAGATTGATTTTACTTTATATGAGCATGGTTGGTTCGAGTTTAAGCTCTTGAGGAGGCATCTGGACTTTAAGCAAGTATTTAATACCCTATACTTATTGTAGACAGCTTTGCATTATTGAATTGACAATTTGGAAGGATTCATATATTGATCAATATTAACTAAATAACTGTCACAATAATTATAGCTGTTATCGATTTCATAAGCTCCTCATATTTGAGACATAAATATTACCTTAAGGACAATTTGTTTTGTGGGTAATACTTGTAAAAAGTTTGAAAAATTTGTATTTTCATTTACTGGGGTCTATTCTTTGATATTATGATTTGGTACAAAGGGACTATTCAATAGGATGATTTATTATAAAGTGTCCATTTTTAATAGGATTATTTATTACAAAGGGTCCATTTTTATAAAGATGACTTATTACAAGGGGTCCATTTTTGATTTTTGATAATATGATTTAATACAAAGGGTCTATTTTTAATAAGATTTAGCACAGAGGATTTATTTTTTGATATGATGCTTTAGTAAAAAGGGCCTATAATTTTTGATTGGATGATTCAGTGCAAAGGGCCTATTTTTTTTATATAATGATTTAGTGCAAAGGGTTTATTTTCTGATATGATGAATAAATTCATAGGGTGTATGTTTTTCATATGAGGATTCAGTGTAAACTGTCTATTTTTTATAGGATGATTTAGTGTTTAGGGCCTATATTTTATATGATAATTTAGTGCAAAGTGTCTATTCTTTTTATGATAATTTAGTGCAAAAGGCTATATTTCTTATATGATGCTTCAGTGCAAAGTATCTGTTTTTCATATCATAATTTAATGCAAATACTGATTTTTGTAAATATGAAAATTTAGTGCAAAACTATTTTAGCGTGGGGAATTGTTTCCCTAAAAACGCTACTGTTTTATTTCAGTTTATCATGTGCGGGTTAAAATAAAATTTAAAAAAAAAAAAAAAAACTCCCATGAGCCTTCACCAGAAGAACCCTCCGAGCATGTGCGGGAAAAAGGACTTACTTGTGATCCCCTAGAGAATCTCTTGGCCATTCAAGTTTAGGCCTTAATTGTGTCTAGTCACTACGACTGGCCAGGGAGATATTTCCTTGCCACATGACTATGACTGGTGAATAAAACCTAAATCATAAAACCACCTTCATCTTTGTCCTTCCTTTTTCTTTCCTTGAATTCCTTCCTTTTCAGTGTGACCACCAAATATAATGCAGTTAAAAGCACAACCCTAGGAACCCACACCAAGAATAACCAGCTACCCTTATACCTAAAACATAAAACCTCTTGTAACCCCATAATCATGCATTGGTAAAATCTCCCAATATTTACTTCAATTCTTCATGATTGTTATTATATAGCATGTAATTTTGTTATGGATGTGATAAAATAACTATTCCTTCTATTTCTATAATGGAAGTCAAAAGTTAACTAATAGAAACTTGTTTGAAGAATATCAAAATTTAATTAAAATAAAATCTAGTTTGTTGTGATATATATACTCTTCTTTAAGACAAATAAGACAAACAGGATCATGTCAGTATTTCTAAAAAAATTAAACAGAGAAGCCTAAGGGACAACAGAATCAAAGGTAGATGTAGTGTTAAAAATACATTGTGAAAATACACCGGAAGTTTTCATAGAAAAGAGCTCTCAGTCAATAATAGTAGAAAAGTTTAAAATTTTAGATGTCATGTTATCTTTTGTCTCTGTCAAGAAATAATCATATATATTATTAACAAGGTTTTCAATTTGTATTATTTTATACATTAGTGTAACGTATTTATATTTATAAGAGAAGTTAATGAATATATCTTATTCTATAATAATGTTTTCAGTTTATATACAAGATGTGTCAAAAAATTATCGAGATTTTTTTTGTACTTTTTGACACACCTTTTATTCTGAAAAAAAAATTACATTTCATTCATTCTTCATTTCTATCTTGGTAAATACAGCTTTAAACTTGGTAAACAAGAACACTGATAGGCTTTGGAAAGCTTTATTCTACTTAGAATTATAGTATACTTTACTGAAGCTTATATACTCTTGTAAACATTAGAGAGTTCTCCAAAGGGGAGTAATCATAAAATATCGGTAGGTAACTCTCAATTATTATTACACCTTGTATTCAGAAAAAAATTACCGTTCCATTCATTCTTCATTTCTATCTTGGTAAATACAGCTTCCATCTTGCTACTTTTATGACACACCTTGTATATTTGGAGGTGAAGCAGGAGGAGCTCTCAAAGTAGTTTTGACTAACTAGGAGAGAACTCTTTGGTTTGAATTCAGAGTTTTCTTTCTCCTAGACAGGTTACCATACCAAGGTCAAAGGGCCCAGTCTGCCTTACCATTAACCCCTAGTTGGAGGGAGAATAGTTGTATTTCTACCTTTCCCAAAGGTAATAGCACTATGTGAATTTCTTTTTGTTTATACTGCCAATCATATCTTATCAGTAATGCTATGTAATTATTTTACATCTTCAACTTGAATAACTACCAATAAAGCTTATTAGAAATGTTTGATTAAATGTGAATAAGGTTTTAGTAGGACAAATAATTTTTTTTTTTTTTTTAATCTTCGAAATTTAAATTCTGTACAGTTAGTTGCATTTTGCAGAAACATGGTCTCCTGATATTTACTATTTATTAGTACTCAGTTAGTAGAGCATCAGCCTAGTAATCATAAGATTCCAGGTTCAAAACCAGCCCTTGCCAACTCAGTGTATGAATAGCACAGGGATCTGTGTGATAAAGTGAGGAGCTGATGGTAGGTGTGGCACCCCACCTCAGTGCTAGAATAATCTCTTTGGTTAGTGCTAGTGAAAAGGGATAGACTCCTTCACTGTCAAGCTGGTACTGACATTAGGCCACCACGCTGAGTTTACTTAGTAAAGACCTTCTCTTAGTAATGGCACTGCCCTGTCGGTGGGGCATTAGAATGCACCAACTGCACCTCTGCAGAGGGGTAAGACTCCCCCAATGGGTGCACCTGTTGGCCGTGGGTGGTGACCCGTGATGCTTTAAGGATAGAACCCAGGTGGATGAGCAGTTCATGACTTCACTTTGGCCCTATCTTGGGCTAGGCGGGTGATCAGAGAAACCCTCTCCGATCAATCAGCTGGTCAGGTCAAGCCCTAGCCCCTATATGATTTTCCCAACCCTATTGCCCTTATGGCAAGCCCCAACCCCTTTTTATCATATGGGTGCTAGAAGGTGGTGACTGAGGGTCTACATGTCCTGGGAATGACGTTAAACTCTATCTGATGGTGAGGTTCCAGTTTTGGAGGTTTGGGGAATGTGGAGCATCCCTTCATCACCATTGCTCCTTGGTCCACTCTGACCCGGAGTGGTAGTACCTGTTAGGGTCCCATCTATGGGTTAAATGGAAAAATGTGTTTATAAAAAAATTGTATTATCCATGAAGAATTGATTATTTCAAAACTTTATTGGCATTATATGACCCACTGAGGTTGATATGCCGTAAAACCAAATTAGTAATGGCAGTCTCTTTTTTCAAATGAGCAAAATCTTCTTTTTATGATTAGATCTTTTCCTTGAGTGCAATAAGTACACATACCAAATTTGGTAACATCAAACTGTTTGATAGAGGACGACAGACAAACAAACTATTCCCAATTATTGATATAGATAGCAATAATTATAATAAACTAGCAGGACCTGTAGATATATCATATTATGATGATTTTAATTATTACCCCATTTGGTATGTTTACTTAAGACCTATTGCATAATAGTTCAATATGTAAAAAGTATAATAATCTTGATTTTTCACCTACTCTCTTTCTTTTGTATATTATTTCTGTGTAGCATGTCCTTTTTCTTCCCTTTCTTTATGGTAAAAACGGAATGATCCATTGTTTAGCTGAGGTAATGACACTCATAAAACATAAGCATTCGGTGTATGAATAACACCAGATAATCAGGATTTACATTTTTGCATTCAATCTTTGAGATTTGAATGGTCTCATTTTTAACCAGAGACTATTGCAAGAGAATAATGGTTTATTATTAAGGAATACAAGTATTAATATATTGATGATTGAGAATGTAATCTCTAAGCACTGTTATGCCACAGTTTGACATTTGTATAATCATTTTGGATCAGGGTATACAAAGAAATCAAAATTACTTTGATCAATGCAGATACAAATAATTTATAATGTCTATAAAGTAATTAGTCGTAATGTGATTTTAAAGATTTAAAAAGAAATAGAGGGGGGTTGTTAAATACACATTAAACTAAGGAGACAGTTAACTATCAATGCTAACACAAACACCAACAAACCTATTCAGGATGTTTATTTCAACACTGCCACTCGCTCCACTTGTTAACGTCAAAGTCTATGTGGAGATACATGGCACACGAAAAGGGTTTCTTAAAAGAGGAGAGTTCTCTTAAAGAAAGATAACTCAAGTTATCTTTCTTTGTTCCATGACATCAGAGTATACAAAGAAATCAAAATTAATTTGTTCAATGCAGATACAAATAATTTACAATGCCATTAAATGAAGAAACCAAGCCCCCTATGCAATTTAATAGTGGGATGTTATTGAACTACGAACTACTATGATGACTTTGACATCAAATAACACATGAAGGTTGATATGCTATTAAACAAAGACACCAAACATAATAACCACTGTTTTTTGGGGTTTTTTTTCTACATAACTGAATATTAACGATGTCCTAACGATGGTTTGCAAAACAAACCAAAACTTTCTAATTTCGGCTCCTATAATAGAATATCATAATAGTAAATAAAAATGAAAGTGCGTGATGTAATAGTTAGAGTCGTAAGAAATGAACTCATCAACCTGAGTCAATTTCTTGGCAATCTGTTTGCATTTTACTAATAGGTAAGAATCCAATTCTCCCTCCAGTTATGGGTAAATAGTAGGGCAGATTTTGGCTATTTAACATTGGCTAGGTAACCAGTCAGTCTTGGAGAAGGAAAACTCTGTAGTTAGTCGTCATGTGATTTAAAGATTTTTTTAGATTAGAGGGGGATGTATCAATGTGAAATAAGTGAGGTGTGGTTCTTCAGTTCACCTCTGCTTCTCTTGAGATCTCCCCATCCTGCTTATTCCCAAATCTCCTTTTCCATCCATGTCTGTCACAAACTTTTTCTTCTGTCCCTTTTTTAAATCTTTCCTGCTAGCACATTGCTACATCAAGTTTACCAAAATGAATCTATTGACTTCTAGATTCAGTTGGATTTGATCTGTTCTTTCTCAATTCTCACAATGCTTCTTAAATCCGGTTTACTGTGATATTTCTAGATAAAGAAATCACTTATCAGCTCCACTTCGTCTTCTCCTCCCACGAGGTAAGCAACATTCCATTGTTTCTTCTTTCTTTCATTCAAACCACACATTATTTTAAAAGAAATATCAGCATTATTACAAATCAAGTTATTCTCCTTCAAAATATTTCACGAGGATAGCCACAATGGTTTCATTCCTGGAAAAAGTGTTGGAAATCTTTAACTTGTTGAATTGAGTGAGTTAGTGA
>CM042148.1:102104010-102133946 GCA_023376005.1 Doryteuthis pealeii
TTTCCAGCCCATTGGCCTGCGGGAAATTTGATTCCCGAGGAATGGTCAGTTTGGTAAGAGAGACCTTAACTTTCTTGGACAAGATTATCATGCTGTGTTGCAATGCTGTAACACAAATCACTGCAGGAAACTGGGAATTGAGTGCAACACTGCCCAAACGGGATTGCTGTTAACCTTAGACTTGATATAGATGAAGCCATACCCTTCACCATAACTGAACCAACGCTCCTTTTCTTTCAAAAATTTATTCGCACCAGATGACCTCTGACATAGAAGAAGTCAGCTGTATTATTAAGTTAGTTTGATTGTATCTCCATTGGTGGTATTATATTCATCACAATAGAAAATGCACATGACAAGCCAAGTTTAAATTCTGGATAAGGCTGTTTACATTTGCCTGTGTGCTGTACTAGTTGCTATACTAAGGTTAAAGAGTCTAGTTTGCCCTACTATTTACCCATTGCTGTAGGGAAAATAGTTGGATTCATACCTTTTCCAAGGGTTTTAGTGCTATGTGGAATACAAACAGCCTTGTCCAGGATTTGAACTCCTACAATGATAATTATTCCATTACAAACATCAACATTATGAATATATTTAGACACACATTCAAGTATCCTAATCACATCAAATTACAAGAAGAACAAATAAACTTTGCATCATAATGCTGCCCTGTCGGCTGAGGCATTAGAATGCATTGACTGCACCTCTGCAGAGGGGTAAAACTCCCCCAAATGGAGCCACCTGTTGGCCGTGAGTGGCAACCCATGATGCTTAAGGATAGTACCCAGGTGGATGGGCAGTCCATGACTTGCAAAACTCCACTTTGGCTCTTTCTTGGGCTAGACGGGCGGTTGGAGAGGCCCTCTCTAAACAATCGGCTGGTCATGTCAAGCCCTAGTACCTATATGATTGTCCCAACCCTATTGCCCTTATGGCAACCCCCAGCCCCTTTTTATCATATGGGTGCTAGAAGGCAGTGGCTGAGGTTCTACATGTCCTGGAAATGATGTTAAACTCTATCTGATGGTGAGGTTCCAGTTTTGGAGGTTTGGGGAATGTGGAGCACCCCTTCATCACCATTGCTCCCTGGTCCACTCTGACTCGGAGTGGTAGTACCTGTTAGGGTCCCATCTATGGGTTAAATAGAAAAATGTGTTTATAAAAAACTTTGAGCAACCATTAAGATTGACTTTATTTCAAAACTTTATCAGCATTATATGACCCACTGAGGTTGATATGCCATAAAACAAAACAAACCAAACTTTGCATCATAATGTTGTGTCCTTAAAAGGGATACAATCAGATAAGGTTGTAGTCAAGTGGAAGGACCAGTAAAAACTGCATAGATTTAAGATAAAGGGTTTTATTGCAGAGAGATACAATAAGACAGACAAGGAATAGTGATGCATGCTACTGATCCTCGAAGCCAGCTCTGTATAATGCCGTGCTCACTATATACATAGTCAGACCACATGGGTGAGAGGGAGTGTGGAATATTCCATTACAACACATAAGATCATAAATAATTATGTAGATTTGAATATATTCCAGGCATCTAACCCTCTTGCTGGTTTTATATCCGGGCTGAAAAGGATCTCCTTAAAACCCATATACAAGGATGTCAAAAAAGTATTGAGATTTTTTGTACTTTTTGACACACCCTGCATTCTGAAAAAAATATTCCATTCATTGTTCATTTCTATCTTGATAAATACAGTTTCAATCTTGGCACTTTTATGACACACCTTGTATTCTGAAAAAAATTAATGTTCCATGCATTGTTCATTTCTATCTTGGCTTCAATCTCAATACTTTTATGACACACCTTGTATAAAAAGGGTATAGATTCAATTTGTAACATTTGGGATTTGCTATCATCTGAAGTGCTAAGAATAGCTTTGTTAACATTATA
This sequence comes from Doryteuthis pealeii, assembly GCA_023376005.1. NCBI lineage: Eukaryota > Metazoa > Mollusca > Cephalopoda > Myopsida > Loliginidae > Doryteuthis > Doryteuthis pealeii. Next base: position 102,105,926 of record CM042148.1, read on the forward strand.
TAAGATCCTATGTTGTAAAGAAATCCTTGGCTGCAATGAAATCAGATCTTTTTCAAGGTGGACGTCCTTTCTAACCCTGACGTTAGATTGTCACTTAAATAATAGCGAATGTATTGACTCTAGCCTTCTTAAAAAGCACTATACACTTGTGCATGTGAGTGTATTATGTACCTCTATTCGGGCCTTATCTACACAGACAAAAGATTTGTTTGCAAGTTCTTTGGATTTAATCTATTTGTTCTACATAGAATTACTTCTCTATTCAATTATGTCTGTCTTATGACAGAAAATGTTTTTCTTTCTTTCTTTCTTTCTTTTTTTACATCTTGAAACTTGAGATCACAACTCACAGCTATCTTTTCTTTAGTTTCTGTTTCCCTTAAAATGGCTCAAATAATAAGTCTATAACATGATTGTTTATGTATATATTTACCCAACCCCTCTACACGAGCAGGATGCAAAAAAAGGTCGATTTTTGAAGCAGAGTTTAAATAGTTTTAATGTTACAATTCATGGGAGCTCATGAATTGTGAACGGACCCTGTAGCTAGGATTAAATTTGGGTCTGTCAGATTTGGAGTCAGGGAGTCCATGGAAAACTACCGGGACTGTTGGTGACCCTTGACCCAGAGGCATGAGATCTCATGCGCCATGACAGACACATGTTAGTTAGTTAGAATTTAGTTTCGACCCAGCTTTCAGAGAACTTAAACGTACTCCAAGGTCGATCTCATCCATGTGGAAATAAATCATGGGCTAGATAAATAATAAAAGCTTAATCAAGCAAACTTAAAGTCTTGTTAGTTAACCCTCAGAAGAAGGAAAGTCAATTAGACAAACCAATGGCGGCCAGACAAGATAGCAAGAATCAGTCAGTAAGTAGTCAGCAAGAACCAGCAAGCAAGTAAGACCATCACTCTCTAATCTAAGTAACTCTCTCTCTCTATCATGTGAGATGAACTCTCACTGTTTATATACCTGATGTTTGGTATACAACATTAATTCATTGTTAATTTCTGTCTTTACTAAGACAAAAATGATCTTAGTCCAGCAGATTCACCATTATTTAAAGCAATTCTGAAACTTCTTTTTTGATTGGATGAAAAGCTCTGCTGCCATATTTCTTTTAATGTCCTCCATGTCCTCAAATCTTCCTCTGAAGATGAATTTTCAGTTTAGGAAACATGAAGAAGTTGATATTTCTGATCAATATTCATTTTTAATTTTTCTATTCATCGAAGTATCTCTGAAACTTTTCTTTTGGAAGGTGGTGTATTGGTTAGAGTCATAGGAAATAGACTTGTTGACCAGAGTTCAATTCCTGGATGAAGCCACAGTTCACATAGCACTAATACCCTTGGGACAGGTATGAATCCAACTATTCTCCCTCCAGCTATGGGTAAATAGTAGGACAGACTCGGCTCTTTAACCTTGGTTAGGAAACCAGTCTAGAAGGAAAACTCTGAATTCAATTCTCGTAAATCTCCACCTGGGGTGGTCACTACTAGAATAGGCTCAGTCCTACTTAGTGAACTATTTCAATTAAAAAAAAAAAATTTTTAATTTAATTTTAATTTATTAAAATTTATTTATTTTTGATGAAGTGTAAAATTGCACTGTCATATTTCTTTTAAAGTTCTCCATGTCCTCAAATTGCATTCTTAAGATGATGTTTTAAAAAGGAAACAAGAAAAAGTGGCATAGAGCTAGGTCTGGTGAGACATCATCACTTTTATATATATATGTATTTACCCAACCCCTCCACAAGAGCAGGATGTTAGATAAGGTCACTTTTTTAAGCGGAGTTCAGCTGGTTGGAATTCAGAGTTTTCCTTCTCCAAGCCTGGTTGGCTAAGCAAGGTTAAAGAGTCCAGTCTGACCTGTTATTTACCCATAGCTAGTGGTAGAATAGTTAGATTCATACCTTTCCCAATTTTTTTAGTGCTCTTTGTAATGAAAACAACCTTGTTTAGGATTTGAACTCATCTCATATCCATTTCCTATGATGGTAACCATTACACCACGCATCCTCACTTTATATATATATATATATATATATATATATATATATATAACCCAACCCATCTACACGAGCAGGATGTGGTTCAAGGTAAATTTTTTAAGGGGATTTTAACTGGTTTAAATCCAGAATTTTTTTATCCTAGCCATATTCCCAACCAAGTTAAAGAGCCCAGTCTGTCCTATTATTTACCCATAGCTTGAGTGAGATTTGTTAGATTCATACTTTACACTAGTATATTAGTGCTATGTGAAATATAAACAACCTCATCCAGGATTTGAGATCTGGTCACTGTGTCCATTTCCTATAACAATAATCATTACTCCACAAGCGCCTCCACATTTTATTTTTTTATGTAGCTTTGTAATTCTGTATGGTCATCAGCAAATAATACCATTGTATATGTTTGGTTGTCTGCTATCACTCTGATTTTATGACTAAGATTTTTAAAACAACTTTGGACAAACAGTTCTGACCCTGAAAGCTACACAAGGTGTCACTTACACATAATTTTGTTTTATTTGTATAATATTCCCATAAAAAGAAATAAAATGTCCATTAAATGCGTTTTTATTATCTCTGTCTCTAATTGTATATGGTACAGAGAACCAGGCTTCCCAGGGGCACAATGGGACCAAAATTACCATATATATCATTTAGACACACACACACTCAAGTATCTTTATCTCATTAAATTACTACAAGAAAAACTAAACCTTCTATTACAAGAATCATAAAGAGTTATGTAAATTTTAATATTTCCCTGTTTTTTTAAAACATTATAAAATTCTTTATAACTAGATGCTTTTTTTTATTGCATTTATCAACTTCTTCAGAACACTGGAAGACATAACTAGATGTTTTTTAGCTTTTACAGAAATGTCCATCATATTTGTGTTGTAATTTTTATCATTTTAAAAATTGCTGTACTAATCTTGTTGAGAAATTCTTTTGAGATTCTTGTAACAGGAAATCCTCTTGCTGTCAGAAATGCATTTGCATGCAGCAGAAATACTCTTGAGATTCTTACAGCAGAAAATTCTCTTGTTGCAAGAAATGCTTTTGAGATTCTTGCAGGAGAAAATGCTTTTATGCTGTAGCTATATCAATACTATTGTATAGCTGCACCACCAGGAATTTAACAAAATTCATAGAGAAATAACTAGATAGAAACTACACAAGAATGCTACATGCTGTTTTGAACAAATCCTGTAAGCAGCAGTTATACTGCCACTTACCTCCCATTCCCAAACTATTTCAGTAAAATGAACAATACATATTGTGTCCTGCTAGTGAAGTCAGAACAAAGTCATAAGTGACATTCTCCTGTGAACTCATACACCAAACACACTACTGTTGGCCAACCGGCAAAACTCACTGATCAGCTCTGTGTGGACACTGGATGCCATCTAGAGGATATACCATGAGCAAACATTATAAAATTCTTTACAACTAGATGCTTTTTTTTATTGCATTTATCAACTTCTTCAGAACACTGGAAGACATAACTAGATGTTTTTTAGTTTTACAGAAATGTCCATCATATTTGTGTTGTAATTTTTATCATTTCAAAAATTGCTGTACTAATCTTGGTTGAGAAATTCTTTTGAGATTCTTGTAGCAGTTCTCAGAAATTCCATGCAGCTGTACTCAGATATCTCTAGCTTTTGAGAAATAACTAGATAGAAACTACACAAGAATGCTACATGCTGTTTTGAACAAATCCTGTAAGCAGCAGTTATACTGCCACTTACCTCCCATTTCCCAAACTATTTCAGTAAAATGAACAATACATATTGTGTCCTGCTTGAAGTCAGAACAAAGTCATAAGTGACATTCTCCAGTGAACTCATACACTCGAACATACTGTTGGCCAACCGGCAAAAACTCACTGATCAGCTCTGTGTGGACACTGGATGCCATCTAGAGGATATACCATGAGCAAACATTATAAAATTCTTTACTAGATGATTTTTTATTGCATTTATAACTTCTTTGGAAGACATAACTAGATCAGAAATGTCCATCATATTTGTGTTGTAATTTTTATCATTTTAAAATTGCAGTACTAATCTTGTGAGAAATTCTCAGCAGAAAAGAAATTTTGAAATCCATGCAGCAGAAAATACTCTTAAGAATATTTGTTACACCTCAAAGATATGTGGTTCAAATTTAACTGACCTTAAAAAATGTAAAAGTTTTTAAATAAAATTACTGGTGCATTATATCTTTTATTCATTAATATATCAACACTGAAAATTTCATTAAATTCGGTTAATTTGATTTTTGGTATTTTTTTCTTTTGGTGGGGTGACATACAATAGTGGAATTTAGGTCCATTAAGTTCGATTTAACCAATATTTCTATACTGACAATCAATTAGGAATATGTATTACTAACTTTTCTAAGTAAGTCAGTTCTAAGCAAAGGATATTTATAGTGTCCAATTATATATCATTTCAGAACATCCTAAGGCTTCCTGGCAGCTTATTCATCAATAATAATAAAAAATTTAAAAAAACACAAATCAGAGTATATATGTCTATGTTTATATGTATGCATATGCATGTGTGTATACTGTCCAAGTAAACAATTTCTTGACAGAACTCCAAAATTACTTATACCAAATTTACCATAGAATTATTCTTATTTTCACCTCAATCCTTTTTTTTTTCTGTTTTACTTTCTTTATACGTTTCTCTGTGATTTCTTTTTAGCAGATGTCTTCTTTGGATATTTAAGAATACAAATAACTCAATATAAGAACATTATTAATCTATTTTTCTTTATTTCTCTCCTCTTAATGCACCTCTCAAACAAACATGTCACCTTTGCTGTACTCCTTGGCATGACCCAACCGCCCAGTGGGATTCACAACATCAAGACACACAAAAGAAAGTTATTTTCCTGCTTCTGCAAGCGGCCATTTTAATCGAAAACAAATTATTGGTTCCAGTTGAGCGTACCTATTTGCTGTTTCTGGCACCAGAGCAATACCTTTTGTGATATTTGTGTCCTTCATGGTTTTTCTGGATTACCTACCTACCTACCTACCCCACTTCTACCCCAACACCGTCTCCCACATCCACTAACCAATTCCATAAAAGCATCCAATATAATTTTATCTTGAGTGATTTTCACACCATTCTTCTCACATCCTGCCTTCTTATCAAAAGTCAAAGGTATTCGCACTGATTATTCAGTGAGTTTTTACTTGTTTTCCCCTCTCTCTGGTGGCACCGTTCTTCTACTGGAAAAAGGTGTCATTCAAAAGACCAATATAATTGTGTCAAACTATCTTGAGTTTTCAAAGCTGTGCCTACCTGTCATCTTAGTTTTGGTAATGGTAAATGAATGTTGGCACGAAAGAACATCAAATCAGGATTTCACTTCTTGTGTTTTTCTATCTAAACATGGTTTGTAAGAGAAGGATCAGCACAGTATATAAATAGAGAAGACATACTTGAATAAAATGATATGTAGGAAGAAGACAAGTTTGTTTAGAACAAAATATATAGAGAGAGATAGGTTTGTATAGAACAATATATATATATATAATATTATAATAGATAGATAGATATAGAACAATAGATAGATAGATAGATTTGTATAGAACAATAGATAGATAGATAGATAGATTTGTATAGAACAATAGATTTGTATAGAACAATAGATAGATAGATAGATAGATTTAGATAGATACATAGATAGATAGATAGATAGATAGAAAATAGATAGATAGATAGATAGTGTATAGAACAATAGATAGATAGATAGATAGATTTGTATAGAACAATATATATATATATATATATATATATATATATATATATATAGATAGATAGATAGATAGATAGATTTGTATAGAACAATAGATAGATAGATAGATAGATAGGTTTGTATATAGAACAATAGATAGATAGATAGATAGGTTTGTATAGAACAATATAGATAGATAGATAGGTTTGTATGAACAATATATAGATAGATAGGTTTGTATAGAACAATATATAAATAGATAGATAGGTTTGTATAGAACAATATATAATAGATAGATAGATAGATTTGTATAGAACAATATATAGATAGATATATATAGATAACAATATATAGATAGATAGATAGGTTTGTATAGAACAATATATATAATATATCGAGATTGATAGATAGGTTTGTATAGAACAATATATATATATATATATATATATATATATTATATATAATATAGATTGATAGATTTTGTATAGAACATATATATATGATATAGATAGGTTTGTATAGAACAATATATATATATATAGATGATAGATAGGTTGTATAGAACAATATATATATATATATATATAGATGATAGATGTTTGATAGATAATATTTTTGTATCAGAATGGAGAATACATATTTATAGATACGGTACTAGAGAGTGTGTAATAGTGATGAAGGGGTAGTATAGATAGAGTTTAACGTGGACATGTATAGGATTGAGATAGTTTGTATAGAACAATATATAGATTGATAGATAGGTTTGATATAGAACAATATATATATATAGAGAGAGATTGATAGATAGGTTAGTATAGAACATATATATATATATATAATAGATTGATAGATAGGTTTGTATAGAACAATATATATAGAGAGAGATTGATAGGGTTGTATAGAACAACATATATACAGAGATAGATAGATAGGGTTGTATAGAACAATATATATATAGAGAGAGATAGATAGGGGTTATAGAACAATATATATATATATATATATATATAGATAGATAGATAGATAGGGTTGTATAGAACATATATATATATATAGAGAGAGAGAGAGGCTGGTATAGAACGGTTGTATACAATATATATTTATAGAGAGAGGTGGTATAGAACAATATATATATAATATAGAGAGAGAGAGAGATTTGTATAGAACAATATATATATAGAGATAGGCTTGTATAGAACAATATATATATAGAGGAGACAGGCTTGTATAGAATTATATATATATATATATATATATTATATATATATGAGAGAGAGAGAGAGAGAGAGAGAGAGAGATAAAATTTGTATAGAACAATATATATATAGAAGGTAAGATTGTATGAAATATTATATAGGGGAAAAGTAGACTTGTATGAAATAATATATAGAGAGAAGGTGAATCTGTATAGAACAATATATATATATATAGAGAGAGAGAGAGAGAGATTGGCCTGTATAGAATAATGAATATGTAAAAAGGAAGCAATTCTGTATAAAACTATATATAGAGAGAGATATACCTGTAAAGAAAGAAATACTGACAAAAAAACAAAACTTGAATAAATGTGGTATGACTAAAAATCTCATCTCTATTTGCACAATTGCAAAAAAAAAAAAAGAAAAAGAAAAAATTACCGGCACCTAAAAAAAAGTCATTGTTTTTCAAGAGATGTTAAATGCTAAATTGAAAATTCAGTCTATTTCATTGTTCAATTAATCCAGTTTTTTTGGACCCTCCATAATATTTATAACAAAGGTATTAAGTATGAAGAATTGGAGGGGTGGGGTTGGTATTATAATGCTCCTGTCACAAAAAAAATTGCTGTTTTGATTTAATGTGTACACCATGTATATTTTCGTAAGTATTTAATCATGCTTGAAGCAAAAATAAAACAGCACAGGCATATATATATATATATCCACACACACAAATAGATATATGTATATATATATCCACACACACAAATATATATATTATATATAATATATATATATATATATAACAATAAAAAGCCCCATATGTATACACACACATATATGTATAAATAAATACATACATATATAATATATATATATATATATACACCCACACACTTATATATACACATATGTATATGCATATATATATATATATGCATATATATATATATATATATATATATATATATAGTGTTCATCTCTCCTTGCATTGTACTTTCTGTTGTTATGCTTGTATTGAATTTAAAGACTAAAACACCCACATATAAGAAAGAACCATTTATATTAGCCATCAGTCTGATAGCATATATTACTTTTCCAGACTTTTCAGCAATTTTTCATCCTGTCAAGTAGTGATTTACAACTGTTTATGGCAATGTAGATGCTGGTTTTATTTTTAGAATTGGAGATTTCATTAACTTGGCTTTTCAACAATAAACCAATGGATTCATTCTCATTGAACTATGATTGAAAACTGAGCAAATAAAATCAATCAAAGAAATATCTTCTTTTTTTTTTCAATTCTTTTTTTAGAAAAAAAAAATGTAACTAAAAAAAACAAAAAACTAGGACTTGTAAGTAGAACAAAGGATTGAAGGCCAGAAAATGTGAGGTTTCATCTTGAATTGGTGAAATTCCACATTAACTCTTTGACCAACCAAAGAATCTTAAAAAAAGAAATAACTGTAGAACAAAAGGATAATAAACAGTTGGCACTGTAAGTGTTGCATAGCAGGTTTCTATTGAAAGGAGTTGGTTGGAATTGTAATAATTCTTTACTTCTTACTGTTCAACTATTCTCTTGGTTGGATCTGGTTGTTTGACTATGCTATTCTGGATTGGAGTAGCTGAGTCTATCTGAGTCCATTTGTTGATCTGTTGCTGGATGGTATTCTCACTGTTCTTAAAAAGGAGTCTGGAACTATTTAGGTCATCTTGAAGATGTCTCGTCTTCTGTACTTATTATACTGTTCAACTAATCTCTTGGCTGGATATGGTTGTTGAGCTCTGCTATTCTGGCTCGGAGTAGCTGGGTTTGTCTGTGTCCATTGGTGGATCTGTTGTTGGGCTGGATTGCATTCTCAGTGTTCTTACAAAGAGTCTGGAACTATTTGGTTTGTCTTGAGGATGTCCCATCTTATGTTCTGTACTTATCTTCTTACTATTCAACTAATCACTTGGCTGGATCTGGTTGTTGGGCTCTGCTATTCTGGATCAGAGTAGATGGGCCTGTCTGTGTCTGTTGATGGATCTGTTATTAGGCTGGATAGCATTCTCACTGTTCTTTGAAAAGTCTGGAACTTGGATCATCTTCAGGATCTCTCATCTTGTGTTGTTGCAAAGTTTTTAATAATGAACACAAGATGTTCTTTTTATCTTAACTCCAAGTAAAAATGCCTTGGAGAAGATACTCATCTTATGTCTGCTCTCTTCAAACACTCAGTTTACGAAAGTAAAACAATTAATGACAAAGTAAATATATATACATATTAAATATCACTGGTTTTTGCTTTTTGTGCAAAAATTTTAAAGATTTGATTTATATTCAAATCTATTTAAAAATTAAAATGTACATAGAAATAGCATTGAAGTTCTACTTAAAAATGTGTATCATTTGTAAATCTCAAGAGTAAACAAATCAATACACTAGGTTTTTATTTTTTGCCCCCACCTCTACCCAGGCAATGCTGGGTAGCCACTTTTGGTACTCCCATAAATCTTTCTTATTTACTTGAGTTGCTGGCTGGTACCTTATGGCTTGATTTCTCATCTTCTGTTTCTTGTGTAGCTGGAGGTTTCTTCTAACTTTTGTTTCTGATCTGGTTCTGTGTCTTCAAGATGTTGGTCTGATTTGATTTTACCAAGGCCACCATTTAGTTTATAGAGATACAACCAAGGCATATATTTCGTGATCACATTTTTATTCAGAACCAGGACTTTCTCAACCTAGGATCATTCAACAGCATGCATGATGTCGAAGCCAGTATGTCTTTACATCACAATGTCTCCAGCCTAACTAACTAAGCTCTAAGCCTTCTTTGTCACAGTCTGTGAAACTAGAAAAGATGTTACCCAAAGGTTATTTTGTGCCAATTATCTAACACTACAGATTTTGAATTTCAACCTCTTGAATTCAAAATGTACACTAACAAATCAACAGTGATTATAAATATACAACACACTGACCCCCCCCCCAAAAAAAAAATAAAAAATAATAATAAATAAATAAATAAAAAATAAAAAAAATAAAAAAATAAACAGTGAAGGATTTAGTTAATATTAATTTTTTTTCTGCTAGTCTAAAAGCAGGAAAACTGAATGATTTTGATCTGTTAAAGCAAAACCAAAGCTTTTATGTAAAAGACAAAATAAGCAAGAAAGATTTTTTAATGCTTGCCTAATGTAATAAGAGCAATAAGAAGGTTTCCAAGTTTGAGGTGGGTGTTCCCAGTTTGAAATGGTTCCTGAGTCCAATAAGAAATACCTGAAGAAGGCCAGAGGGCACATCAGCAGAAATGTACAGATAACAATAAAGATGAGGACAATAATCTGAATAATACAAATAATACAAAATAATCAAGACTCATCTAAAAAATTCAGTCAGTCTAAAAGCCGGAAAACTGAATGATTTTGATCTGTTAAAGCAAAACCAAAGCTTTTATGTAAAATACAGAATAAGCAAAAAAGATTTTTTTAAAGCTTGTCTAATGTTGTAGTAAGAGCAACAATCTTTGAGCAAAGAGAATCTTGCTGTCAAAGCAAAGAGATGCTTTTATAATGTAATCACTCTTTAAAGAGACATTCAAATTTAATAAAAGTATTTCATATCTATTTGGTTATTGACAAATTATTGTTACTCACCAGAGATTTATAAAATGTTTTGCTTATTTTGTGTATTGACAATCATCTATTGGTCTCTCTATAGAAGAATAGACATTTCAAAGATGACACCTCTTGTGAATTTCACAGCAGTTTTCTAAAGATTCCAATTATTTTTCATCCTTAAGTTTTTTTTTCTTCTTTTACACACATACACACTTTCAATTTGACATGTCCATTTCTGCACACATACATATAACCTAGTTGAAGTACATGTCTACGTTGGGAAAGACATCAAAACTTCAATTGTGGACAACATCAAAATACAAGCTACAGTTCCCACTAAAATAACTTCTCTTACCTCTATCCAATAATACAAACTAACAGAAACTCTGGATATACAACAGTATGATAATAATAGTTTAATTATTACAACATTTGATATGTTTACTTAAGAATTAATGCTAAATAGTTCAATATGTAAAATGTATAATAATCTTGATTTAACTCTATCTCACTCTTTTTTTTCTTTCCTTCTTTTCATTATGTTTGATTGAAACAGATTAGCATTATCACTTTCATCTCTATCTTTCCCTTACTCTCTATCTTTCCCATTATATGTTTTCAGTGTAGCATATCTTTTGTCTTCCCTTTTTGTATTCCATCTTGATGATTTGAATAGTCTCATTTTTAACCAGAGAGTGTTGCAAGATGATAAGTTATACAATTAAGGAACACGAGTATAAATATATAGATTGGCATTCATTTATCCAAGTTTGCAGGACCATAATAATATAATAGGCCTTTATGTAGTCAATCCATGACATGGCTACATTTTTCTTTGTTTTAACCTCTTTAAGGCTGTGCTGATATATGTAGTGCTTGTCATATGTTCCTCTTGTTCCCTTGTGGTATCTTTTCTGTTCTTTTGGAAATAGTCTGCAACAATCAAACGAGTAATATATCTTCTTTTATCTTTACAGTAAGGATTTTCTACATCATAGGTAGACAGGTTATTGGTCTATGGTTGCTTAGTATGCTTCCTTTTTTTTAGGTGATTTTCTGGATCAGGGTAGTTTTTCTCTTCGTCATCCATTTGGATATGTTTACTACTTGTTATTATTATAATTATAATTATTATTATTATTATTAATAATAATAATAGATATAATAGATATATAATATAAAACCTTTGTAAATAAATGTCAAATTAGTCATAGAAAATGGGATTGATGACCTGAGTTCAAATACTGGACAAGGCTGTTTGCATTTCTCATAGCACTAGTACCTTTGGGAAAGGTATGCATCCAACTACTCTCCCTCCAGCTATGGGTAAATAGTAGGGCAGAATGGACTCTTTAACCATGGCTAGGTAACCAGTCTAAGAGAAGGAAAACTCTGAACTCAAACCTAAAAAACTCCGCTAAAAAATTGAAGTTGTGTCGCACACTGCTCATGTAGAGGGATTGGTATATATATATATATATATATATATATATATATATATATATATAACATCTTACAAATATAAATATGAAGATTAGTCATTATCATTTTAAGTGTGAAGAATTGATTGGCTATTTTTCTCCAGCAACTATAATGGTATTTTAATTTCTATAATAGATTGTAGCATAAATATTTAAGTAGATTAGCCAAAGTGATGACATAGAAAAAACGTAAATGGTGATGCTTATATAGACATGTGATGAAAAGATGTAAAACCATAAACATTTGCATAAAATGCATTATTTTCATTAATTTTTGTTGTATACAAATAAGTGTTAAGAGACATACAAAATAGATAAATACATACAAAATGATAGACAATATTAAAAGAAACATTTTATCTTATATATAAAATCTGTATGCATTTGTGTTGCTGCATCTATTGGTAAACACAGTGGAGGCATTTGTGGCATAATGGTTATCATCAAGTGAAATGGACTCAGTGACAAGAGTTCAAATCCTAGATGAGGCTAGTATCATTTGGATTATTCTGACTATTGTCCTCATCTTTATTGTTATCTGTACAACGTTTTGGCCAATGTGCTCTCTGGCCTTCTTCAGGTATATCTTGTCAGACTCGGGAACCTTCTTTCAAAACTCTGGAACCTTCTTGTCATAATTGGGAGCCATACCGGAACTTTGAATCCAACCCTTTATTCAATCCACAGGAGTATCCTGTTCTCAACCACTAAACATAGATGGGGTACAGGTGTTAAGCTGTGTTAATTATTATTCTATGTTACTGTCACCCTTGAACCTGCAACCTAGAGATAACTGTCACTTAGAACTGTCTTAAACCAATGCCTTTATCCACTATGCCATGTGTCCAATTGCATGTTTTCATTTCATATAGTGCTAATACCCTTGAGAAAGGTATAAATCTAACAATTCTCCTGCCAGTTATGGGTAAATAGAAGGGCAGACTGAGCTCTTTGATGGTATGTCAACTGATCTAGGAGAAGGAAAACTTTGAATTCGAACTTGTTAAACTCCACTTTAAAAATTTACCTTGAGCCACAACCTGCTTGTGCTGAGAGGTTAGAAAATTGGTAGATATTGATATGTACACTGTCACCCATAAATAAGTAGTCCACATAAATATCTTTTATAAGAATTAATTTTTTTCTAAACCAAACTCACCAGCATTTTATTATTTCTAATGGAACATGATACAATCAAAATGGACATTATTATATATTATCTATTACCAAACTGTACAGCATTAAAATTCTGTAACCAAAAATAATATTGTGTATATATATATATATATATATATAGGAAAGAATAGGTGCATCAAGGGTTGCCACAAACCCAATCAACTACCGACCTCAGGAATTTTGAATTCAGAGTTATCCCTCTCTTAGACTGGTTATCAAGGCTGAAGAGCCCAGTCCGCCCTACTATTTAACCCATAGCTGGAGGGAGAATATATGGATTCATACCTTTCCCAAGGGTATTAGCACTATGTAAAATGCCAACAGCTTTGTCTAGGAATTGAACTCGAATCGACGAGTTCATTTTCCATGACTCTAACCACTAGCCCACGTACCTCAAAAAGTGTGGTTGGTCCAACACAAGCCTTCACCACTATAAACAAATCCCTGTGTGGGAGTTCATTGTGTGTATGAACCCTCATACGTCGAAAATTGACGGGAGAGTCCATTTTATATATATATATATATATATATATATATATATATATATATAGTAGAAAGGTCATATAACCTACTTAAGTTTCACCAAAACTTTTCACCAGGGTTAATTGTAATGAATTATATTATCTAAATATTTGTATCGACCGTCGATGTTGTGATTAACTTGATATTCTATTCCCCAGTGATTAATCTTTATCATATATATATATATATATATATATATATATATATTCACTTAAGAAGTGTACTTATTTGTGAACTACTATATATTTATGTTTTTGTTATAAAGTTTTTATGCTGTAGAGTTTGGTAATAAATAATACTTAACATGAATTTGGATTGTATAATGTTTTACTAGAAATAATGAAATAAATGTGTCTTAGATTTAGAAGAAAATTAACTTTTTATAATAAAATATTTAGAAGTCTACTTATTTATAGGTGATACTGTATATGTATTTACATTTAGTATCTTCTTGTTTGTGAAGAAAATCTAACATTTCTACTCCTGTGCAAATATATATGCAAGTAGAAATAATAATAAAACCCTGTTATTTTTGGTTTAGAAAAAGAAAATTGTTAGGGTGTGTACTTATTTATGGTCGATGCTGTCTGAATACACATAAACATAGACATCCAAATAACAAATGTATTCAATTGATGACGTGCATCAAAAGCACTATTTTAATTCACTTTTTACATACACATAAGTGTTGACAGATATACAAAAATCAATAAAGGAATACCAAAAAAATTGACAATATTAAAAAATACATGCTATCTTACATGTAAACACCACCTACACACACATGTACATATAATGTGTAAGCATATATGTATATATATATGTATTCATATGTGTATGTATGTATACATATGTATATGTATGTATATGATTGTATATATATATGTATATTTATATATATATGTATATATATATATATGTATATGTATGTATATATATATGTATATGTATGTATATAAATATATATGTATATGTATGTATATAAATATATAAGTATATGTATGTATATGTATGTATATATATGTATGTATATATATAATGTATGTATATAAATATATAAGTATATGTATGTATATATGTTTATGCATATACATGTTTGCATATGCATATATATGTAGGTATATATGTATATGCATATATATGTGTGTGCATTTGTATATGCATATATATGTGTGCATTTGTATATGCATATACATGTATATATATATATATATATATGCCTATGTATGTGTATATATATATATGTTATGTATATGCATATGTGCATACCCATTCAAATTACATATATATATATATATATATGCAACTCTAACCACCTGTACACCTGCCCTGAGATAGGCATCAACAACATTATGTGCCAAATGCATTTAAAACTGTTTTAGACCTAATTCCTCCAAAGAGAGACTTTCCATTAAAAGGATGAAGAGCTGAAATAACATTCACTTGCCTCCATTTCTGTCTTATTAAAAATATTACATGCCATTGATTTCTTACTTAAGGATATGAGCAAACTAAACACTTTTCTTCTCTGCCAACAACACACCTTCATCCCCATCCCCCAAGCACTCAAAAATATCCCCACCCCGACTGTCTCCAGCCCCATCCCATGTCATTTCAAAATTTTGTTTGCCTCTTGTAAACAAGCATTTTCAAACATTATGTTTTAATTGACCCACCTTTCAAATTAATATCAATTTGGTAAAAATCGTTTATCAATTTGCAATAATTAGCAGAATATTTCTTAGGAATATTATCTATGAGAAATGTATAAAGTAATGGTTCACTTAATACAACTCGTAAAAGTGGGATAATTTATAACTGAATTGCTTTCGAAAATCATTCTCCATTTTAGTAATCAACAATGTTGTTCTTATTAATTTTATATTAGATTATATTTTTAAAAGACTATGTGATGACTACATGTTAGTAATTTTTCTTCTGCTTTTGGGCAAATTTGTTAAAAGTATTATCTTACAAATTCTCAAGGTTGTATTACTAGACAAAATAATGATTATTTCAAGGTTTTGTATTTTAGTCTGTTTATGGTTTCTGTCTGATTAAATACAGTGTATCGCCAAAAGAAATAGGAGGAGTCTTTTATTCACAGTTATATGAATTCAACTAATGATAATCTTGGTAAATACCGCTTTAAACTTGGTACTTTTTTGACACACCTTGTATTCTGAAAAAAATTAATGAATGGAACGTTATTTTATTTCAGAATACAAGGGGTGTCAGAAAGTTAAAAAAATCTCGATACATTTTGAAACACCTTGTATATGCATAAAATTATCCACTCTAAAACCAGCAGCCAATCAGAATCTTTGCAAATGAGCTTGGCCAAAATACACATTGGAATAGCCCAACCTGCTATGTAAACCACCTACAAACTCTGGATTCTGAGAAAAGATTCGATTTGCAAATTTGCAACACAGCTGATTACTGATACAAATTTTTACAGACCCCAACCATCATCTCATAAAGACTTTTCAAAGCTGAGTTCAAATTCGTAATGATGCTGTTTGTATTTCACATTGAGCTAATACCTTCAGAAAGGCAAGTCTACTCTCTCTCTCTCCTATCTGTGGGGAATTAGTAGGGCTAGACTGGATCTTGAGCCCTGGTAGGGCAACCAGTCTAGGAGAATGAGAACTTGGAATTTGAAGCCCCAGTCAACACATGCACTATGAGAGAGGATAAGGCCCATTACATATTTTCAATACCTAATGGTAATACTGTGTAATACTGGGTGAAGCCTAAGTTTTACAGTTGACCAAGAAAAAAGCTGACAAGTTTGAATATATTCATATGTAGATATATCTATTTACTTATACAAATATTAATTTTTTCTTCACTTTTTTTAACCTCTTCATGACTGATAAACACATATGCACATATCATAGTTTATACTCAAGAACTATCTAGAGCAAATGAACAACTAGAAAAAGTATATAATTCAAAGCTCTCTGTACATTTTTTGTTGCTTGTCGTCTTGAAAATGTTTAATATCTCGTGATAGATGAGATATTAAAAAAAAATAGAAACAGCTGTATACTGATCTTACTATATAATAATGCAGCAAAAAGCTTGATTTATCCATTGTCAGTAATGACAAAAAAAGTTGGTTTAATGGAAAATAGCTACCAGTACAAAAAATGTATTTATTAGTTTACCTCTTCATGTCAAACTGACACAGAAATAGCTATATACATGTTGATATATGTTTGTTACATAAATGATATTATGTCATATCTAGTAATATATACATTACATAACTCAATATATATATATATATTACATAACTATATATATGCATATACATTATATAATCATATATGTATGTAAACATTACATAACACTCTCTTTCTCTCTCTCTCTCTCTCTGTATATATATATATATATGTGTGTGTGTGTGTGTATGTCTGTGTGTATGTATGCATTACATAACTCTCTTATATATGAGAGAGAGAGATAGAGAGAAAGAAAATATGAAAAAAACAAATTATTCCAAAAAGATAGATTTATTCGAGATGGGGAAGTTTCAGTGTTTCTTTTTGGAGTACTTTGTTGTTTCTTATTTTCTACATACCATTGGATTTATTTCCATAATTTACCATCCATCCATGTATATATATATATATATATATATATATATATTACATAGCTACACATTAATCAGCAATATATATATATATATATATATATATATATTTACACTAGAAGCTAACACTATATGTGCAAAAACAGTCTGAAAACTGTAGAAAGATTTGTTACTTTTGCATTTACTTAGCCAGATTTCAGTGTAATTACACATTTAATTAAAATCTTTCTCTTAACTGCCAACATTCTTGCTTTTTTTTTCTTTCTTTTGGCTTCCATATTTTCTTTTTTTTCTTTCTTTCTCTTTTCCAAAACGTTTTTGTTTCTTTTCTTGCTCTCCACATTTCCTTCATCCTGAGTCCTGTCAGCTTTGCAAATCCCTGAAATTAATAAGTCTTTTCTTTTGCCCACCTTTTGCTGTCATCTAGAGTCTCCTTTGTCAATCAAGCCTTCAAGTAAACTACATACAACTAGTATGGCTTTAAGGCTTCTTCTCTTAAGTAACAGCCATTTTCCTTTGTGATTTCTATTATGTGCAATTGCACTTTAACAATAGAACCACAAGTTCTCTCTCTCTCTCTCCCACACACACACACTCTCTATATCTCTTTCTCCCCCACTCTCCACTCCGAGCTCAATAATTGACATTGTTAATGAATGTACAGGATTACAACACTGACACATCGCTCACCAATCAAGGGCAAGCAGATCATTGCAAGTAATCTAACATCTTTTGTTTAATCTGACCAGTGTAAATCACCTTTATGCTTTACTTTGTTCTTTCAACAGTCTTTTTTTTTTCTTTACTGATTAGGCAGAATATAATAGGTAGGTGTTTGCTATGATTAAATTCCTCACTAGAAAATTATGCAGATACATATATATGAATTTTGTGTGTTGACAAAACATTAAAAAAAAATTAATTTAAAATAAATTTATCAAAAATGAAAAAAAATATCTTTGTCTATGGATAACAAAGACAAACATATTTTTTTTATTTTTAGAAAATGTTATTTCATATATATATATATATCTACCAACCCTTCTGCATGAGTAGGATGCTACACAAGGTTAATTTCTCAAGTGGAGTTTAACAGGTTTGAATTCAGAGACCAGTCTGCCTTGCAATTTACCCATAGCTGAAGGGAGAATTGGATACATATCTTTCCCAAGGGTATTAGTGCTATGTGAAATGCAAACACCTTCATCCAGGAATTGAATTCAGGTTGACTAAGTCCACTTCCTATAACTCTAACCATTAGACCACACATTTTTATAAGTTATTACATATATATATATGTATATAATAATATAATATATATATATATATATATATATATATATATTGACAAGTGTAATTTTTTTTCTTTATATCTTCTCCAATCAAAAATATGGTATTTTTAGTTATTTCATATATACAAGGTGATTGAAAATTAACTCCCTATTTTTTAAACTATTTATAATTTTTAAAAAATCTGGCCAGTTGTCATACTTGAAAGAATATTGAAGACTTGATTTCTTATGCAAGATGATGCTCCTCCACATTTTGCAGATGTTCATGAATAGCTGAATCACTATTTTTCTGTGAGATTAATGGTAGATATGATCACAGGAGTTGCCGGCCTGAAGCTCTGATTTAACACCCCTGTGACTTTTGTCACCTGTGAGCAAGTCTACTCTACGAAACTAATGATTTTGTAAGAACTTGAAGGATGAATAGAATAAGGTATTCTGCCATTCCACAAGAGTTCCTGGGAAGATCAGTTGATATGATTCCCTAGCAGCTTGAGAGGCTAATGGCAAATGCTGGTGTCCATATAGAATCTTAAATAAAACTTCATATTATGTGTTCTTCTCATATTCATTTTTTTTACAAAAAATTATTCAGAAATAAATTATGAGATTTTTAAAATGCGTAGTAACTTTACAATCACCTTGTATATTGACAAATGCAGTAAATCAGGATTTTTTCTTTATAACTTATCTTCTCCAATCAAAAATATGGTATGAGATATATATATATATATATTACAAAATATATACAACCTTTAGCTCTTCTGACAAGACATTTATATAATGGATAGGCATAGCCTATCATTTTTGTAATGAAGTGTAGTTAGGATTTAAGTTTAACCATAAACTCATGAAAAAGTTCATAGTTTTATTTACAAGCTTTGAACCCTGGTTCTACTGATTGGGCCTTTATAATTGGCTTGAGAGAGATGTGATTAATTGGGACTTTGGAAAAGTTAGAAAGTAGAACCTAGTTAGTTCAGAATCAATGAGAGAGCCCCATATGAAGCAAATGCATGTTGCATTCTGTGCTGGTTTTTCAATGCACATCATTATGTATTGGCGAAATTAATAAGTTGTGCACATGAAATACGTCTCTGTGTTTCTAATCAACAAAAACTAACAAAGATGAAACACAAAGATAGAGAGAGAGGGAGAGAGGGAAATCAACCCAATGAAGAGATACAACTCTCAAGAAAGAAGAAATGGTTAAATCAAACTTAACGGACTTAAATTCCACATCGTATGTTACCCTGCTGAAAGAAAAAAATACCAAAATTCAGGCAATTAACCGAATTTAAGGAAATTTTCAGTGTTGATATATTAATGAATAAAATATATAATGCACTAGTTATTTTATTTAAAACTTTGACATTTTTTCAGGTGAGTTAATTTGAACTATGTATAACTATGAGGCATAACACAGATTCTCAAAGATATGTGGTTCAAATTAACTGATCTGTAAAAATATACAATGTTTAGATAAAAATAACTGGTGCATTATATCTTTCATTATTAATATATCAACACTGAAAATATCATTTAAATTTGGTTAATTACCTGATTTTTGGTATTTTTTTTTCTTTCGGTGGGGTAACATACAATGGTGGAATTTAAGTTCGTTAAGTTTGATTTAACCGAAGAAACTCCTGTGAACCCAACGTAGCAGCAGAGGAAGATAGTAGACATAGAAGACATTAGTAGATAAATTAAGGGTGAGGATGCAACAAAGGTATCTCAATACAGGAGCAGTTTTTTGTCATCCTTATTTTTGAATCAAATCAAGTATTGTGTTTAACTAGTTGTATTTCCACTCATCATGGTCCAATACAAGATGAGTATTTCCAATGATACACTAACACTGAATATATGAAGGAAAGAAGATTAGCTCATTTACACATATCATCATCATTGTTAGGCTGTCAGCATGGATTCCCTTGATATTTTTCACCATTCATTGCTATAGCCCCAAAAAAAATCCTCTCCGTATGTTCTCGTAGACTACATTGAGTATTCTGCACAGAGCTGATTGATGTAGGTCCTTCCTGATTGACTAATGCTGGTTGTGTCCATGTATAGGAGTCCACAGAAAAACATTGCTTATGGGTTCATCTCTGTTTCTCCACCAGTGACCAGCCATGTCTCGTTCATCTTACTTGGATGGTTTGTGAAAAAACCCTTCTAAACTAAGTTGTCGGGGTGGCCTAGTGGTATCAGCCAGATAGCGGGGAGCCTGCCCTTTTCACTAAGTGCTAGACCAAAGAGATTAATTTCAGTCTGTGAAGATGGAGCCACCATATCTACGCATCAGCTCTTTACTTTACACAGCAGATGATCCTGTGCTACTCATACGCTGAGTTGGGCAAGGGCCAGTATTGAAACCTGGATATTATGTGGTTCCTAATCGAACGGAAGAAAAATGAATTTCTCAACAAAACTCTGGAATTTTTCCTAAAAACAATATTAGCACGCTTGAAATACCCTAAATTATAAATTAATTAAATTTCCTTTTCTCTTATTTAAATTTATCTTTTATTATTGTATAAGTAAATAGAGTAATCTGTCCCTGTGTCTAGCTGAAATAGGTTGGATCTGCTTTGACTATGACAAAATTTGAGAAAGATGGAAGGAGCCATTTGCAATTTTTGCTCTTGTTGGGGTCCTGAACACCACAGTCACAAATTGTTACAATTATAAAGTATGTAAGATGTGGTCTGTTGGTGGTTTTAGCCACAAGAGCAAAATTGCAATGGCTCCTTCCATCATTCTCAATTATTGTCATAGTCAAGAGCAGATAACCTATTCAGCTAGACACAGGGACAGATTACTCTATTGTACTTATACAATAAAAAAATAAATTTAAATAAGAGAAAGGAATTTAATAAATTATAATTTATAAGGGTATTTCAAGTGCTAATATTGTTTTAGAAAAATTCCAGAGTTTTGTTGAGAAATTCATTTTTTCTTTCGTCCGATTAGGAACCACATAATTCCAGGTTCAATACTGGCCCTTCGCCAATCAGCGTATGAGTAGCACAGGGCATCTGTGGTGGTAAAGTAAAGAGCTGATGGTATGATAGTGCTCATCTCAGCAGACCTGAAAATAATCTCTTGGTCTAGGCACAGTGAAAAGGGGGCAGGCTCTCGCTATCTGGCTGATCCGACTAGCCACCCCGACAACTTAGTTTAGAAGGGTTTTTTCACAGAACGCATCCAAGTAAGATGAATCGAGACATGCTGGTCACTGGTGGAGACACAGAGATGACCCATAAGCATGTTTTTTCTGTGGACTCCTATACATGGACACACCACATTAGTCAATCAGAAGGACCTACATCAATCAGCTCGTGCAGATACTCAATGTAGTCCTAGAGATACATACGGAGAGTGATGGCTGATAGCAATGAAATGGTGAAAATATTCAAGGAATCCATGCTGACAGCCTAACAATGATGATGATATTGTGTAAATGAGCTAATCTTCTTTCCTTCCATATATTCAGTGTTACAGTGTATCATTGGAAATACTCATGCCTTGTATTGGACCATGATGGTGGAAATACAACTAGTTAACAAATACTTGATTGATTCAAAAATAAGGATGACAAAACTGCTCCTGTATTGAGAATACCTTTGTTTGCATCCTCACCCTTAATTTATCTACTATGTCTTCTATGTCTTACTATCTTCCTCTGCTGGCTACGTTGGGTTCACAGGAGTTTCTTCGGTTAAATCAAACTTAACGAACTTAAATTCCACCATTGTATGTTACCCCACCGAAAGAAAAAAAAATAACCAAAAATCAGGTAATTAACCAAATTTTAATGATATTTTCAGTGTTGATATATTAATGAATGAAAGATATAATGCACCAGTTATTTTATCTAAACATTGTTATATTTTTACAGATCAGTTATTTGAACCACATATCTTTGAGAATCTGTGTTATGCCTCATAGTTATACATAGTTCAAATTAACTCACCTGAAAAATGTCAAAGTTTTTAAATAAAATAACTAGTGCATTATATATTTTATTCATTAATATATCAACACTGAAAATTTTCCTTAAATTCGGTTAATTGCCTGAATTTTGGTATTTTTTTTTCTTTGCAGGCAGGGTAACATACGATGGTGGAATTTAAGTCCGTTAAGTTTGATTTAACCATTTCTTTTCCTTCTGAGAAGTTGTATCTCTTCATTGGGTGATTTCCCTCTCTCCTCTCTCTCTATCTTGGTGTTTCATCTTTGTTAGTTTTTTGTTTGATTAGAAACACAGAGACGTATTTCATGTGCACACTTTATTAATTTCGCCAATACATAATGATGTGCATTGAAAAACCAGCACAGAATGGCAACATGCATTTGCTCATATGGGCTCTCTCATTGATTCTGAACTAACTAGGTTCTACTTTCTAACTTTCCAAAGTCCCCATTAATCACATCTCTCTCAAGCCAATTATAAAGGCCCAATCAGTAGAACCAGGGTTCAAAGCTTGTAAATAAAACTATGAACTTTTTCATGAGTTTATGGTTAAACTTAAATCCTAACTACACTTCATTAAAAAAATGATAGGCTATGCTATCCATTATATAAATGTTCTTGTCAGAAGAGCTAAAAGGTTGTAATATATTTTGTAATATTATATATATTATCTCATACCATATTTTGATTGGAGAAGATAAGTTATAAAGAAAAATCCTGATTTACTGCATTTGTCAATATACAAGGTGATTGTAAAGTACTACGCATTTTAAAATCCTCATAATTTATTTCTGAATAATTTTTTGTAAAAAAAATGAATATGAGAAGAACACATAATATGAAAGTTTTATTTAAGATTCTATATGGACCCAGCATTTGCCATTAGGCCTCTCAAGCTGCTAGGGAAATCATATCAACTGATCTTCCAGGAACTCTTGTGGAATGGCAGAAATACTTATTCTATTCATCCTTCAAGTTCTTACAAATCATTAGTTTCGTAGAGTAGACTTGCTCACAGGGGTGACAAAGTCACAGGGTGTTAAATCAGAGTTCAGGCCGGCAACTCCTGTGGATCATATCTACCCCATTAATTCTCACAGAAAAATAGTGATTCAGCTATTCATGAACATCTGCAAAATGTGGAGGAGCATCATCTTGCATAAGAAATCAAGTCTTCAATATTCTTTCAAGTATTGACAACTGGCCAAGATTTTTTTAAAAATTATAAATAGTTTAAAATAGGGAGTTAATTTTCAATCACCTTGTATATATGAAATAACTAAAAAACCATAATTTTTGATTGGAGAAGATATAAAGAAAAAAAATTAACACTTGTCAATATATATATATATTATATATTATATATATATATATATATATATATATACATATATATATATGTAATACTTATAAAAATGTGTGGTCTAAATGGTTAGAGTTATAGAAGTGGACTTAGTCAACCTGAATTCAATTCTGGATGAAGGTGTTTGCATTTCAACAATAGCACTAATACCCTTGGGAAAGATTATGTTCCAATTCCTCGCCTCAGCTATGGGTAAATTGCAAGGCAAGTACTGGTTCTCTGAATTCAAACCTGTAAACTCCACTTGAGAAATTAACCTGTGTAGCATCCTACTCATGCGAAGGTTTTGGTAGATATATATATATATATGAATAAACATTTAAAATAAAAAAAATATGTTTGTCTTTTGGTTATCCATAGACAAAGATATTTTTTTTTGCATTTTTGATAAAATTTATTAAATTAATTTTTTTTTTAATGTTTTGTCAACACACAAAATTCATATATATGTATCTGCATATTTTCTAGTGAGGATTTAAATCAATAGCAACACCTACCTATTATATTTCTGCCTATCAGTAAAGAAAAAAAAGACTGTTGAAAGAACAAAAGTAAAGCATAAAGGTGATTTACACTGGTCAGATTAAAACAAAAGATGTTATGATTAACTTGCAATGATCTGCTTGCCCTGATTGTGAGGCGAATGTGTCAGTGGTTGTAATCCTGTACATTCATTAACAATGTCATTATTGAGGGCTCGAGTGGAGAGTGGGGGAGAAAAGAGATATAGAGAGTGTGTGTGTGTGAGAGAGAGAGAGAGAACTTGTGGTTCTATTGTTAAAGTGCAATTGCACAATAATAGAAATCACAAAGGAAAATGGCTGTTACTTAAGAGAAGAAGCCTTAAAAGCCATACATAGTTGTATGTAGTTTACTTGAAGCTTGATTGACAAAGGAGACTCTGTATGACAGCAAAGGTGGGCAAAAGAAAAGACTTATTAATTTCAGGATTTGCAAAGCTGACAGGACTCAGGATGAAGGAATGTGGAGAGCAGAAAAGACAAAAACGTTTGGAAAAAGAAGAAAGAAAGAAAAAAAAAGAGAAAATATGGAAGCGCAAAAAGAAAGAAAAAAAAAGCACGAATGTTGGCAGTTAAGAGAAAGATTTTTAAATAAATGTGTAATTACACTGAAATCTGGCTAAGTAAAATGCAAAAGTAACAAATCTTTCTAAACAGTTTTTCAGACCTTGTTTTTGCACATATAGTGTTAGCTTCTAGTGTAAATATAATTATATATATATATATATATATTGCTGATTAATGTGTAGCTATGTAATAATATATATATATATATAAATATACATATACATGGATTTGGAGTGGTAAATAGTGGAAATAAATCCAATGGTATGTAGAAAATAAGAAACAACAAAGTACTCAAAAGAAACACTGAAACTTCCCCATCTCGATAAATTATCTTTTTGAATAATTTGTTTTTTTCATATTTTCCTTTCTCTCTATCTCTCTCTCTCATATATAAGGAGTTATGTAATGCATACATACACACAGACATACACACACAACACACATATATATTATATAAACAGAGAGAGAGAGAGAGAGAAAGAGAGTTGTTATGTAATGTTTAATAACATATATGATTAATATATTGTATATGCATATATATAGTTATGTAATATATATTATATATTGAGTTATGTAATGTATATATACTAGATATGAAATATATCATTTATGTAACAACGTTTTTAATATGCAACATGTATATAGCTTATTTCTGTGTCAGTTTTGACATGAAGAGGTAAACTAATAAATACATTTTTTGTACTGGTAGCTTATTTTCCATTAACCAACTTTTTTTTGTCATTGACTGACAATGGATTAAATCAAGCTTTTGCTGCATTATTATATAGTAAGATCGTTCAGCTGTATTATTTTTTTTAATATTTCATCTTCTCGGATATTACATTTTTCAGAGACAGATTGAGAGCTTGAATTATTCATTTATCTAGTTTGTTATTGATGATAGATATGAGTTAATGTGTGCATATGAGGTTATTTCGTTAGAAGAAGGTATAAAAGTGAAGAATTAATATTATGTTAAGTCAATAGATATATCTACATATGAATATATTATCAAACTTGTCAGACTTTTTTTCTTGGTCATGTACTTAGGCTTCACGCCCAGTTTAGTTACCATTAGGTATTGAAATATGTAATGGGCCTTATCCTCTCTCATAGTGCATGTGGTTGACTGGGCTTCAATTCCAAGTTTCTCATTCTCCCTAGACTGGTTGCCCTACGCAGGGCTCAAGATCCAGTCTAGCCCTACTATTCCCACAGATAGGAGAGAGAGAGAGTAGACTTTGCTTTCCGGTGAAGGTATTAGCTCAAATGTGAAATACAAACAGCATCATTCACGAATTTGAACTCGCTTGAAAAGTCTTTATGAGATATGGTTGGGGTCTGTAAAAAATTGTATAGTAATGCAGCTGTGTTGCAAATTTGCAAATCGATCTTTTCTCAGAATCCAGAGTTTTGTAGTGGTTTACATAGCAGGTTGGGCTATTCCAATGTGTATTTTGGCCAAGCTCATTTGCAAAGATTCTGATTGGCTGCTGTTTTAGAGTGGATAATTTATGACATATACAAGGTGTTTGCAAAATGTATCGAGATTTTTTTTAACTTTCTGACACACCTTGTATTGCCTGAAATAAAATAACGTTCCATTCATTAATTTTTTTCAGAATACAGGTGTGTCAAAAAAGTACAAGTTAAAGCGGTATTTACCAAGATATGCATTATTGAATTCATATAACTGTGAATAAAAGACTCTCCTATTTCTTTGCGATCCGTATTTATGCAGACAGCAACGCATAACAGACTAAAATACAAAAACCTTGAAATAATATTATTTTGTCTAGTAAATTACAACATTGAGAATTTGTAAGATAATACTTTTAACAAAATTTGCCAAAGGCAGAAGAAAAAATTTACTAACATGTAGTCATCACATAGTCTTTTAAAATATAATCTAAAATATAAAATTAATAAGAAACAACATTGTTGAATTACTAAAATTGGAGAATGATTTGAAGCATTCAGTTATAAATTAGTATCCCACTTTTACGAGTGGTATTAAGTGAACCATTACTTTATCCATTTCTCATAGATAATATTCCTAAGAAATATTCTGCTAATTATTGCAAAATTGATAAACGATTTTTACGCAAATTGATATTAATTTGAAAGGTGGGTCAATTACAACATAATGTTTGAAAATGCTTTGTTTAACAAGAGGCAACAAAATTTTGAAATGAAACATGGGATGGGGCTGGAGACAGTCCGGGTGGGGGATTTTTTGAGTGCTTGGGATGGGGTATGAAGTGTGTTGTTGGCAGAGAAGAAAGTGTTTTAGTTTGCTCATATCCTTAAGTAAAGAAATCCAATGGCATGTAATATTTTAATAAGACGAAATTGGAGGCAAGTGAATGTTATTTCAGCTTTTCATCCTTTTAATGGAAGTCTCTCTTGGGAATTAAGTCTAAAAACAGTTTTAAATGCATTTGGCACATAATGTTGTTGAATGCTACTCTCAGGGCAGGTTTTGTACAGGTGGTTTAGAGTTGCATATATATATATATATAATATGTATTTGAATGGGTATGCACATATGCAACATCATAGACATATTATATATATACACATACATAGGCAATATATATATATATATATATACATGTATATGCATATACAAATGCACACATAATATATATGCATATCAGAATGCCACACACATATATATGCATATAATAAATCCCATATATAGCATATGCAAACATGTATATGCATAACATATATAATACATATACTTATATATTTATATACATAATTATATAATACATACATATATATACATACATATACATACTATACTTATATATTTATATACTACATATATCATATATATTTATATCATACATATACATATATATATACATACATAACATATTTATATAATATACATATATTATATAAATATACATATATATATAATC
>CM042148.1:102134046-102151546 GCA_023376005.1 Doryteuthis pealeii
AAACAAATCTCCCAAAGGCAGGAGTAAAGTTTTGTTTTAAAGTTAGCAGAGCGAATCTCTATGCTTCACATGACTGAAGCAAAATAATATTAATATATATATATATATATATATGTGTGTGTGTGTGTGTGTGTGTGTGTTTGGTAAGGTTTGTTCAAAAAGTATCAAGATTGAAACCATATTTGCCAATACAGGAGTTTACAGATAAATGTAATGCAAGATCTCAACATTGTTGTATTATCACTTCAAACCAACAGTTTTCTGACAATTACTTTGTTTCAGTTAAGTTAACAGGGATACTACTGAAATATATAAAAGCATATTTCCTTTTTTAATCAATTTAGATTTCATAAATAATTTCTCAAGCCTCCTGTAATTTTTTAAGCTTTATATAGTGGTTGGTTCAGTTCAGTCAGTAGAGCCCCCAAACAACTACTACCACTCCAGATCAGAGTGGAACTGGGAGTAATGGTGATAAAGGTGTACTACACACTCACTAAAGCTCTACATTGTAACTTTGCCATTAGATGCAGTTTAATGTCATACCCAGAACACCACTGATATTGAACACCCTTTACTTATAAATATAGCAACTATATAATAAATATAATAAATAATATATTAAGTTAGATAGTGAAGACATGAAGTCAGTGACCCTTGGTAACTGTCAGTATATATATACTAGCAAATATATGCACCCTCTGGGTCAAGTATTTAAGTTTAAATATAATAAAATATTAGATAAATCAAAAAGGCTAATGAAACTAATTAAGAATTCAAAAAAAAAAGATTCGAAACAGAGGGGTATAATCGGAAAATAGAACAACTGAAACTTACTCTTTCATCACTTCCATTTTTCAATGCTAATTTTCCTAATTTAACTATTTAGTTAAAATAGGAAATAAAGAATAAAATTACTGTTATTTCTTCTTGTTAATGAATTTCTTTTAGGATTTATTGAAGAGATTTTTACTCATATTCATTAAGATAAAACCAAACAATTAGAAATCAATAATACCAAGCAAATTTTTATTAAAATCAGTTTTTTAAATATCTATATGCAAATTAGCTTTATGTTTACTCTGAAAACTGGTATTTTGTTGTATATATAAATACAAATGCATGTTATTAGTATTTAGGTAAGGCCAACAGTATTAATAATGTCAAACAGTTTTATTATTAATTGAGGTTTAAATAGAAATAGAATCATGGAGAATGTGCCGTAAATAACTAAGGAAATTGTGACTTGAGTAGTAATATAGTTTCGGTTACAGACAGAAAAACACACAATCTCCATTATAATAAGATATATATATATATAATTTCCCTTTCTATTATGAGCACTGCAAATCCAAGTTAAAATGACTCCTCCATCATTGTGTTGATATTCATCTCTTATTTTCTGCAGACATACCAACTGTCCATGTGTTAGTATACATAGACTTGGCCAAAAGTCCTTAGTATCCAATCTCCACAAGAAGTAATCGACACTCCTACCTAATACTTTGGCAGTAAATCCTTAAGTCATTATAATTCTCCTTTCCTTTTCCAGCCCATTGGCCTGCGGGAAATTTGATTCCCGAGGAATGGTCAGTTTGGTAAGAGAGACCTTAACTTTCTTGGACAAGATTATCATGCTGTGTTGCAATGCTGTAACACAAATCACTGCAGGAAACTGGGAATTGAGTGCAACACTGCCCAAACGGATTGCTGTTAACCTTAGACTTGATATAGATGAAGCCATACCCTTCACCATAACTGAACCAACGCTCCTTTTCTTTCAAAAATTTATTCGCACCAGATGACCTCTGACATAGAAGAAGTCAGCTGTATTATTAAGTTAGTTTGATTGTATCTCCATTGGTGGTATTATATTTATCACAATAGAAAATGCACATGACAAGCCAAGTTTAAATTCTGGTAAAGGCTGTTTACATTTGCCTGTGTGCTGTACTAGTTGCCATACTAAGGTTAAAGAGTCTAGTTTGCCCTACTATTTACCCATTGCTGGAGGGAAAATAGTTGGATTCATACCTTTCTATTTACCCATTGCTGTAGGGAAAATAGTTGGATTAATACCTTTCCCAAGGATGCTATGTGGAATGCAAACAGCCTTGTCCAGGATTTGAACTCCTACAATGATAATTATTCCATTACAAACATCAACATTATGAATATATTTAGAAACACATTCAAGTATCCTAATCACATCAAATTACAAGAAGAACAAATAAACTTTGCATCATAATGCCACCCTGTCGGCTGAGGCATTAGAATGCATTGACTGCACATCTGCAGAGGGGTAAAACTCCCCCAGATGGGGCCACCTGTTGGCCGTGGGTGGCAACCCATGATGCTTAAGGATAGTACCCAGGTGGATGGGCAGTCCATGACTTGCAAAACTTCACTTTGGCCCTTTCTTGGGCTAGACGGGCGGTCGGAGAGGCCCCCTCCAAACAATCAGCTGGTCATGTCAAGCCCTAGTACCTATATGATTGCCCCAACCCTATTGCCCTTATGGTAAGCCCTGCCCTTTTTATCATATGGGTGCTAGAAGGCGGTGGCTGAGGTCTACATGTCCTGGAAATGACCGTTAAACTCTATCTGATGGTGAGTTCCAGTTTTGGAGGTTTGGGGAATGTGGAGCACCCCTTCATCACCATTGCTCCCTGGTCCACTCTGACTCGGAGTGGTAGTACCTTTAGGTCCCATCTATGGGTTAAAATAGAAAAATGGTTTATAAAAACTTTGAGCATCCATTAAGATTGACTTTATTTCAAAACTTTATCAGCATTATATGACCCACTGAGGTTGATATGCCGTAAAATAAAACAAACCAAACTTTGCATCATAATGTTGTGTCCTTAAAAGGGATACAATCAGATAAGGTTGTAGTCAAGTGGAAGACCAGTAAAAACTGCATAGAATTTAAGATAAAGGGTTTTATTGCAGAGAGATACAATAAGACAGACAAGGAATAGTGATGCATGCTACTGATCCTCGAAGTCAGCTCTGTATAATGCCGTGCTCACTATATACATAGTCAGACCACATGGGTGAGAGGGAGTGTGGAATATTCCATTTTATAACACATAAGATCCTAAAATAATTATGTAGATTTGAATATATTCAGGCATCTAACCCTCTTGCTGGTTTTATATCCGGGCTGAAAAGGATCTCCTTAAAACCCATATACAAGGATGTCAAAAAAGTATTGAGATTTTTTGTACTTTTTGACACACCCTGCATTCTGAAAAATCATTCCATTCATTGTTCATTTCTATCTTGATAAATACAGTTTCAATCTTGGCACTTTTATGACACACCTTGTATTCTGAAAAAAATTAATGTTCCATGCATTGTTCATTTCTATCTTGGCTTCAATCTCAATACTTTTATGACACACCTTGTATAAAAAGGTATAGATTCAATTTGTAACATTTGGGATTTGCTATCATCTGAAGTGCTAAGAATAGCTTTGTTAACATTATATAAGATCCTATTGTAAAGAAATCCTTGGCTGCAATGAAATCAATCTTTTTCAAGGTGGACGTCCTTTCTAACCCTGACGTTAGATTGTCACTTAAATAATAGCGAATGTATTGACTCTAGCCTTCTTAAAAAGCACTATACACTTGTGCATGTGTGATTATGTACATCTATTCGGGCCTTATCTACACAGACAAAAGATTTGTTTGCAAGTTCTCTTGGATTTAATCTATTTGTTCTACATAGAATTACTTCTCTATTCAATTATGTCAGTCTTATGACAGAAAATGTTTTTCTTTCTTTCTTTCTTTCTTTTTTTACATCTTGAAACTTGAGATCACAACTCACAGCTATCCTTTCTTTAGTTTCTGTTTCCCTTAAAATGGCTCAAATAATAAGTAATTGAACGTCCTACATTTCTATAATATGATTGTTTATGTATATATTTACCCAACCCCTCTACACGAGCAGGATGCAAAAAAAATCAATTTTGAAGCAGAGTTTAAATAGTTTTAATGTTACAATTCATGGGAAGTCATGAATTGTGAACGAACCCTGTAGCTAGGATTAAATTTGGTCTGTCAGATTTGGAGTCAGGGAGTCATTTTTTACATCTTGAAACTTGAGATCACAACTCACAGCTATCCTTTCTTTAGTTTCTGTTTCCCTTAAAATGGCTCAAATAATAAGTAATTGAACGTCCTACATTTCTATAATATGATTGTTTATGTATATATTTACCCAACCCCTCTACACGAGCAGGATGCAAAAAAAAAAATCAATTTTTGAAGCAGAGTTTAAATAGTTTTAATGTTACAATTCATGGGAAGTCATGAATTGTGAACGGACCCTGTAGCTAGGATTAAATTCGGGTCTGTCAGATTTGGAGTCAGGGAGTCCATGGAAAACTACCGGGACTGTTGGTGACCCTTGACCCATGACCCAGAGGCATGAGATCTCATGCGACATGACAGACACATGTTAGTTAGTTAGAATTTAGTTTCGACCCAGCTTTCAGAGAACTTAAACGTACTCCAAGGTCGATCTCATCCATGTGGAAATAAATCATGGGCTAGATAAATAATAAAAGCTTAATCAAGCAAACTTAAAGTCTTGTTAGTTAACCCTCAGAAGAAGGAAAGTCAATTAGAGAAACCAATGGTGGCCAGACAAGATAGCAAGAATCAGTCAGTAAGTAGTCAGCAAGAACCAGCAAGCAAGTAAGACCATCACTCTCTAATCTAAGTAACTCTCTCTCTATATCATGTGAGATGAACTCTCACTGTTTATATACCTGATGTTTGGTATACAACATTAATTCATTGTTAATTTCTGTCTTTACTAAGACAAAAATGATCTTAGTCCAGCAGATTCACCATTATTTAAAGCAATTCTGAAACTTCTTTTTTGATTGATGAAAAGCTGTGCTGCAAATATTTTTAATGTCCTCCATGTCCTCAAATCTTCCTCTGAAGATGAATTTTCAGTTTAGGAAACATGAAGAAGTGATATTTCTGATCAATATTCATTTTTAATTTTTCTATTCATTGAAGTATCTCTGAAACTTTTCTTTTGGAAGGTGGTGTATTGGTTAGAGTCATAGGAAATGGACTTGTTGACCAGAGTTCAATTCCTGGATGAAGCCACAGTTCACATATACCTTTCCCAAGGGTATTAGTGCTGAATCCAACTATTCTCCCTCCAGCTATGGGTAAATAGTAGGACCGACTCGGCTCTTTAACCTTGGTTAGGAAACCAGTCTAGGAGAAGGAAAACTCTGAATTCAGTTCTCGTAATCTCAACTTGGGGTGGTCACTACTAGAATAGGCTCAGTCCTACTTAGTGATCTATTTCAATTTAAAAAAAAAAAATTTTTAATTTAATTTTAATTTATTCAAATTTATTTATTTTTGATGAAGTGTAAAATTGCACTGTCATATTTCTTTTAAAGTTCTCCATGTCCTCAAATTGCATTCTTAAGATGATGTTTTAAAAAGGAAACAAGAAAAAGTGGCATAGAGCTAGGTCTGGTGAGACATCATCACTTTTATATATATATGTATTTACCCAACCCTCCACAAGAGCAGGATGTTAGATAAGGTCACTTTTTTAAGCGGAGTTCAGCTGGTTGGAATTCAGAGTTTTCCTTCTCCAAGCCTGGTTGACTAAGCAAGGTTAAAGAGTCCAGTCTGACCTGTTATTTACCCATAGCTAGTGGAGAATAGTTAGATTCATACCTTTCCCAATTTTTTTAGTGCTCTTTGTAATGAAAAACAACCTTGTTTAGGATTTGAACTCATCTCATGTCCATTTCCTATGATGTAACCATTACACCACGCATCCTCACTTTAATAATATATATATATATAATAATATATATATATATATATACCCAACCCATCTACACGAGCAGGATGTGGTTCAAGGTAAATTTTTTAAGGGTATTTTAACTGGTTTAAATCCAGAATTTATTTTATCCTAGACATATTCCCAACCAAGGTTAAAGAGCCCAGTCTGCCCTATTATTTACCCATAGCTTGAGTAAGATTTGTTAGATTCATACTTTACACTAGTATATTAGTGCTATGTGAAATATAAACAGCCTCATCCAGGATTTGAGCTCTGGTCACTGTGTCCATTTCCTATAACAATAATCATTACTCCACAAGCGCCTCCACATTTTATTTTTTTTATGTAGCTTTGTAATTCTGTATGGTCATCAGCAAATAATACCATTGTATATGTTTGGTTGTCTGCTATCACTCTGATTTTATGACTAAGATTTTTAAAACAACTTTGGACAAACAGTTCTGACCCTGAAAGCTACACAAGGTGTCACTTACACATAATTTTGTTTTATTTGTATAATATTCCCATAAAAAGAAATAAAATGTCCATTAAATGCGTTTTTATTATCTCTGTCTCTAATTGTATATGGTACAGAGAACCAGGCTTCCCAGGGGCACAATGGGACCAAAATTACCATATATATCATTTAGACACACACACACTCAAGTATCTTTATCTCATTAAATTACTACAAGAAAAACTAAACCTTCTATTACAAGAATCATAAAGAGTTATGTAAATTTTAATATTTCCCTGTTTTTTTTTTAAACATTATAAAATTCTTTATAACTAGATGCTTTTTTTTATTGCATTTATCAACTTCTTCAGAACACTGGAAGACATAACTAGATGTTTTTTAGGTTTTACAGAAATGTCCATCATATTTGTGTTGTAATTTTTATCATTTTAAAATTGCTGTACTAATCTTAGTTGAGAAATTCTTTTGAGATTCTTGTAACAGGAAATCCTCTTGCTGTCAGAAATGCATTTGAGATACATGCTGCAGAATATACTCTTGAGATTCTTACAGCAGAAAATTCTCTTGTTGCAAGAAATGCTTTTGAGATTCTTGCAGGAGAAAATGCTTTTATGCTGTAGCTATATCAATACTATTGTATAGCTGCACCACCAGGAATTTAACAAAATTCATAGAGAAATAACTAGATAGAAACTACACAAGAATGCTACATGCTGTTTTGAACAAATCCTGTAAGCAGCAGTTATACTGCCACTTACCTCCCATTTCCCAAACTATTTCAGTAAAATGAACAATACATATTGTGTCCTGCTAGTGAAGTCAGAACAAAGTCATAAGTGACATTCTCCTGTGAACTCATACACACAAACACACTACTGTTGGCCAACCGGCAAAAACTCACTGATCAGCTCTGTGTGGACACTGGATGCCATCTAGAGGATATACCATGAGCAAACATTATAAAATTCTTTATAACTAGATGCTTTTTTTTATTGCATTTATCAACTTCTTCAGAACACTGGAAGACATAACTAGATGTTTTTTAGGTTTTACAGAAATGTCCATCATATTTGTGTTGTAATTTTTATCATTTCAAAATTGCTGTACTAATCTTGGTTGAGAAATTCTTTTGAGATTCTTGTAGCAGGAAATTCTCTTGCTGTCAGAAATGCATTTGAAATCCATGCACCAGAAAATACTCTTGAGATTCTTACAGCAAAAAATTCTCTTGTTGCAAGAAATGCTTTTGAGATTCTTGCAGGAGGAAATGCTTTTATGCTGTAGCTATATCAATACTATTGTATAGCTGCACCACAAAGAATTTAACAAAATTCATAGAGAAATAACTAGATAGAAACTACACAAGAATGCTACATGCTGTTTTGAACAAATCCTGTAAGCAGCAGTTATACTGCCACTTACCTCCCATTTCCCAAACTATTTCAGTAAAATGAACAATACATATTGTGTCCTGCTGGTGAAGTCAGAACAAAGTCATAAGTGACATTCTCCAGTGAACTCATACACTCGAACACGCTACTGTTGGCCAACCGGCAAAAACTCACTGATCAGCTCTGTGTGGACACTGGATGCCATCTAGAGGATATACCATGAGCAAACATTATAAAATTCTTTATAACTAGATGATTTTTTTATTGCATTTATCAACTTCTTCAGAACACTGGAAGACATAACTAGATGTTTTTTAGGTTTTACAGAAATGTCCATCATATTTGTGTTGTAATTTTTATCATTTTAAAATTGCAGTACTAATCTTAGTTGAGAAATTCTTTTGAGACTCTTGTAGCAGGAAATGCTCTTGCTGTCAGAAATGCATTTGAAATCCATGCAGCAGAAAATACTCTTAAGAATATTTGTTACACCTCAAAGATATGTGGTTCAAATTTAACTGACCTTAAAAAATGTAAAAGTTTTTAAATAAAATTACTGGTGCATTATATCTTTTATTCATTAATATATCAACACTGAAAATTTCATTAAATTCGGTTAATTCCCTGATTTTTGGTATTTTTTTCTTTTGGTGGGGTGACATACAATAGTGGAATTTAGGTCCATTAAGTTCGATTTAACCAATATTTCTATACTGACAATCAATTAGGAATATGTATTACTAACTTTTCTAAGTAAGTCAGTTCTAAGCAAAGGATATTTATAGTGTCCAATTATATATCATTTCAGAACATCCTAAGGCTTCCTGGCAGCTTATTCATCAATAATAATAAAAAATTTAAAAAAACACAAATCAGAGTATATATGTCTATGTTTATATGTATGCATATGCATGTGTGTATACTGTCCAAGTAAACAATTTCTTGACAGAACTCCAAAATTACTTATACC
This sequence comes from Doryteuthis pealeii, assembly GCA_023376005.1. Taxonomy (NCBI): domain Eukaryota; kingdom Metazoa; phylum Mollusca; class Cephalopoda; order Myopsida; family Loliginidae; genus Doryteuthis; species Doryteuthis pealeii. Next base: position 102,142,724 of record CM042148.1, read on the forward strand.
AAATTTACCATAGAATTATTCTTATTTTCACCTCAATCCTTTTTTTTTCTGTTTTACTTTCTTTATACGTTTCTCTATGATTTCTTTTAGCAGATGTCTTCTTTGGATATTTAAGAATACAAATAACTCAATATAAGAACATTATTAATCTATTTTTCTTTATTTCTCTCCTCTTAATGCACCTCTCAAACAAACATGTCACCTTTGCTGTACTCCTTGGCATGACCCAACCGCCCAGTGGGATTCACAACATCAAGACACACAAAAGAAAGTTATTTTCCTGCTTCTGCAAGCGGCCATTTTAATCGAAAACAAATTATTGGTTCCAGTTGAGCGTACCTATTTGCTGTTTCTGGCACCAGAGCAATACCTTTTGTGATATTTGTGTCCTTCATGGTTTTCTGGATTACCTACCTACCTACCTACCCCACCTCTACCCCAACACCGTCTCCCACATCCACTAACCAATTCCATAAAAGCATCCAATATAATTTTATCTTGAGTGATTTTCACACCATTCTTCTCACATCCTGCCTTCTTATCAAAAGTCAAAGGTATTCGCACTGATTATTCAGTGAGTTTTTACTTGTTTTCCCCTCTCTCTGGTGGCACCGTTCTTCTACTGGAAAAAAGGTGTCATTCAAAAGACCAAATAAATTGTGTCAAACTATCTTGAGTTTTCAAAGCTGTGCCTACCTGTCATCTTAGTTTTGGTAATGGTAAATGAATGTTAGCACGAAAGAACATCAAATCAGGATTTCACTTCTTGTGTTTTTCTATCTAAACATGGTTTGTAAGAGAAGGATCAGCACAGTATATAAATAGAGAAGACATACTTGAATAAAATGATATGTAGGAAGAAGATAAGTTTGTTTAGAACAAAATATATAGAGAGAGATAGGTTTGTATAGAACAATATAATATATATATATATATATATATATATAGATAGATAGATTTGTATAGAACATAGATAGATAGATAGATTTGTATAGAACAATAGATAGATAGATAGATTAGATTTGTATAGAACAATATATATATATATATATATATATATATAGATTTGTATAGAACAATAGATAGATAGATAGATAGATTTGTATAGAACAATAGATAGATAGATAGATAATAGATAGGTGATAGAACAATTAGATAGATAGATAGATAGGTTTGTATAGAACAATAGATAGATAGATAGATAGGTTTGTATAGAACAATAGATAGATAGATAGATAGATTTGTATAGAACAATATATATATATATATATATATATATATATATATATAATATATATAGATAGATAGATAGATAATTTGTATAGACAATAGATAGATAGATAGATAGATAGGTTTGTATAGAACAATAGATAGATAGTTGTATAAGAACAATATACAGATAGATAGATAGGTTGTATTGAACATATATAGATAGATAGGTTTGTATAGAACAATATATAAATAGATAGATAGGTTGTATAGAACAATATATAAATAGATAGATAGGTTTGTATAGAACAATATATAAATAGATAGATAGATGTTTGTATAGAACAATATATAAATAGATAGATAGATAGGTTTGTATAGAACAATATATAGATAGATAGATAGGTTTGTATAGAACAATATATATATATATATCGAGATTGATAGATAGGTTTGTATAGAACAATATATATATATATATATATATATATATATAATATATATTATAGATTGATAATAGTTTGTATAGAACAATAATATATATATAGATTGATAGATAGGTTTGTATAGAACAATATATATATATAGATGATAGATATTGATAGTTTGATTTTTGTTTTGGTTTGTTTGTTACGGCATATCAACCTCAGTGGGTCATTTAATGCCGATAAAGTTTTGAAATAAATCAGTTCTTAATGGATAATACAATTTTTTTTATGAATACATTTTCCTATTTAACCCATAGATGGGACCCTAACAGGTACTACCACTCCGGGTCAGAGTGGACCAGGGTGTAATAGTGATGAAGGGGTGCTCCACATTCCCCAAACCTCCAAAACTGGAACCTCACCATCAGATAGAGTTTAACGTCATTCCCAGGACATGTAGACCCGCAGCCACCGCCTTCTAGCATCCATATGATAAAAAGGGGTGAGATAGGTTTGTATAGAACAATATATATATATATATATAGATTGATAGATAGGTTTGTATAACAATATATATATAGAGAGAGATTGATAGATAGGTTGTTAGAACAATATATATATATATATATAGATTGATAGATAGGTTTGTATAGAACAATATATATAGAGAGAGATTGATAGGGTTGTATAGAACAACATATTACAGAGATAGATAGATAGGGTTGTATAGAACAAATATATATAGAGAGAGATAGATAGGGGTGTATAGAACAATATATATATATATATATATATATATATAGATAGATAGATAGGGTTGTATAGAACATATATATATATATAGAGAGAGAGAGAGGCTGGTATAGAACAATATATATATATATTATATATATATATATATATGGTTGTATAGAACAATATATATTTATAGAGAGAGGCTGGTATAGAACAATATATATATATATAGAGAGAGAGATTTGTATAGAACAATATATATATAGAGATAGGCTTGTATAGAACAATATATATATAGAGAGAGACAGGCTTGTATAGAATTATATATATATATATATATATATATATATATATATGAGAGAGAGAGAGAGAGAGAGAGAGAGAGATAAATTTGTATAGAACAATATATATATAGAAGGTAAGATTGCATGAAATATTATATAGGGGAAAAGTAGACTTGTATGAAAAATATATAGAGAGAAGGTGAATCTGTATAGAACAATATATATATATATAGAGAGAGAGAGAGAGAGATTGGCCTGTATAGAATAATGAATATGTAAAAAGGAAGTAATTCTGTATAAAACTATATATAGAGAGAGATATACCTGTAAAGAAAAGAAATACTGACAAAAAAAACAAAACTTGAATAAATGGTATGACTAAAAAATCTCATCTCTATTTGCAACAATTGCAAAAAAAACAAAAAGAAAAAGAAAAAAAATTACCGGCACCTAAAAAAAAGTCATTGTTTTTCAAGAGATGTTAAATGCTAAATTGAAAATTCAGTCTATTTCATTGTTCAATTAATCCAGTTTTTTTGGACCCTCCATAATATTTATAACAAAGGTATTAAGTATGAAGAATTGGAGGGGTTGGTTTATTATAATGCTCCTGTCACAAAAAAAAATTGCTGTTTTGATTTAATGTGTACACCATGTATATTTTCGTAAGTATTTAATCATGCTTGAAGCAAAAATAAAACAGCACAGGCATATATATATATATATCCACACACACAAATAGATATATGTATATATATATCCACACACACAAAATATATATATATATATATATAATATATATATAAAACAATAAATAAAGCCCCATATGTATACACACACATATATGTATAAATAAATACACATATATATATATATATATATATATACACCCACACACTTATATATACACATATGTATATGCATATATATATATATATGCATATATATATATATATGTATATATATATAATATATAGTGTTCATCTCTCCTTGCATTGTACTTTCTGTTGTTATGCTCGTATTGAATTTAAAGACTAAAACACCCACATATAAGAAAGAACCATTTATATTAGCCATCAGTCTGATAGCATATATTACTTTTCCAGACTTTTCAGCAATTTTTCATCCTGTCAAGTAGTGATTTACAACTGTTTATGGCAATGTAGATGCTGGTTTTATTTTTAGAATTGGAGATTTCATTAACTTGGCTTTTCAACAATAAACCAATGGATTCATTCTCATTGAACTATGATTGAAAACTGAGCAAATAAAATCAATCAAAGAAATATCTTCTTTTTTTTTTCAATTTTATTTTTTAGAAAAAAAAATGTAACTAAAAAAAACAAAAAACTAGGACTTGTAAGTAGAACAAAGGATTGAAGGCCAGAAAATGTGAGGTTTCATCTTGAATTGGAGAAATTCCACATTAACTCTTTGCCCGACCAAAGAATCTTTAAAAAAATGACTGTAGAACAAAAGGATAATAAACAGTTGGCACTGTAAGTGTTGCATAGCAGGATTCCACTGAAAGGAGTTGGGTGTAATAGTAATAATTCTTTACTTATCTTCTTACTATTAAACTATTCTCTTGGCTGGATCTGGTTGTTGGGCTCTGCTATTCTGGATCAGGGTAGCTGGGTCTGTGTCCATTTGTGGATTTGTTGTTGGGCTGGATTGCATTCTCAGTGTTCTTACAAGGAGTCTGGAACTATTTGGGTTTGTCTTAAGGATGTCTCATCTTGTGTTCTGTACTCATCTTCTTACTATTCTACTATTCAGGATTAATAAACAGTTGGCATTGTAAGTGTTGCATAGCAGGTTTCCATTGAAAGGAGTTGGTTGGAATTGTAATAATTCTTTACTTATCTTCTTACTGTTCAACTATTCTCTTGGTTGGATCTGGTTGTTTGACTATACTATTCTGGATTGGAGTAGCTGAGTCTATCTGAGTCCATTTGTTGATCTGTTGCTGGATGGTATTCTCACTGTTCTTAAAAAGGAGTCTGGAACTATTTGGGTCATCTTGAAGATGTCTTGTCTTCTGTACTTATTATACTGTTCAACTAATCTCTTGGCTGGATATGGTTGTTGAGCTCTGCTATTCTGGCTCGGAGTAGCTGGGTTTGTCTGTGTCCATTGGTGTATCTGTTGTTGGGCTGGATTGCATTCTCAGTGTTCTTACAAGGAGTCTGGAACTATTTGGTTTGTCTTGAGGATGTCCCATCTTATGTTCTGTACTTATCTTCTTACTATTCAACTAATCACTTGGCTGGATCTGGTTGTTGGGCTCTGCTATTCTGGATCAGAGTAGATGGGCCTGTCTGTGTCTGTTGATAGATCTGTTATTAGGCTGGATGGCATTCTCACTGTTCTTTGAAAAGTCTGGAACTTGGATCATCTTCAGGATCTCTCATCTTGTGTTGTTGCAAAGTGTTTAATAATGAACACAAGATGTTCTTTTTATCTTAACTCCAAGTAAAAATGCCTTGGAGAAGATACTCATCTTATGTCTACTCTCTTCAAACACTCAGTTTACGAAAGTAAAACAATTCATGACAAAGTAAATATATATACATATTAAATATCACTGGTTTTTGCTTTTTGTGCAAAAATTTTAAAGATTTGATTTATATTCAAATCTATTTAAAAATTAAAATGTACATAGAAATAGCATTGAAGTTCTACTTAAAAATGTCTATCATTTGTAAATCTCAAGAGTAAACAAATCAATACATTAGGTTTTTATTTTTTGTCCCCACCTCTACCCAGGCAATGCTGGGTAGCCACTTTTGGTACTCCCATAAATCTTTCTTATTTACTTGAGTTGCTGGCTGGTACCTTATGGCTTGATTTCTCATCTTCTGTTTCTTGTGTAGCTGGAGGTTTCTTCTAACTTTTGTTTCTGGTCTAGTTCTGTGTCTTTAAGATATTGGTCTGATTTGCTTTTACCAAGGCCACCATTTAGTTTATAGAGATACAACCAAGGCATATATTTCGTGATCACATTTTTATTCAGAACCAGGACTTTCTCAACCTAGGATCATTCAACAGCATGCATGATGTCGAAGCCAGTATGTCTTTACATCACAACATCTCCAGCCTAACTAACTAAGCTCTAAGCCTTCTTTGTCACAGTCTGTGAAACTAGAAAGGAGGTTACCCAAAGGTTATTTTGTGCCAATTCATCTAACACTACAGATTTTGAATTTCAACCTCTTGAATTCAAAATGTACACTAACAAATCAACAGTGATTATAAAATATACAACACACTGACCCCCCCCCCCCCCCCCCAAAAAATAATAATAAATAAATAAATAAAAAAATAAAAAAAAAAAAATAAACAGTGAAGGATTTAGTTAATATTAATTTTTTTTCTGCTAGTCTAAAAGCAGGAAAACTGAATGATTTTGATCTGTTAAAGCAAAACCAAAGCTTTTATGTAAAAGACAAAATAAGCAAGAAAGATTTTTTAATGCTTGCCTAATGTAATAAGAGCAATAAGAAGGTTTCCAAGTTTGAGGTGGGTGTTCCCAAGTTTGAAATGGTTCCTGAGTCCAATAAGAAATACCTGAAGAAGGCCAGAGGGCACATCAGCAGAAATGTACAGATAACAATAAAGATGAGGACAATAATCTGAATAATACAAATAATACAAATAATCAAGACTCATCTAAAAAATTCAGTCAGTCTAAAAGCCGGAAAACTGAATGATTTTGATCTGTTAAAGCAAAACCAAAGCTTTTATGTAAAATACAGAATAAGCAAAAAAGATTTTTTTAAAGCTTGTCTAATGTTGTAGTAAGAGCAACAATCTTTGAGCAAAGAGAATCTTGCTGTCAAAGCAAAGAGATGCTTTTATAATGTAATCACTCTTTAAAGAGACATTCAAATTTAATAAAAGTATTTCATATCTATTTGGTTATTGACAAATTATTGTTACTCACCAGAGATTTATAAAATGTTTTACCTATTTTGTGTATTGACAATCATCTATTGGTCTCTCTATAGAAGAATAGACATTTCAAAGATGACACCTCTTGTGAATTTCACAGCAGTTTTCTAAAGATTCCAATTATTTTTCATCCTTAAGTTTTTTATACTTCTTTTACACACATACACACTTTGAATTTGACATGTCCATTTCTGCACACATACATATAACCTAGTTGAAGTACATGTCTACGTTGGGAAAGACATCAAAACTTCAATTGCGGACAACATCAAAATACAAGCTACAGTTCCCACTAAAATAACTTCTCTTACCTCTATCCAATAATACAAACTAACAGAAACTCTGGATATACAACAGTATGATAATAATAGTTTAATTATTACAACATTTGATATGTTTACTTAAGAATTATTGCTAAATAGTTCAATATGTAAAATGTATAATAATCTTGATTTAACTCTATCTCACTCTTTTTTTTCCCTTCTTTTCATTATGTTTGATTGAAACAGATTAATATTATCATTTTTGTGTACTCACCCCTTCTCTCTATCTTTCCCTTACTGTTTTTCTTTCCCTTACTCTCTTTCTTTCTTATTATATGTTTTCAGTGTAGCATATCTTTTGTCTTCCCTTTTTGTATTCCATCTTGATGATTTGAATAGTCTCATTTTTAACCAGAGAGTGTTGCAAGATGATAACAGTTATACAATTAAGGAACATGAGTATAAATATATAGATTGGCATTCATTTATCCAAGTTTGCAGGACCATAATAATATAATAGGCCTTTATGTAGTCAATCCATGACATGGCTACATTTTTCTGTCTTGTTTTAACCTCTTTAAGGCTGTGCTGATATATGTAGTGCTTGTCATATGTTCCTCTTGTTCCCTTGTGGTATCTTTTCTGTTCTTTTGGAAATAGTCTGCAACAATCAAACGAGTAATATATCTTCTTTTATCTTTACAGTAAGGATTTTCTACATCATAGGTAGACAGGTTATTGGTCTATGGTTGCTTAGTATGCTTCCTTTTTTTAGGTGATTTTCTGGATCAGGTTAGTTTTTCTCTTCGTCATCCATTTGGATATGTTTACTTCTTGTTATTATTATAATTATTATTAATAATAATAATAGATATAATAGATATATAATATAAAACCTTTGTAAATAAATGTCAAAGAAAATGGGATTGATGACCTGAGTTCAAATACTGGACAAGGCTGTTTGCATTTCTCATAGCACTAGTACCTTTGGGAAAGGTATGCATCCAACTACTCTCCCTCCAGCTATGGGTAAATAGTAGGGCAGAATGGACTCTTTAACCATGGCTAGGTAACCAGTCTAAGAGAAGGAAAACTCTGAACTCAAACCAAAACTCCGCTAAAAAATTGAAGTTGTGTCGCACACTGCTCATGTAGAGGGATTGGTAAATATATATATATATATATATATATATATATATATATATATAACATCTTACAAATATAAATATGAAGATTAGTCATTATCATTTTAAGTGTGAAGAATTGATTGGCTATTTTTCTCCAGCAACTATAATGGTATTTTAATTTCTATAATAGATTGTAGCATAAATATTTAAGTAGATTAGCCAAAGTGATGACATAGAAAAAACATAAATGGTGATGCTTATATAGACATGTGATGAAAAGATGTAAAACCATAAACATTTGCATAAAATGCATTATTTTCATTAATTTTTGTTGTATACAAATAAGTGTTAAGAGACATACAAAATAGATAAATACATACAAAATGATAGACAATATTAAAACAAACATTTTATCTTATATATAAAATCTGTATGCATATGTGTTGCTGCATCTATTGGTAAACACAGTGGAGGCATTTGTGGCATAATGGTTATCATCAAGTGAAATGGACTCAGTGACAAGAGTTCAAATCCTAGATGAGGCTAGTATCATTTGGATTATTCTGACTATTGTCCTCATCTTTATTGTTATCTGTACAATGTTTTGGCCAATGTGCTCTCTGGCCTTCTTCAGGTATATCTTGTCAGACTCGGGAACCTTCTTTCAAAACTCTGGAACCTTCTTGTCATAATTGGGAGCCATACCGGAACTTTGAATCCAACCCTTTATTCAATCCACAGGAGTACCCTGTTCTCAACCACTAAACATAGATGGGGTACAGGTGTTAATCTGTGTTAATTATTATTCTATGTTACTGTCACC
>CM042148.1:102156546-102179046 GCA_023376005.1 Doryteuthis pealeii
TTCAAGTAAACTACATACAACTATGTATGGCTTTAAGGCTTCTTCTCTTAAGTAACAGCCATTTTCCTTTGTGATTTCTATTATGTGCAATTGCACTTTAACAATAGAACCACAAGCTCTCTCTCTCTCTCTCCCACACACACACACTCTCTATATCTCTTTCTCCCCCACTCTCCACTCTGAGCTCAATAATTGACATTGTTAATGAATGTACAGGATTACAACACTGACACATCGCTCACCAATCAAGGGCAAGCAGATCATTGCAAGTAATCTAACATCTTTTGTTTAATCTGACCAGTGTAAATCACCTTTATGCTTTACTTTGTTCTTTCAACAGTCTTTTTTTTTCTTTACTGATTAGGCAGAATATAATAGGTAGGTGTTTGCTATGATTAAATTGCTCACTAGAAAATTATGCAGATACATATATATGAATTTTGTGTGTTGACAAAAAAATTAAAAAAATTTAATTTAAGATAAATTTATTAAAAATGAAAAAAAATATCTTTGTCTACGGATAACAAAGACAAACATATTTTTTTTATTTTTAGAAAATGTTATTTCATATATATATATATCTACCAACCCTTCTGCATGAGTAGGATGCTACACAAGGTTAATTCCTTAAGTGGAGTTTAACAGGTTTGAATTCAGAGACCAGTCTGCCTTGCTATTTACCCATAGCTGAAGGGAGAATTGGATTCATATCTTTCCCAAGGGTATTAGTGGTATGTGAAATGCAAACACCTTCATCCAGGAATTGAATTCAGGTTGACTAAGTCCACTTCCTATAACTCTAACCATTAGACCACACATTTTTATAAGTTATTACATATATATATATTATATATATATATATATATATATATATATATATATATATATTGGCAAGTGTAATTTTTTTCTTTATATCTTCTCCAATCAAAAATATGGTATTTTTAGTTATTTCATATATACAAGGTGATTGAAAATTAACTCCCTATTTTAAACTATTTATAATTTTTAAAAAAATCTGGCCAGTTGTCAATACTTGAAAGAATATTGAAGACTTGATTTCTTATGCAAGATGATGCTCCTCCACATTTTGCAGATGTTCATGAATAGCTGAATCACTATTTTTCTGTGAGATTAATGGGTAGATATGATCCACAGGAGTTGCCGGCCTGAAGCTCTGATTTAACATCCTGTGACTTTTGTCACCCTGTGAGCAAGTCTACTCTACGAAACTAATGATTTTGTAAGAACTTGAAGGATGAATAGAATAAGGTATTTCTGCCATTCCACAAGAGTTCCTGGGAAGATCAGTTGATATGATTCCCTAGCAGCTTGAGAGGCTAATGGCAAATGCTGGTGTCCATATAGAATCTTAAATAAAACTTCATATTATGTGTTCTTCTCATATTCATTTTTTTTACAAAAAATTATTCAGAAATAAATTATGAGATTTTTAAAATGCGTAGTAACTTTACAATCACCTTGTATATTGACAAATGCAGTAAATCAGGATTTTTTCTTTATAACTTATCTTCTCCAATCAAAAATATGGTATGTATATATATATATATATATATATATATTACAAAATATATACAACCTTTAGCTCTTCTGACAAGACATTTATATAATGGATAGGCATAGCCTATCATTTTTGTAATGAAGTGTAGTTAGGATTTAAGTTTAACCATAAACTCATGAAAAAGTTCATAGTTTTATTTACAAGCTTTGAACCCTGGTTCTACTGATTGGGCCTTTATAATTGGCTTGAGAGAGATGTGATTAATTGGGACTCTGGAAAAGTTAGAAAGTAGAACCTAGTTAGTTCAGAATCAATGAGAGAGCCCATATGAGCAAATGCATGTTGCATTCTGTGCTGGTTTTTCAATGCACATCATTATGTATTGGCGAAATTAATAAAGTGTGCACATGAAATACGTCTCTGTGTTTCTAATCAACAAAAACTAACAAAGATGAAACACAAAGATAGAGAGAGAGGGGAGAGGGAAATCACCCAATGAAGAGATACAACTCTCAAGAAAGAAGAAATGGTTAAATCAAACTTAACGGACTTAAATTCCACCATCGTATGTTACCCTGCTGAAAGAAAAAAAAATACCAAAATTCAGGCAATTAACCGAATTTAATGAAATTTTCAGTGTTGATATATTAATGAATAAAATATATAATGCACTAGTTATTTTATTTAAAAACTTTGACATTTTTTCAGGTGAGTTAATTTGAACTATGTATCTTTGAGGCATAACACAGATTCTCAAACATATGTGGTTCAAATTAACTGATCTGTAAAAATATAACAATGTTTAGATAAAATAACTGGTGCATTATATCTTTCATTCATTAATATATCAACACTGAAAATATCATTAAATTTGGTTAATTACCTGATTTTTGGTATTTTTTTTTCTTTCGGTGGGGTAACATACAATGGTGGAATTTAAGTTCGTTAAGTTTGATTTAACCGAAGAAACTCCTGTGAACCCAACGTAGCCAGCAGAGGAAGATAGTAGACATAGAAGACATTAGTAGATAAATTAAGGATGAGGATGCAACAAAGGTATCTCAATACAGGAGCAGTTTTTGTCATCCTTATTTTTGAATCAATCAAGTATTGTGTTAACTAGTTGTATTTCCACTCATCATGGTCCAATACAAGCATGAGTATTTCAATGATACACTAACACTGAATATATGGAAGGAAAGAAGATTAGCTCATTTACACATATCATCATCATTGTTAGGCTGACATCATGGATTCCCTTGAATATTTTCACCATTCATTGCTATCAGCCATCACTCTCCGTATGTTCTCTAGACTACATTGAGTATCTGCACAGAGCTGATTGATGTAGGTCCTTCCTGATTGACTAATGCTGGTGTGTCCATGTATAGGAGTCCACAGAAAAACATTGCTTATGGGTTCATCTCTGTTTCTCCACCAGTGACCAGCATGTCTTGTTCATCTTACTTGGATGGTTTGTGAAAAAACCCTTCTAAACTAAGTTGTCGGGGTGGCCTAGTCGGTATCAGCCAGATAGCGAGGGAGCCTGCCCCCTTTTCACTAGTGCTAGACCAAAGAGATTATTTCAGTCTGTGAGATGGAGCACCATATCTACCATCAGCTCTTTACTTTACCACACAGATCCCTGTGCTACTCATACGCTGAGTTGGCAAGGGCCAGTATTGAACCTGGAATTATGTGGTTCCTAATCGGACGGAAGAAAAAATGAATTTCTCAACAAAACTCTGGAATTTTTCCTAAAACAATATTAGCACCTTGAAATACCCTAAAAATATAATTATTAAATTCCTTTTCTCTTATTTAAATTTATCTTTTATTATTGTATAAGTACAATAGAGTAATCTGTCCCTGTATCTAGGCTGAATAGGTTGATCTGCTCTTGACTATGACAATAATTTGAGAATGATGGAAGGAGCCATTTGCAATTTTGCTCTTGTGGTCTGAACACCACAGACCACATCTTACATACTTTATAATTGTAACAATTTGTGACTGTTTTGTGTCCATTTTTATTTAACAACAAAAGCTTGGCCTCTTACCCAGAATAAGTCAGATACTTCAGCTAGTGAATAATAATTGGTTAGTGTATACCTAAATAAAGTTTTAGAATCTTTGAATAGCAGTTGTTTAGCTAGTTTCCAGGAGAAAAAAAAGTATTCTTAAAGCAAATGTCCAACTTGGTTTTGTTGTGTCATCCTATGCATCAGAATAGACAGCTGTGAATCATGGTTGATGATAAAAAGTTAAAAAAACAAAAAAAAACAAGCAAAAACACAAGTCTGTCAGTAGCAGCCGGGTGGTGGGGTCAGTCTGGTATGGGTACTGGTAACTCTCTGAGACTGTATTTTGGCTGATTTAAATAGAGCCAATGTTAAAAAGAAAAAAAAGAAAAGAAAAAAATGCTCTTCATAAAATTGAAATTTGTATCATGTATTACAAGTGAGTGGAACAACATATTGTGATTGAATAAATTTAGATAATTTTGGTCGGATGCATTCTGCAGTGAGGAACTCTGGTTCTTTTTCATTCGGTGATCTTTTGATTTAAATACAAATTTTTTTCCCCTATTTCTCACTATTTGCATTCCAACTCTACTTTAATTTTACAAGGTATTTTCAAAAACTATTAAAACTGAATCTGTATTTAACAATATATATATGAAGTGTGTATTTATTTCAATATCATTCATGGCCTCACATTTCAATGGTTAGGGTTTAGAGTGTTAGGGCAGTGGACTCTTTCAAAATGTTTAAAAGTATTAAAACTGAATCTGTATTTAATAAGAGATATATGAAGTGTGTATTTATTTTAATGTCATTCATGGCCTCACATTTCAATGGTTAGGGTTAGGAGGGGAAGAAAGTTACTTGAAAAGTAACGGAAACTCACCATAAAGCGAGCGGGCTGTAGAATGCTCCTCATTCTAGTTGCAAATCCGACGAGAAGTTCAATTCCATGATTCTTTTCCTTGATTGTTTTTATATTTTATGTAATTGATTTTGGGATCATCAGGAGAGAATGTGTACCGTTTCGGGGCCTTCCTCTCAACAGTTTTAACTGCACACCAGCCCCACCCTTAATGATGTGAGGTCCCTCGGAATATGTCAGATGTATCGTATAATCAAATATACGATTGAATAACGGCGAAAAGATGTTTTTAAACAATGCGTGCTATGAGGACTTAGAATGTTAGGGCAAAGTGGACTCTTTCAAAATGTTTAAAAAGTATTAAAACTGAATCTGTATTTAACAAGAGATATATGTATAGCTAGAAAAGAAACTTGAATATGGTTTATATGATTATACCAACTGACAACCATGTGAAATGGATAAGACAGCACCTTTAATATGAATGTTTGTAATTATGTCATAAAATTGTAATGTTTTTATATTCATATTCTAAACACACATAAGCACTACATATGCTTTCAATATCACTAAGTGTGTATATTGTTAGGAAGATGGCAATGAATAATGTAAAATGTCACAATGTTTCAAGAAGTAAAGAAGAAAAATGAAAATGGTTGGTTAGTTAGTTTTATGGCATATCAATCAACCCTTGTTGGGTTATTTAATACCAAGGTCAATCTTCTTTTTTTTTTTCTTTTTTTTTTTTTTTTGGCAAGCAATTATATGGTTTCAAGCAGCTAATGATAATAATGAATTTTGAACAATTATGGTTTCAAGTAACTATTCTTAATACAAATAATTGGCGTACAGTTATATGGTTTCAAATATTGCTTTCTAATACTAATGATTTTCACACAATTATACGGTTTAAGTATTTCAAGAAATTTTATGGTTTCCAGTAACAAATAATAATAATAATCCTTTGTAAACAATTATCACTTCAAGTAATCATTCTTAATATAAATAGTTTGCACACAGTTATATGGCTTCAAGTATTCTTATCTGATAATTTTCAAACATATTTATTTTAGCTTTAAATAGACCCCAACATTTACTGTGATGGTTTCTGTAGTTGAATGCTATCCAAACCATTAAGAGTTACTGCCCTTGAACTGGGCAGAGACATAGACAGAATAAACATGGCTACTTCATAACCCTCACACGTCGTTCTCTTGTTCCTCATTGTAATTCTGATAACTTCCACTCTACAATCAGTGTAAACCTGGGAGTAATAGCAATGAGGAGATGATTCTACAGTCACCAGAACTTGTTTATGTTAATATTTTTTGTTTCTAAATTGCCTTGTTCAGGATTTGAACTCTGGTCACTATGTCTATTTCATATGACGATAGCTATTAGATCTCAAGCATCTCCATACAAATATATATCAAGTATTCCTATCTAATACTAATAATTGACAAACATATCTACTTGACAGAATAGACTTGGGTGAATAGCAATGAAGGGTTGCTCCTCACCCCTCAGAGCTCCAGAACAGGAGTCTCATCATTAGATGCAATTTAGTGTCATTGGTATGACTTGTCAGGAATTGAACCTGAGACCCTTTCATAAAAATTGTAGGTTGGTTTAATTCAAATAAGACTGTTTCAATCAGAGTCAGGCTTGGGATTGTAGTAGGCAATACTTATGACACACACAAATTTGGTCAGGAGTTGAAAAGTCATTTGCCTGGGGAGGTGCTAACAGTCTGAGCTATTGCATTAACTCTGTGTCAGTGCAAAGTTCATACCCAGGACACTCCTAAATTGGCTTACAGCCAAATGACATTGAAAGCACTGGTTACAGCTAGATCACCAAAGTTAAGCAATGATGAGCCAGTTCAATAATTATATGGGCAACAATTTAAATAACAGTGGTTACTGTAAGTCTGCATGTATGTATGCTTTTTTTTAGCCAATTCAGATCTATCTAATCATCCTATGGTCAAGCCATGCTAGATTACCAAAGTTAATCAGTGTTGACCAGTTCGATATTTAATTGGGTGAGCACTTAAGCAACCACAGGTACTGTAAGCAACCTGAGTCCTTTGTTTATCAAAAATGACCCGAAAGGGTTGATATGCCGTAAAATAAAACAACAACCAACTATATATCTATCAATCTATCTATCTATATGTATGTATGCATGCATGCTTATTTTAGCCTATTCTTATCTACCTATTTCTGTATCTTCCTTTGTTCGTATCTAACTATGTGTATGTTTATGTACATGTCTGTCATAAAAGAGATATGCAAATCAATGCATAATAATAAAAGAAAAGATCCACCAATGAGAAAACAGTGTTCTATGCACAAGAATGTTCAACTATAAAATAAAATAAAACAGGACCCCTTATCAGCTGGGACATTAGAATACACTGACTCCACCTCTGCAGAGGGTAAGACTACCCCAATGGGGCCAATTGATGCTTAAGGATGAAATCCAGGTGGCTGAGCAGTCCATGACATGCAACACTACACTCTTTACTTGGGCTAGATAGACGGTCAGAGAGGCCCCCTCCGATCATTCAGCTTGTCACGTTAAGCTCTAGCACCTATATATTTGTCCCAACCCTATTGCCCTTATGGCAAGCCTCAACCCATTTTAATACATGGGTGCTAGAAGGCTGTGATATCAAAATGACTTTGGCATTAAATGACTTGAATATGGTTGATATGCCATAAGACAAAGCAATCAACCAACCAATCAACCACTCCTTATTGGGGAGGGGGGGGTCTTGTCCCTCTGCAAAGGATGGAGTCAGTGCATTCTTAACCCTGCCAAGATGGTGGGAAAAACAATGTGCTTACATGTGAAAATCATTACTACTTCTTATTATAATGGAGATTATGGAACTGTCTGTCTGTAACCGAAACTATGTCATCACTTACGTCACAATTTCTCTTGGTTGTTTAAGTTATATTCTCAACAAATATGAAATAGTTATCCATTAATCTTAATTAGCATCTCATTTATTAACTCTATTAAAATCTAGCTGAGTGAGTTGCCGCAGAACTGCCCATGTTATTAATGCATTTAAAATCCTGAAATATGTGTTATAAATAAAGATTTACATAGTATATGGAGGTAATAATTTACACAATGGTTTTAACAAAACTTGGTTTGATAAATAATTATTTGCTGTTACTGATTTCTAATACTATCATGTAATTCTCAAACGTATTAAAAGTAATCCTAGAATCAATTAGAATAACATTAAAATAAATGTAATAATTTTATATTCGTTTTTAGATTAGTTTCTAATTTAATCTAATATTCTATTGCATTAAGACTTATATTTTTGCTAGTTAATAATAATGAAAACAATTATGTGAGCGGAAAGGTTGAACAAAATATGTGTCTCCATCTTGAATTGTTGTGTGCCTAGTAATAGTATTAGTTCATTGATTTTACCTGGCCACTGATTGTATTTATAGCCGTACAATGTTTGAATATTTTGAGCTATTTTAATTTTATGGACATTGGTAAGTCAGACAGAATCAGTAAATCAAACATTCAAATCTAGGCCAAACCAAGTGATGTTTAAACACGCTTACATATATAACCAACGGACACACCCAAACACCCTCCACATCAGGTAGGTGTGTGTGTGTGTGTGTGTGTGTGTGTGTATAGGTATCTAAGGAACACTTTGATAATTATATTTATTTATGTATACACGCATATATAAGAAATACTTTGAAATATCTAAGTGGTGTATGTATGTGTGTTTGACTAAAATTTTGCTATGTTTATGTAGATATAAGCAATAGTGTTATTATGTATACATGAATATATATGATAACAGTATTGCTTATATAGACACACATAATTTAAATTGTTTTCTGCTTCTCTCTCAATGAGTCCAGAGTAAAAAACAAGCTCTGAAGATGATTTTTTATAAATCGAAATATTGTTCAATATTAGCTATGAATATGATATAAAATATTTTCATTTTAATAGCATTGTGTATTTTCATATCCTTTTATCTATACTTATACGGTCGCATTCATTTCCTTTCTCTTAACTTATATCCTGTCTTTGGAAATGCACACAATTATATATACACAGGGTGTCCCAAAATAATATATACACTCTTTAAATATTGGGTCAATGGCATCAACTATGAATATTTAAAGAGTGTATACACTATTTTGGAACACCCTATATATATATATGGTGAAACTCGAGTAGGTTATCACTTGTACCCATATTGTAATATATATATATATATATATATATATATATATATATATATATACATAGTGCATAAATATTTCAAAGTGTTCCTTATGTGTATACACAAATAAATATAATTATTAAAGTTTCCCTTATGTACCAATACACACACATACATATTAGGGAGGGTGTTTGGGTGCATCTGTTGGTCATATATGTAAGCTTGTTTAAATACATTTTTTTGGGGGCGTAGGGTTAAGTCCACATATATATATATATATATGTGTTTTTTTTTTGATATCCTGAATTCCAAGCAAAAATTTTTTTTTCTTAACCTAAAAGAATAAAGATATTTTCTGCCATATTCTGAACGTGTTGCTGCCCTATTTTCGGAACACTTGTTTTTTCAAATTTTCTTTATATTGTCGGGATTTAATTTCCATATTTACTCCCATATATATATATATATATATATATATATATATATATATATATATATAAACATAAAATATAGAAGTATTTCTTACATATAAGTATAAGCAAAGATTAGCCTGACAGAACCCATCCCTGTCCAAGTTTACAACTCGTTTGAATTCAGGGTTTTTCTTCTCCTATACTTGTTGACATACCAGGCTTAAAGAGCCCATTCTTCCCTAATATTTACTCATAGCTGGAGGTATACTAGGATTAATCTATTTCCCTAGGGTATTAGCGCTATCTAAAATGGAAACATCCCTGTTCAAACATTTGAACTTGGGTAACTGAATGAACTTCCTATGACAATAACCACAAGTGTCTCTTATCTTCTTAGTTTAATATAAAATCCTTTTTCTTTATAACTATTAAGAATCAAAGTGTAATAACTGTTCATTTTCTCTTAGATCAAAGTTTTTAAACTGAATCCTAAGCATTTATAAGTGAATGCATTAAATTAGAAAAAGGTCCTGGAAAATAAATTTCATCACAAGAAAATTAATATTTCAAAAAGGGTCTCATTATGTAAAGTTTTCAAAATGCTTGCAATCTTGTTATTGGATTTTGGCGATGTTTTTTTAATTTTTTTTTTTACATACTAATTATTCTAAAACTTCTCTTCTTTAAAGTGACTCACAACTGTCTGTTTTTTGTTTTTTTCAAATTATGAGTTGATTCTATATTTAAAGTCATTGGGTATAATAACGATATTTACTAATTATCAAAAATACTTGCTTTTTTATTTTCATTAACAGAGTTCATGTGTAAATTATTTTTAAAACTTTTAATTAATTTTGTAAAGTAGGGAACTAATTTGAAACAATGAGATTCATTTAATTATAAGAAAAAGACGTTTGATAGTAATTGATTTTATTAGGCTTTTTCATTTTTTTTATTAATAAAATTGCAAAATCAGGACTCTTAGATCAGTAGTGTGATATAATATTTTTATATTTGCCTTGTAAATATCTTTAATATTTGGGGTTTTGTTTCCACTTCTGTTTTTTTAATGTTTCTTAATTTGAATTATTCCAATTAAATGGCAATTTGAACATTTACCACTATAACCAATATGTTTGATTATAGCGTGTACAATTCTCTAAATTGGCAAAATTACTTTTATATATGAAATTTATTATTCATAAGAATTATTGCTAAGTTTATTGAGTTTAGCACAGGGACAGAAGTATGAGGTATCAGTGAGAGTCAAACACACTAACAATGATCTGTAACATTGGCTAGGGTATTTAGTATACACCAACTGCACCTCTGCAGAGGAGTAAGACCCCCCATAGGGCCATCTGTTGGCCATGGGTAGCGACCCGTGATGCTTAAGGACAGAATACTGGTGGATAAGCAGTCCAATGACATGCAACACTCCACTTAGACACTTACTTAGGCTCGACGGGTGGTTGGAGAGGCCTCCTCCAAGCAATTGGCTGGTCATGTCAAGCTCTAGCACCTATATGATTGCCCCAACCCTATTGCCCTTATGACAAGCCCCAACCCTTTTTATCATATGGGTGCTAGAAGGCAGTGGCTGAGGGTCTTCATGCCCTGGGAATGATGTTAAACTGATGGTGAGGTTCCAGTTCTGGAGGTTTGGGGAATGTAGAGCACCCTTTTATCACCATTGCTCCCTGGTCCACTCTGACCTGGTGTGGTAGTACCTGTTAGGGTCCCATCTATGGGTCAAATAGAAAAATTGTGTTTATAAAAAAAAATTGAGTATGTATTAAGAATGAATTTATTTCAAAACTTTATTGGCATTAAATGAACCACTGAGATTGATATGCCATAAAACAAAACAAACCAAACCAAACCAAACCATAAGAATTATAGCTAAGTTTATTGAGTTGTCATTTTGCACAGGGATAGAAGTATAAGGTATGCAGCGAGAGTCATGCACACAAACAATAATCTGTATTGTTGGCTTGCTAACTATTATATATATTTACCAACCCCTCCACACAAGCTGGATACAACACAAGTCAATTTCTTAAACAGACTTTAACAGGTTTGAATTCAGAGTTTTCCTTTTCTTAGAGTGGTTGCCAAGGTTAAAGAGCCCAGTGTGCCCTATTATTTACCCATAGCTGGAGGGAGAATAGTTGGATTCATACCTTTCCCAAGGGTATTAGCGCGATGTGAACTGTAGCTTTGTCAAGGATTTGAACTCAGATTGATGAGTCCATTTCCTACGACTCTAACTATTACACCATGAGCCTGCATAATTTCAGAAGATATATGTGGATAGATAGATAGGTACAGACTGAGACAAATAAATCTGAACAAAGTGAAGTAGATATCAACAGACTGAGATCTAAACAGAGATAGATATATAGACATAGATAAATAGATAGATATTAAGACTGAGGTAGATACAAGACTGATATTGAACTAATATAGATAGTTCTATCTACCTATCTATTATACGATGGGAGGCACCTAACTTAAATATTTTTCTGTTTATCTTAAGAATCTATACTTACTTTGTCACTACTGACAAGATAAAACTATTAAAAGTTCCATTAACAGGAGTCTTGCTTTGTTGAATTTATTGAAATATAATTATAAGTATATAAAAGGTGTGTTAAAAAAGTACTCAGACTGAATCTTTAAGTTTTTAAAAGTCTTGAAATTTTAAATCTAAATCAAGATGTGCAGTGTTGAACAACTACTTTGACTGCTGTTATGGCTGGTTGGTTTGTTGGTTGGATTTTACGACATGTCAACACTGAGTTATTTTATGCCGAAGATGTTTTGTTTTATTCATTATTGTTGGCTATCCAATTTTTTTCCAAACTCAATTTTTTTCATAAACACATTTTTTGTAAACTCATTTTTTTATCTATTTAACCAATAGATAGGACTTTAACAGGTACTACCACTCCAAGTCAGGATGGACCTGAAAGTAATGGCAATGAAGGGGTACTCCACACTCCCCAAGGCTCCAAATTGGAACTTCACCATTAGATGCAAATTAATGTCATATCCAGGACACCTACTCTTATGGTATAATGGCTATTGTAGTAGGAAATGGACATTATGATTCAAGTTCAAATTAGAATAAACATCATACTGGTAGAAGAGATCCAATTACTGTTGAATTGGTAAGACAAAGCAGCAAGGAAGCCATAACTTAATAGATATTACCTTGTTGCAAGCCTACTGCAGAATGCCAGAGTATTTATGAAGCATCATAACATCATAGAAACCAAGCAGCCAATCAGGACTCAAGGAATGAAATCACCCAAATACATGAATGGACTATTCTTGAGTTCCATAAATACCAGCTGTTTTGGGGCACCAGTCAGTAGTACTTAGTTGCTGTTGTTCAAACCAACAACATACTCAGTTACAACACAGTTGGATGCTAATTACCC
Source organism: Doryteuthis pealeii (assembly GCA_023376005.1). NCBI lineage: Eukaryota > Metazoa > Mollusca > Cephalopoda > Myopsida > Loliginidae > Doryteuthis > Doryteuthis pealeii. Next base: position 102,169,036 of record CM042148.1, read on the forward strand.
AACAAATTTCTACAGTTCTCATGGTATAATGGTTTTATAGTAGGAAATGGACAAATTGTAGCTTTGTGGTTTAGACCAGCATCTGGTTGGCTTGCAGATGTAGCTTCTAACATCCATTGCTTGTGACTGGACACAGGATCAGATGAAATGGCCAATTTGTCTCAAAAACTCATGTTGTGAAAAAAATACCTCAGACAACAAATTATAGTGAATATCGTTTTATTTTCAGCAACAGCTATGAGTCAACAAAGATTTAGAGTAGAAAGAGGGGTAGTGAATTGTCTCAGCAGGAACCCTGGCAAGCTTAAATGCTTTGGTTGGTCATCTGACTACTGTCTGCTGTATGAAAATGTGTGTTCCTTTTATGTGGGATTTCATCCTCTTTATGTTGTCTGATCATCAAAAGGCTCATTGATCAATTGTAGGTTTCACTTGACCTGGTATCAGCAAATTTAACTTGACTAAAGAGGCTTATATACCATTACAAAATCCTGGATGATGCTATTTTTCATTTCACATAGCCTTATTACTATTGGGAAAGGTATGAATCTAATTATTTACCCGCACCCAGCTATGGGTGAATAGTAGGGAAGACTGGGCTCTTTTACCTTGGTATAACTATTGGTATAGGAGAAAGAAAACTCTGAATTCAAACCTGTTAAGCTCTGTTTAGAAATTGACCTTGTGGTGTATACTGGTTCTGTGGATGGGTTGGGTAAATACATATATGACTGCTGTCTAGATGAGTCAGTGCTAATTCTTGATAATTTTTGATAAGCAGTTTTTAGCATTTAGGTCCAACAGATATAGATGTATAGTATATAATTTTAAATGAGTATTAGGTATTAGGCTTAACAGGTTTTAATTCAGAATTTTCTTTCCCCTAGAAAGGTGGAAAAACCAGGAGTGCACATCTTGAAGATAAACATTTCTTTTATATTTATATTGCACATACTTTTTGGCAATTCACTATCTCTATTTTATGATGCAGTAATGTGTAGTTGTTGGAAAGTTTGAGATGCATTAGTTTAGAATTTAGACAATTTTTTTTTGTGTTCTTTTTTATGTATTTCTTTTTTGGCCTTTTTAAATTTTACTCAGTGTTATCTATTTCATATTCGACGATTCCTTTTTGCTGAAGAAAATGAGAGAGAAAAATATCCGACGACGCACAATAAAACTTTTCTCTTAGTTACTTTAATTTTGATGATTTGAAAGCATATTTATCTTGCATATTTTATATTCTCTTATGTTTCTTTTTTTTTTTTTCTTTTAGTTTATTTCAAATTTTAAATGACTCCTACCCAACAAGAATTGTTATTACTGCTGCTGTTGTTACAGTCACCGTCTTAGTGAAATTATTATCAAATATTTTGATTAATATATTTTCCATTGAATTTTTTTTTTTCATGTGATGAATTAAGTGTATAATTGCAAAATATGTGGGTATCAATTTAAAAATGATGATGCAATGAAATACAGTTTGGCAAATGTCAATATAGTTCTCTTCATTTTGAAAGTTATATAAAAGATTTTGAAAAAAAATCCTCCTATTATGCAACTAAAATGTTAACAACCTTTATGTTGAATTGAACAAGTTAGTGCACTGCTGAATTGAGCACTAATAACTAGTATCACAGAATTTGGACATAAAGCCATTGGTATTTTTAACACTCTGCAATATTCCATATTTGTATCTGGGTGATCTCTTTCTTTGAGTCCTGATTGGCTACTGGTCTCAGTGTAAATATGGTGCTAGATAAATATCCATCATTCTGAATTATGCTCTCACAAGACAAAAAAAATCATCCTACTGTGCAGCTAAAATTTCAAAAACCTTTGTTGAATTGAACACTGCTGAACTGCTAATAATTAAGTATAACTGAATTTGTACATAGAGCAATTGGTGTTTTTAGCAAGTGTTATTTTTTAAAAATATGAGCATTATTACAAATCAAGTTATTCTCCTTGAAAATATTTCCCTAAGATAGCCATACAGCAATGGTTTCAATCCTGGTAAAAGTATTGGAAATCTTTAACTTGTTGAATTGAGCGGGTTAGTGAACCGTTGATTTTAGTGCTCCTGAATATTCCATACTTGTATCTGGGTGATCTCTTTCTTTGTCTCAAAAACTCATGTTGTGAAAAAAATACCTCAGTCAACAAATTATAGTGTGGAAATGGTGCTAAATAAATATCCATCATTCTGCATTATGCTCCCAGCAATGCAGGGACTGTATTGAGTTGCAGCTTGCTCCCTTGTCTGCCAATTGGCAACAAGTTTGGGGAATTGAGCAACAACTAAGTATTACTGAATTTGTACATAAAGCAATTGGTATTTTTAGCTCTCTCAAATATTCTATACTTGTATCTGGGTGATCTCTTTCCTTGAGTCCTGATTGGCTGCTGGTCTCAGTGTAAATATGGTGCTAGATAAATATCCATCATTCTGCATTATGCTCCCAGCAATGCAGGGACTTTATTGAGTTACAGTTTGCCTTTTTGCCAACTGGCCGTTAGTTGGAATTCCATTGCTTCTACAATATCAGGAGGATAACTTCTACACTTAAGATATTTCTATTAAATCATTACCAATCTATATCATAAGGACCTGATTTTGATATTAACTTTCTGGAATAAGTTTGTTGATTGCTATAGAGATTGCTGAAGAAATATAATGTTACACTCATTGGTCATTTCAATCTGGATACAATTGGTTGATTAGTTTTATCGTTTGGCAAGCCTTGTTGGGTTAATTTATGTCATTCAGTTTTGTTTTCTAAGCAATAATTCCCATTTTAGGATAAGCAATTATAGCTTCAAGTAATTATTCTCAATACAAATAATTTACTCAATTATATTGTTTCAAGTATTTCTCTCTAATACTAATAATTTGTAAGCAGTTTATATGTTTCAAATAAATAATTAAGTTCATAACCTTTTTAAACAACTAAACACATATTTAGTTGCAATAAAAATATTTTTAAAGCCATTGTACATTGTAAAAATGTAATTCCAAATCAACATGTTCTCCCAAACAGATCTCTTTGTCCTTGAAGATTATAAGAAATCTAACATGAAAATTATTTCTACCAACTTATTAATACACGTGATATTAATGAAAATTATTTATACCAATTTATTAATACTCATGAAAAAAAATTTAGTTTAAAAAAAATAGTAAAAAAGAAAACTTAATTTAAAAAAAAATACACTTGAAGTTGAACTAATCATATATAAACAAACAAAACAGGATTTGACATTGAATGACTCAGAAGAGTTGATATATATGGGGTGGCAAGAGGTTTTGTATTTTAGGTTAAAAATTTGGCTGTAATTATTCTTGGTGTGTGTTCTTAGGGTTTGTAGTGGACCAAGAAAAAAGCTGACAAGATGGAATATATTCATATGTGATGGTCACGCTGAAATGGAAGGAATTCAAAGAACAAAAAAGGAAGAGAAAGACAAAAGGTGGTTTTATGATTAAGGTTTTATCCGCTGGTTATAACCACCACATGGCAAGGAAATATCTCCCTGGACAGTTGTAGTGATTAGACACAGTTAAGGCCTAAACTTGAAGGGTAAAGAGATTCTCTTGGGGGTCGGAAGTGGGTCCTTTTTTTTCACACATGCACAGAGGGATCTTCCAGTGAAGGCTCATGGGAGTTTGTTATTTTAAAAAATTTTTTTAATTTTAATTTTATTTTAATCCCCACATATACAATTAAACTGCAACTAATCAACCAACCATCTATTTGTTCTATAAATCCTGTGTGGTGTAATGGTCACCGTCATAGGAAACTCTGCTTAACAGATTGACCTTGTGTCACATCCTGCTCATGCAGAAGGGTTGGTAAATGTATATAGACCATGCTCAAGGTTAGAATGGACCTGGGAATAATAAGGATTGATTCCACACCATCAGTGCTCAAATATTCACTACTGGATAACATTTACTGTCATATCCAGAACCCCCCTTTTGGGACAGTTCTACCCCACTGCAGGAGATGCCATCAATGTATTCTAAGCATGGTGGCTATCTGAGTGAATATAGCTTGTCTCATTACTTTTTGAACACACCTTATACATCGAAAAATTCAATCATTATAATATAGATTATTGCCTTTATATAAAATAATGAACAATACAACTTTTGTCAAAGATGTTGATTGTGTATATTAGCCTGCAGAAAAATGAAAAATGTATAGTCCACATAAGGTCATTTTACTCTTTCAATTGGAAGAAATATTGATGAAGAATTGATAATAAAAGTTTGCAGACATTGTCAGGAAGTTAACATATCCTGCTGTATTGGTCAACTATTCTCTGATATATTTCATCTAACAAGGCAGTGGTCAATAATATTGTATGCTGACCAGGAAGTAATAGGCTGTAGAAATTTAAAACTATTTTTAACTCTGGGGGCCCAGAGAACTTAGAGGAAGAAAAAGTAGTTTGTCTGGTTGGCTAATGCATAGCCAAACAAGAAATTAAATTCTTCTCTATTTGAAAGGGACATATTGAAATATTTTCCATATATGCATTATCCTCAATAAATAAGTGCACTCTCTAACAATATTTTTGCTAAAAAGTTAATTCTTCTCAAAATTGTTTTTGCATCTGAGGTGGAGCGCCACTCAGTTCCTTACTTTACCACACAGATCCTGTGTTACTCATATGCTGAGTTGGTGAGGGCCGGTATCAAACTAGGAACCTTGTGGTTTTAGCCGAATGCTCTACCAACTGAATACACCAAAATCTTCTTCAAAATATTGTGTCCTGGGTATGATGAAACCTATGTCCAATAGTGAAGATCCAGTTCTTTACCTTTGGTGAGTGTAGAGTCACCCTTTCATTGTCATTACTCCCAGGTCCACATTGACCTGGAGTGGTAGTACTCTTTAGGGTCCCATCTATGAATTAAAACCTGTTTGAAAATTATTAGTATTAGGTTTCATCTTATTTCTTTGATTAATGGCATATCAACCTTCATGGGTTATTTAATACCAAAGGCATCCTTGTAGAAGAACTGTAGTTATTAGTATTATATAGAAATACTTGAAACCATATAACTGTTGCAAACAAAGGATTCTTATTATTGAATAGGAAGTTACTTAAAACCATATAATTTTGTATGAATTAATAATATTAAGAATAGTTGCTTGAAGCTATCATTATTTACAAATTAGTTTGGTTTGGTTTCTTTATTTAATAGCATAGCAACCTTCATAGGTTATTTAATGCCAAAGCCATTTTTGTAGAGGAACAGTAGTGGAACTATTTAACCCATAGCTGGGGTATTCATTTCCCAAGGGTATTAGTCTGAAAGTGAATTAATAGGTAATTGGAGTTCATCCTCCCTTACTCTGATGTTGCAGTCCAGCATGTTAGCCACTATGCCACGGGGACTCCTCATTTACAAACTTATCATCATCATGTCACAGTAGCAGCATGGATATCCATGACAATCTCTCGCCATCTGTCCCTGTTATTCATTGCCCCTGGGTCCTCTGCGCAGCATCCAGTATCCATGCAGAGTTAGTCTATGTACATCTTTGCTGGACAACCTACTCTAGCATGCCCATGTGATGGCTTCCACAGAAGAACATCACATGAGTTCATCCTTGCTTCTCCAGCAGTGCCCAGTGTGTCTTGTTCGTCTCACACAGATGGTTTGTATGATATGGGGCAGGTGGCCATAGAGTTATTTTCTTGTGGGGTTACAAATTAATTACTTGAAACTATATACTTGCTTAAAAAACAATTGACTTTAGCACTAAATAAACTAACAACCATTGACAAAACAAAAAACCCAACCAGATGGTTTAAAATGATTGTGAAGTTTTATTTTCTTTCTGTATATTTCTGGAGATGATAATTGTTAACCTAACATCAGCATTAAATAACCGCCAAAAAGTTGACATGCAGCAAAACCAACCAACCAACCAATGATTTTCCTAATCCCAAACTGTTTTGCTCTTTTGTCTTTATGACAGAGGCCATTCTTGCACCACAACTTGCACCACATTCTTGTACCATAACTCTTTTATTTTCTTGAACCATATTCTTGCACCATAACTCTTTTATTTTCTTGCATCATATTCTTGTACCATAACTCTTTTATTTTCTTGCACCACATTCTTGCACCATAACTCTTTTATTTTCTTGAACCATATTCTTGTACCATAACTCTTTTATTTTCTTGAACCATATTCTTGCACCATAACTCTTTTATTTTCTTGAACCATATTCTTGTAATATAACTCTTTTATTTTCTTGCACCACATTCTTGCACCATAACTCTTTTATTTTCTTCCTGCATATTTCTGGAGACCATAATTGTTAATCTGATTAATCAGCATTAAAATAACCCTAAAAGAGTTGACATGCTACAAAACCAACCAACCAACCAGCCAACCATTTTCCTAATCCCAAACTGCTTTACTCTTTTGTCTTTATGGCAGAGGCCATTCTTGCAGCTGCTTTTGTGAATAAGGTGAAACATTAAGACGACAATCAGAGTACAAAACTGGTCTATTGACCCGAGAGGAAAATCTGACACCAGCATAAATGTGAATGAGTTGATGGGGACAAAAGTCACATTCTGAACATAACCCCTGAACTCCGCCCTAGCATTTCAAATTCACCATAAGGATACAGTTACAATTTTGGACACACATGCATAGAATTGGCTTCAGCTGTATCCTGTATGAAAAATGATTGCAAGAAATGACCTCTTTATTTATCTTATTCTAATGAATTAATGCATATGTAGGATTGTGTAGGATTATGGAAATTTTATTTGCAGATAAAAGAATACAACAGGAATAATTTATGTATTAGAAATATTGAGAGAATGTAGCATTTGTCAGTCTAAAATGCCTGGTTACTATTTGTTGTTAGACGGCTTTATAAGTGTTTAGTTTTGACTATGCTAAAAAAATTTTTTTTAAAGTTCTGATTGTATTGTCACAATACAATCAAAACCAATTTTTATATCTGTTATATCTGTGTGCATTTTACAAAATATCTTGTCAAAATTTGTGCTATTTTTCTATATTGAAATTGACATTGAAGATGAAAGCAACATTTTAAGCTCATTAGATTTGTTCTTTAGAATTATTTGAAGAAAGACAAAACTGCACCGTAAATATAAAAGATAGTTGTGCATTTTATCGAGAAGGTAGTGGGGATGATCAAAAGTGTCAACAGTGGTTTGTGAAGTTTTTTCTGGAGATTTCTAGTTGAGATTGATAGAAATCAAATTAAGACATACCTTGAGAGCAATCAATGGTATAAAGCATGCCAGAAGCAAACAGAATATACAAATTAAGTGTTAAAAAATTAATGTACCTAGTTGGTTATGTTAATTGCTTTAACATGTGGCTTCCATAAAAAAATTAAAAAACCAGTACATTGCATGTGTTTACTTTTCATGTGTGATTTACTATACAGACATAACAAAAATATTCTATGTTGTGATGGGCAATGAAAAGAGGATGCTATAAGACAATTGTGGTAAGCAAATAAAAATTGGATTGCTGGTTGGTGGGTTGGTTGGTTTTCTACCATGTCAACCCTTGTTGGGTTACTTTATGCCAAAGATAGTTAAATAATTATGGTCTCCAATTATATACAGTACAAAGGGTTGTCTTCACAATCATCTTAAATAGGTAAACATTTAATCATTTCAAATTTATTTGACTCTTAGATAGGATCCAAATAGGTACTACCATCCAGGTCAAAATGGACCTGAGAGTGGAGGGTAGTATATGTTAGGGTTCCATCTATGGGTTAAATAGAAAAAATAATCCAAATAATACTAGAAAAAAAAAGATTAAAAATAGTATTTAAGAAAAATGATTTAAAACAAAATTGAGTTCTATCAAGATTATTTTATGCCAAAGATGTTTTGATTTTATTACAAAACATCTTTGACATAAAATAACACATGACATGCAGTAAAATCCAACCAATCAACAACCTGGGAGTAATGGCAATGAAAAGGTGACTTCACCCCCCCCCTAGAGCTTCAAAACCAAAGACTCACCACCAGATGAAGTTTGTCATACTAAGAACACCCTTGCAGGTACTTTCCATGACTTGAACAGCTTATGTCACATAATATATACAAGGTGTGTCAAAAAAGTATCAATTTTTTTGTATTTTTTGACACACTTTGTATTCTGAAAAAAAAAATTCCATTCATTAATTTTTTTCAGAATACAATGTGTGTCAAAAAAGTACTGTTTAAAGCTGTATTTACCAAGATAGAAATAAAGAATGAATGGAACATTTTTTTTTTTCAGAATACAAGGTGTGTCATAAAAATGCCAAGTTTGAAGCTGTATTTACCGAGATAGAAATGAAGAATGAATGGAACATTTTTTTTTTTCAGAATACAAGGTGTGTCATAAAATGCTGAGTTTGAAGCTGTATTTACCAAGATAGAAATGAACAATGAATGGAACGTTATTTTTTTTTCAGAATACAAGGTGTGTCAAAAAGTACAAAATATCTCAATATTTTTTTGACACACCTTGTATATCCAAAACAGCATGTACCAAAATATAGCAAAACTTTTGACTTACCCTAATATTTATTCCATCCAGGGGAGAATATTGTTCTCATTCCGCTATGGATATGTTGTATCTGTTAATTCTTCCGCGTTGATTTGTCCTTGATGAAATGCTAGTCTCTTCCACCAAACCAGTCTTCTTCTCATCCAGTAGAAGATAAAATATTGTCTTGTAATTGGTTTTGAGCAGAGATTGTCAAAGTTAAGCAATATTCTCATTGGTTAGTGACATATTGATAAATTCCTTATGCAACAAAAGAAATAGAAAATAACCATTTCTCTTAGCAACCAATCTAGTTATTGTTAGTTATTGTTTCACGAATACACAGATGTATTGACTGTTGTAGGTATGAGATAAGAAAGACTTACCAGGGCTTAAATACTCTTAGTAATATCTTAGAAATCTTAACATAAGTAAACCAAAAATATATTTCTTACTTTCAGACTGATGGTCTCCAGCTTTTATGGTTCATCTGATACTTATCAAATTCACATCTGCAACATGAATTTATTATTATTAACTGCTGTAATTAAACTATGTCCTTATCTTGGTTGTTTTTATTGTCAAATAAGAAAATGTTGCTAATGAGTTTGCCCTTACATCACCAGTAGTATCCAGCATGTCTTGTTCATTGTTCTTGGATAGTTTGTGAGATGGGAAGTACTACTTCTAGCTTGCAGCATCCTTGTCGAGTTCTCACCTAGATTTTTCACCAGGTATTTAAAGTCTATGTGGTGCAATCATACAGTAGTACTGACATGGATACAACTTAGGATAATTTCCATTTTATTTCATCAGAATAATCAGATTCAGATATGGTTCTCCTTGTCATGCTAATGTGGGCCGCCCAGCCAGGACCTACATTGACCAACCATGTAAGGATGCTGGATGCTGCGTGGAGAAGCTCCCAGAGTCGATGAATGATAGGGAAGGTTGGCGAGAGATTGTCATGGATATCCATGCAAATTGCACAACATGATGATGATGATATGACCATAAATAATATGGATGCTATACCTATAAGTAAACATTGCTCAATATCATAGATAGAGCATTTATATCTAACTGGGTAGCATGGACAGGAAGTCAACAGTGTTTGGTTACTAACAGTTTCTTGCCTATGTGATTATTCAAACCAACTTGGTTTGAATGATCGTATATAGAAACTGTCAGGAACCAAGCACCATTGACTCCATGTCCATGCTACTCTAAATTATATATATATATGTGTGTGTGTGTGTGTGTGTGTGTGTGTGTGTGTGTGTGTATCCAAGAGAGAGAAAGAAAGATTGAATTTAAGTTTTGATTAATTAGTTTAATAAATCCTAACTGTGAAATCATAGATTATGTAAAAATCAAGATTATTACAATTTATAAATGCTTATTAAAGAATAAAAATTAAGATCCTGTTTTGTCATATAATTAAACATAA
>CM042148.1:102186546-102199046 GCA_023376005.1 Doryteuthis pealeii
TATATACAAACATATATGATGAAGGCCGTTTTTCTTTGTATACTTAAATATTTTATAATTTTCTATTATTATTTTATTTCATATTTAAAATAATAATAAATAGATGTACATGAACTAACTGTTGCAGTTTTCTGGTTATAAGGTGTGTGCTAGTTCCCCGCCTATACTTATAGACTGGCCAAGGTCACGTGATTGACTCTTCTAACCAATCACTGGCAGTACTAGTGGCCTGATAAGATACTTAAACCCCCCATATTGGTCATAATTCAAATTGCCCTATTGGAGGACACATATAGGATCTTTACCAATACTCACAAAGGACTTATACAATTTCCAGTAACTCAGGACACTTTAGTAACCAAAGGATTCACATTGTGGATGGACTCTTTATCAAGGATTCCACCAGATAAGCGCTTCTGCTATAAGGCCAAGGAATGGCCATTAAAAACTTAACACTAACTCCTGGACGAAACATGTGTTGGTAACTCAACGTAAATCAATTTTATCCATTCAACATTTTTTTTCCTTTATTCATTTATCCTTTCAACAAACATATATGTGTATATACTGTACATATGGGCAGGATGCATACAAGATGAATACAGAGTACAGTTGGTTTGATTCAGAATCTTCCTTCTCCAAAACCAGTTGCCATATAAAGTTTAAAGAGACAGTCTGCTTTACTATTTACACATAACTGGGGGGAGAAAAATATCTATGCCTATGCCATTAGAGTGAAGTGAAACACGGACTTGTCTCTGATTTGAATTTGGGTTTTTGAGACTATTTCCTAATATTCATAACATTTTTTCAGATGTTAGGCTATCTACTTAAATTTCTTTTTAGACACAAATAATTTTATTCATTTTTATTTGTTTTTCTTACCCTACACCTCCACATGAGCAGGATGTGATACAAGATTCATTTTTAAGTTGTGTTTAACTGGTTTGAATTCAGTTTTCCTTCTAGATCAGTTGCCATGCCAAAGTTAAAGAGCTTAGTCTGCCATACTCTGCTTTTCCTGAAAATATCAAAGTTTTTGAAATCAAGATGAAAATCTAATGGTGGCTTGAATTGTTTACATGAAAATCAAAGTGATTGGTTTCTCTTCTTGGGTAACAACAAAGAAAAACAAACTCTTCTTAGACAGTAACAAAAAAAAAAGAGAAAAAGTCAAAACAAAATAAGCATTTAATTATTTGATCAATAGAATGGTGGAGGCACTCATGGCATAATGGTTATCATCATAGGAAGTGGGAAAGGTATGCATCCAGTTATTCTCCCACCAGCTATGGGTAAATAGTAGAGCAGACTGGGCTCTTTAACCATGGTATGGCAGTTATAGACCTAGAGAGGAATGGACTGTTCCTGGCTATTCCTGCCCAAGATACTCTACATGTATAGTGTCCCCCCAATGACCAAATCAAGCTACAGGACCAGTGAGGGGTATGAGAATTTTAAAAAGTTATTACTACTAAGTATAGTTTTATTTGGCGCACAGGCCTCAAATTACTTACCATGCGTGCTGTTGCTATGGTATCATATATGAGTGTAAGAATTATAAAGGTGTTTGTGGTGTAATGTTTAACACTGTAGCAAATGGACACAACCAGACAAGTTCAAATCCTGGACGAGGCTGTTTGCATTTCATATAGTGCTAATACCCATGGGAAACGTATGAATCCAACTATTCTCCCACCAGCTATGGATAAATAGTAGAGCAGACTGGGATCAGTCAGCCCTACTAGTCTAGGAGAAGAAAAACTGAATTCAAACCTGTTAAACCCTGCTAAATCAATTGACCTTGTGTCACATCCTCCTATTGTGGAAAGGTTGGTAAATATATATATTAGAAAATCTACGAATCTTTATGTAGTATTGATGGAATTACTCAGTATCCATTCCAAGTGAGGATAATGGTTCCATTAATTAAAAAAAAAACAGAGCTTTATTCCTTGGTCTTTTAGCTCTTCTTCTATTTCAATAATGTCTGTGATTTTGGCAAGACACAATGCTGTTGTTTTGTCTTTGAGATGGATGTAGAGGAATAAGCTTGGTTTTGAGGAATACCAACACTACAGCCCCATCTCACCAAAATGAGATGGTCAGGGTAGTCCAATACTTGATGAGAGTGGCTATTTTGAGCCTTGCTTATATCTATCTATCTATTGTACTTATCATTTCAAAGACATATCTATGTATCTATTGTACCTATAACTTAAAAGACTGCATATTGCTTACTACAAATGAGGGGATGTAGGAGCAGAGTTTATTGGTTAATATTTGGTGAGTAAGGCATTGCACAGGTCACCCCCTGAACACCATCTCCCAGATACAGTTGCAAGGTAGCATCTAGGGCTGCTAATGTGGTATAAGTAACAGGGAATGGTCAGACCGATTTAATACTAGAGATGGCCACTTCATGGCACATGTTTGCTAGATGTCAGTTGACTCAAGGGGATTCATCCACTTTTTGACAAAAATTGGACCACGCGGCAGGTAGTATTGGTTTATATGGTACTAGTTGCACTCTTTGTGTTATTTAATTAAATACAGGGAAACCAGTCTCATAATCTATGTGGCTTTTCAATGTAACAAATTCTAAAAACTGTCAATGTAAAATTGAAAAATATAATTCTTGTATTCTATTTCATATAATATAAATAAAACAAATTTAGATGATCATTTTTTATTATATCAATATCTTGTTTTTCTTTTCTTTTACACAAAGTATTTTTGCCTGCCTCCTCTATCCAGAAGATGCTGGGTAATCACTTCTAGTAACTCATAAAAGTGTACAGGATAGTTATCAATGTGAATGATATATAGAATCAGAATGAATGATCTTTAAGAGAGAATGGGAAAACCTTCAGACACAAAGATTTGTAGCATGGCCTGGAAATTCAAAGAAGTTACATTTATGTCTTACTATAATATCCAAACGATATGCCATGGGGGTCAACTGAAAAACATAGCTCAAAACAGTCAAGCAAGATTCCGAGCTGATCCTGGGCGCAGGCCTTTAAAGATTTCATTGATGGAACCGTGAATGGCTGACACTAATAATCTCAATTGCATTGAATTGCCATGTATGGTCTGCATTCATTTGGGATACAATGAATTAATTGGGTGGAGCAGGCTCAACCACAGAAGAAAACAATGGTTTATTTTCACACATTACACAATATAAACAATATCACTCAAAACAAAAAATGTAAAATTGGTTGTTGTATTAATGTGTGGAGGCTAATTCCTGATAAGGACTGAGCCTATTCTAGTAGTGACCACCTCAGTTGATCTTTTTTTTTTTTTTTTTAGCCATAGATTGAAATTTGACTATAATGATAGCATGTTAGAAGTTTACTTGTATGTGTTAAGATTGTCTATTTTGATAAATTTTTGAGTTGGTGAGCATAGATTTTGGTGAAATTAATGTTTGGAAATTTTTTTGTTTGTGTATTCCAATTGCTGATGCAGGATTCTGTAATAGAATTAAGACCATAGGTTTTATTGTTTAGGGTGAATGCTGTAACAGTAATAGTAACAGTATAATATCAAAATTGGTAATGTTGTAAAGCAAGCCATGATGCAACATTAATAGATCAATGACATAAATCTTTCTAATGCCAAAAGAAAGTTGGAAAAGGCTGAAATGTTTGCTGTATTGTTACAAAAGAAGAAATACAATGCTGAAAAATAATATCAGCTTGAAATTATCTGAGGACCGGAATGTCTTTTATTTCATCTCATGTCGTAAAAATAAACAGAAGCAGTAACCAAGACTTTCTGGCAAGATTTAACAGCATCCATGCATTATTATCATTTCCATCATCCTCTTGATAGATAGATAATTTTTCTTTGATATATTTTTCATTCTGTGTTTGACTTATTGTCAATATCTGAGTATCCCATAACTGATTTCAATATATCTTAATCATTATCCGTCCGTATCTTTCAAGGTTGTCTTCAAAGGGCAGATGTCTCAACTTCCCTTTTTATTTGTCTGAATTCTTCAGATAAGACTTGATAATTTATGTTATTTAGATTTTTCAGACTGTTGTCCTTATATTTATTGTTATATACTCAACATTTTGGCCAATGTGATCTCCGGCCTTCTTTAGGTGTTTCTAAGTTCTAAGTTTGACAAAGAAGTTACAGAGTTCAACAAAAAACATCTGAAGATGGTTGAAGACAAATCAGCCAAAACGTTGTATATATGTATATATAAATTAATAATGGAGATTTGCTTCCAGTTTTTGTCTGTAACAAAAATTACGTCACTGCTTATGTCACATTACCCAAAATTGTCATAACATAGAATAAATACACTCAAAATTTGAACATGCAACATTAGACAGTCCTCATTGTTTTTAAAACAAGTTTTAATAAATACATGACTGGTATTATGTATCTATATATAGTTTGTTTTATTTTAATACATATTTAAAGTTTACATTTCGAATTGTTTTATTTTTTAATCCTTTAATGAATTTGATGATTTTACATACTTAGGGTACAAACTCGCTGACATTGAATTTTTTACTCCCACCTCTCAGGCAATGTGTTTAAAAAATCTATTTTTACATCGCCTGGGGGTGTTTTTTATTTTGTTCTAGTAAAAATAAAGATGATAGTCCAAAAAATCTAAATAATACAAATTCCATTTTTTTCATTTTTCATCTTAATCATTATCCATCTGTATCTTTCAAGTTTCCTCAAAGGGCCCAGATGTCTCAATTTTCCTTTTTTATGTCTTAATTTATATTATTTAGATTTTTCAGACTGTTTTCCTTATCCTTATTGTTATATATACAACATTTCGACCATGTAATTATTAACTGAGTTTTGATATGGAATTGCTATTATTATACATCTGAATTTTTTAATGATGCCTGATCATTTGTATTATTTAGAATTTTTAGGCTGTTGGCCTTATTTTATTCTTATATACCAACATTTTGGCCGGTGTACCCCCCGACCTTCAGGTGTTTCTAAGTTCAACGAAGAGGTTATCAACACTCTCTGAACTTCCAACTGTAATTTTACACAGTTGTTATCCTTTTAAAAGCTACACTACACTTCCTTACCAAAATGATTAGCTATGCCTATCATTATGCAACACTAGTGTTGGAAAGTTTTATTATTGCTTCAGTTCAACTGTCCCATAGTTTTGGCCTCGACATGACAATTTCAACTAATCAGAATATTCTGTTACAGGTCACAAATGGGTGAAAACCTGTCTGTCAAATCCCTGGTGATTTTACATGGATTTAATACTAAGTGTTAAATTCAAATTCTACACTACATTACAAAATGAATTGGCTAACGTATTCATTATATAACACTAAGTAAAAGTAAAGTCGTCAAGGTGGCCTAATGTTGGTGTCAGCCAGACAATGAGGGAGTCTATCCCCTTTTCACTAGCGCTAGACCAAGGAGATTGAGCACCACACTTACCATCAGCTCCTTACCTTACTGCACAGATCCCTATTACTCATACACTGAATTGGCAAGGGCCGGTATTGAACCAGGAACATTGGAGTTCCTAGGAAGACACTCTACCAGCTGAGCTAAACTGGCTCTAAGACCATTTGCAAAAAATGAAAACTTCTGAAGAAACAACTACACAAAAAATGTAAATATAAAGATACAATGAACACAATTCCTTAACCTATAAGCATAAAATAATCCCAGATGGGTGTTGAAATCAGTCAGTCAGTATACTGTTGGTTTGGACAACAGCAACTGGCTAATCACAACTGAACTAGTGCCCAAAATAGCTGAGACTTATGGAACTCAAGAATAGTCCATTCATATATTTGGGTGATTCCATTCCTTCAGTCCTGATTGGCTGCTTGGTTTCTATGATTTTATGAGGCTTCATAAATACTCTGGCATTCTACAGTAGGATTGCAACAATGTTAAATCCGTATTAAGTTACAGCTCCTTGTTGCCTTGTCTTACCAATCCAACGGTAATTGGAACAGTATGATTATTCTACAATTGGTGACATACCATTAAAATCAATCAATCAATCAATCTGAACAATTCGTTTTTCAATCAATTTCCTCTATCCTTTCTATGGTATAACAGTAAAATAAAAGCACTTTTCCACTTTAGCTATTCACTTATTCAAGAATTTCCATTCTTTCTCTTTTCCTTTTTTTTTTCTAAACAAACTTTCAAATTCTTGCCTGAGGAACTAAGAAGACTTATTCAATATTTCTTAACAAACTCTCAAAAATCATTATTTTTACATTTACTTATATTTTATCCAATCTTTCAAAACTCTCTTATCTTTTCTACTTACATAATATTTTTGCTTGATCCATATTTGACTATTTCCACATATAGATTGGTATTTGAATTTCTAAGATAGCCTGAAAATTTACAAAGAAACAACTGCAAAGGGATAATACAGACACAAATTTAATATTAAACATTTTATGATAGCTAACATTAATTTTCTATTCCAATTTACAATAAAAATTTTAGATAGCTTTATTCTTGGTATGTTGGACAGTAAATTCTATTTTGTATGTAATTTTCCTTTCTTTTTTTTCTTTTTTTTGTGGTGTACCACAAAATAAAAGTCTGAATTATGTTAGCTTTTATTTTCAAATGTTTTGCATTACAAACTGGAAATCATTTCAATAATAGACGAGGAATCAATAGAAAATACAGAAAATAAATGATTGGAAACAAATAGAAAATAAATACAAAAATGATGGGAGTATTAAAAGTTGATTTGAAACTCAGACCAGATGTTTTATATAAGAAATATCAAATCTACTTATATATAAAATACAATATGACTTCATGCACGTACATGTTCCTACTCTTATCACATCAATTTTAGTTTCATTCCACTGCTGGACTCAGCCCTTCCCTAAGTTATGTAAGGCATAGGAAGTAACAGAGCTTATCCTTCCAGCAATGGTTGGGTCACACCATCCGCATGTCTGCAGACAGATTCCCTCGTAAAATACTTTAGGGTGAATTCACAGATGGTATGCAAAGTATAAGAGACCCCAAAAGCGGTTCAAAGACCATATTAAGACAACACTGAAGAAATCCACCATCACACATTTAAGCCTGGAAGATCTGGGTCCAACAGACAGGGTTGGTGAGACGCATGCCGCACAGGAGCTGAGCGGCTCAATATTGAAATTAACAGGGCTGCTGAGCGGCGACGTCTTTGTTGTCATGAACTACCAAATGCAGATGGTAATTTCCCTTGCAATGTGTGTGACTGCATCTGAACTAATTAGCCATCAGAGGGTTCACCACTGCTGAAGACATGGAGTGACATCTGCGATGGACTTCTAAAAGGATCCTTCTGGTACATATCTATGTTATATGCATCATCCAAACTTGTTGTCTTGTCAGATATGACATTAAACTGCATCTGATGGTGAGGCTACAGTTTTGAAGATCTTCATCACCATTATTCCAAGGTCATTCCATCAAGAATAGACGAATCAATAGAAAATGCAGAAAATAAACTTTTGAAAGCAAATAGAAAATAAATACAAAAATGATGTGATATTAAAAGCCAATTTCAAACTCAGACCAGATATTTTTTATAAGAAATATCAAATCTACTTCTTATATTGGAGATTTGATGTTTGCCTGTCTGTAACCGAAACTACATGAGTGCTTACATCACAATACCCTCAAAATTGTGTAAGTTTATCAATGAGTGTTTAATTAATATTATAGCACAGAGCAGAAGGGTAAGTTCTGTTACTCCTTAGAGCTAATAAAAATTGGGGAAGGGCTGAGTACAGCAGTGGAATGAAACTAAGATTGATGCTATATGAGTAGGAGTGTGCATGTGTGTGCATGCGAATGAAGTCATAGTGTATTCTATATATACTAACAATAATATCCACATTCCGAACATAAGTATTTAAGTTTTAATGCAATGAAATATATCAAATTAGGAAGACTAACGAAAGTAAATAAGAATGCATATAAAAAAATTACACTTATTTCAATTATATTTTAATTGCTTTCTATATAAACTCATTCATAGGATTGATTTTAATATGTTGGAGAATAAAACAATGATATTAGAAATCAATAACACCAAGTAGTTATTTATTAAACCCAGTTTTGTTAAAACCAGTATGCAAATTAACCACACCATGTATTATGTAAACTTTTATTTCTTAGACACATTGCAGAATTTTAAACACACTAATAAGATTGGCTGTTTTGAGGCAAATCTAACACAGATTTTGATAGAGACATCATTAATGAATAAGACTTATTCAATGTATTAAAGATTTTGACTATATGTCTAATATATCACTAAGAAATAAAAGTTTACCTAATACATGGTGTGGTTAATTTGCATACTGGTTTTAACAAAACCGGGTTTAATAAATAACTACTTGGTGTTATTGATTTCTAATATCATTGTCTATGTGCTGGTTTCCAATGAAGGACGTCACTTATGAGTTGTTTTGTTTGTCATACTCAGATGCTTTGTGTGACAGGGGGCAGGTGGCCATATAGATGCTTTCTTGTGGGATGTTGCTTCCATGATTTGTTCAAATACATGCAGCATCCTTCCAGTGTCCAGGCACCTTGTCAAGGTCCAAGTCAGCCATACAGCAGCACTCCCAACTTGTCAACTGATCATATAATATGTTTATAGCAGACCATGCTTCCCTATGCATGCATTAACATCGCTTTCTGTGGATGAGATATTACTACCTAGATAAGTGAATTGTTCTACTGGCTTTAGAGGCTTACCATCGAGTGTGGAGATGTCACCTTTCTTTTTAAAGTATCCTGCCTTTACCTCCTACTAAAACTCTTATTCAAGCTTAACTGGATGTTCATACTTTTAAATCTAAGATAACAGTAACCAAAATACACTTTTCTGTGCATAGGATTCCTGCAGCAATTTCCCTTTTGTCAAACCTAAAATATTAAGGGGGAAAAAAATCCAATTTCCCAACCTTTCAAATAACTTTCAGCTCATTTCCAACAATCTAAATCTGATCCACCCAAGGGTTTTTTTATAAAGATGGAGTTTTCACAACCTTTTCCAGAAAAGGGACTCATTCATCACTTGTCATTATTTTCACCATTTCTTTTGTCATTTTCACATCTAAACTATATATATATATCACTATATATATATATATATATATATATATATATATATATATATAATATATATATGCAAACTATTATTCACTAATGTCAAATGTAAACACTCTGGTGACTAATAACTCTTACTAAATAAGTTACATATCCTCTTGTCACTAAGTGGTTTTCATAGGACAGGAAAAAACACACAGATGTTATTAAGTATAATGTTGTACTTATTGGCTATTATTGCAATATTTCAATCTGTATAAGATCATCATCAGAGCTGATCTGTTATGAAACAAAGAAAATAGTTTTTTGAAAAATATGATTAATAACATTTGTGTGTTTTTTTTCAAATTTCTTCTCTGATATATCCTCTTGTAAAAAATGTTACTATATATTTTCTTATTAAATCCTAGTCAACAGCTGTCATGTGATTTTATCTGTTTGTCATACTACCTACAGTGTCCAAAGGTAATAGTAATCCATTTTCTCTTTCAGAGGGCAGACCAGCATTTCTTTCCATCTAGTTCTTGGCAGTATACAAGGTGTGTCAAAAAAAGTATAAAGACTTTTGAATTTTTTGACACACTTTGTATTCTGAAAAAAATTAACGTTCCATTAGTTGTTCATTTTTATCTTGGTGAATACAGCTTTAAACTTGGCACCTTTATGACACACCTTGTATTCTAAAAAAATTAACATTCCATTCATTGTTCATTTCTATTTTGGTAAACACAGCTTCAAACATACCATTTTTATGACACACCTTGTATTCTGAAAAAAATTAATGTTTCATTCATTGTTCATTTTTATCTTGGTAAATACAGCATCAAACTCTGCACTTGTATGTATTTACCAATCCCTCAGCAAAGAGCAGGATGTGACACAAAGTCTGTTTTAAAGCTGGTCTTAAACGGGCTTGATTTCAGAGTTTTCTTTCTTCTAGAGTGGTTAAAGAGCCCTGCTATTTACCTATAGCTGGAGAGAGAATAGTTGAATGCATATCTTTTGCAAGGATATTGGTGCTATGGGAAATGCAAACAGCCTTGTCCAGGAATTGAACCCTTGTCCATTTCCTACAATGATAACCATTACACTATGGATACCTGCATGGCAGTATAGTATTGTTAGTAATACACTCACAAAAGACATATCCTTTTAATTCCAACTTACTAGTACTATGATCCTGCAACACTTGTGTTAAAATGAAATTTATTCAATGTTTATTATTAATTAAAAAAACTTTAGTTCATCAATAAAAATCTATATCTGTTTTTCTATATGTTAGAATAGACTTTGCTTAGTCTGATATAAGGCTTAAAGTTGTTTTCAAAATGTGCTGTTCCTAAGTGGTTACTAATTTTTCTATGTCTTACTGATTTTTGAAGAACATGTTTTTGTATGGAAGGCTGAGAGTATTTCTAAATGAAAAAGGGATCATGATCAATTTTAAAAGGAGCATTTTTTTTAATATGGCAAAACTTAAAAAAAAACAAAAAACATTACACGAATGAATGGAGCAGGATTTGAACCAGGGAATACAGAAGCAGAATAAAAAGTATTTTGTTTTCTAATTGATTCACTTATAGCATTAAATAGCCCACAAGGGTTTATATGCCATAAAGCACACAATTAACAATTAACCAACTATACTGAATACCCAATTACTAATTGAAGTATCACCTGTAATGATATACAAATACCTACACAAGTAACAACCTTACCCTCACAAAGAATGTATAAAGCAAAAAGGTCTTTGGCATAAAACAAAAAAAGGTGTGACATACCATAATATCCATCTAACCATTGATTGATTGAATTTAACTGCATGTCAACCTGTCAAGGGTTATTTTAGGCCTAAAGGTTACGGAATCACATTAATTGTATGTTCATTTTTACTTTTTTTCGGAAGTTGTTTCTTAAAAGTCATTTTTTAAATTCTTTTTTTTAATTTGTGCACACAGTCCTATCAAATATGAATAATTTTTAAACAGATTTATTTGATTCATAGACAGTTGTGTAGATGTTGTGTTTATACAATCCAAAATATCAAAATTATTCATATCAAGCCGCATCTCATAAATACATATAGCAAGTAAGTAAAGTCGTTGGGGCGGCCTAATGTCAGTATCAGCCAGACAGTGAGGAAGTTTATCCCCTTTTCACTAGCGTTAGACCCAGGAGATTATTTGAGCATCAGAGGTTGAGCGGCACACCTACCATCACCTCTTTACTTTACCACACAGACCCTGTACTACTCATACGCTGAGTTGGCGGGGGCCAGTATCAAACCAAGAACCTTGAGATTCCTAGCCGAACACTCTACCGACTGAGCTAAACTGACAGACCCCTGTGCTACACATACGCTGAGTTGGCAGGGGCCAGTATCGAACCAAGAACCTTGAGATTCCTAGCCAAACACTCTACCGACTGAGCTAAACCGGGCCCCTAAATACATATAAGTATAACTATAAAACTTTATGCAAATTATTTGTATTAGATAGGAAAACTTAATATCATTTGAAAATTAATTTGTCTAAATCAAACTTGAAAAATTAGTTTCTTATTTTGATATTTCAGAAGTGGTTTAAACATAGAGCATACCCAATGGAATCCATTCAACTCCTTTTGTGATAAGCCTTTTCTGTACTCACAAATTTACAGGTGTCATTACAATGACACTCAAAAAAAATTGTTAGCTCTGTTCAAAAGATGAATAAGAATTGTTTTACAAGATTGTTATAACATGTGTTAGTGTTGTTTGATCAAAGGTAAACATAGAATTCAATGCAAATCAACTTTATTATTATCATTATTACCTCCCCTTTGAGAACTCTTCATTGTGTCTTTAGCAACAAAAACTCACTTGACAAAGTTGCTCTTTGAGTCAACAAAGAAATACATTTACTGGCTTTCTAACAGAAATTTATGAGTAATATCTAAAACAACAACAAAAAAAAAATTCATGTCAAGGTTTATGCATTTTCCCACACATCCAAGTGTAATATATACATGCACACACACACACACACACACACATAGGGTTACTGAGAATGTGCAATACTGTAAAGACTGATACATTTTTTTTTCAAAAACCTTTCATGTCGGGTTTTATGCATTTTCACACACTTCCAAGTCTATATATATATATATATATATATATATATATATATATATATATATATATATATTGAGGGTTACCTAGAATGTGCAGTACTATAAAGGCGCCATTCTAGAGAATCAATAATGTTTGTCTTGACACCAAAAAACTGTGTCAACATGAAATTATATTTCCGTTACTGCTAATGAGATAATGTACAGGTTGTTATAAATGTTTGTGTGTGTGTTGTGTGTGTGTGTGTGTGTTTCTATTTTCTGTTGCTTTTGTA
>CM042148.1:102204046-102236546 GCA_023376005.1 Doryteuthis pealeii
GGGGTAAGTCCTCCCCAAAAAGGGATGTCCTAGGTATGAGATGGTGAGGCTCTAGTTCTGGATAATTGTGGAGTGTAGAGTACCTCATTCATATCCATTACTCCCAATTCCATAGAGTGGTAATACCTGTTTTTTTTAAATATGGTTTCAGAGCTTGGACCCCACTTGCATGAGTTGTAATGATTTTAGCTCCAAAACCACATTTGAATTCATGGATAATCATCTTGATATACAGATTATTTATAATCATAATTTTCCTGTTTATGATGTAATTGACTTTTTAATAAATTTTTAAAATTTATGAAATTGAAAGATTGTTTTTAAAAAAGTATGTACAAAGTATGTATTTTGGAGGCAGATATAGGTAAGTTACTAGTATAGGTTTGAAGTCATATAGCGCTAATACACTTGGGAAAGGTATGCATCTATTTTCCCTCCAGCTATGGGTAAATAGAGTAGACTGGGCTCTTTAACCTTAGTAAAGCAACCAGTCTAGGAGCAGGAAAACTTGTTAAACTCTACTTAAGAAATTGACCTTGTATCACATCCTGCTTGTGCAGAGGGGTTGGTAAATACATATAGGTTTGAAGTTGCAGCATAAAATTTTGTTTTTGTCCTGATAATTTCTGTACTGAACTGATAGCATTGCTGCTATTCAACGAGTTGTCAGTTATTTTAGTGTCATTCTGGTTACAGACCAGTATTTCATGAATATTAACGAGGAATTCTTTTCTTTTGCTTAGAAGGACTTAAGAGTCTAGACTAGTAAATAATGACACTCAATGTTAGCTTATATATCATAACCATGAAAAGGCCTACTTAATATTTTCAGAACAAATTGTGAATTATTAAACTATTGATTGAGATAATGTTATATACCCCTCACATCTATAAATGGAGAGAGAGTTTGTTCTATTAAGATTATGAGAGAATGGTTATACCCTCATGGAGATGCTGATAGGTATTCTGTGTAGCATGTCCTTTTTCTTCCCTTTCTTTATAATAAAACGCTTGGACGATCTCATTTTTAACCAGAGGGTGTTGCAAGATTATAACGATCATACAATTAAAGAACACAAGTATTAATATATAGATACAGAGATGCTGATAGGTACATGTCCTGCATCCCTGAAGCACAAAATCTAAAAGAACGCAGCAAAATCATATCCATGCATTCCAGTGTTTTTCTTTTTTCTTCCCTCACCATTTCAAGCTAACTGTAAATATATTTCAATAATTTCTTAGAAATTAATTACACAGGTTAGGTTACAAAGTAGGAGTTAGATAGCTTTAGTTGGGACCCATACATTTTCCTGGGGACTCATTCAAAGCAAATATTTGCATCCCAGGATGCACTAAATCAAAAAGCTATCAGCCCTCATAACTCTTTTACTTACTTTCTTGCTGGAGTAGCTGGCTGGTACCTTATGGCTAGATTTCTTATCTTCTGTTCTTGTGTTCTGTAATCTATTGCTATCTTCATTTCTTCTAACTGGTCTGGTACTGTGTCTTCAAGATGCTGGTTCACCAAGGCTGCCATTAGTTCACTTAGAGACAACCATTTTTTTTATTAAGTCAGAACCATAACTCTTTCAATTGCACAGTGGAGTGAAACAGAGCTGATGCTTACATTATGACTTAACTGACCAGGCTAAGTACTTATTTCCCACTGTTTCCCAGCTGCAGGAAATGGGGGTGAACTTAATGTCATTGAATATCAATCATCTAATTGCCACTGATTTTGAATTTCAACAACCTTGAATTCAAAATCTAACTCTACACTAACCATCTAAAAAAAATGATAGTATTTATCCATATATAACAATAAAGTAAGAATTCTTCTAAGCTATAGCCATATCTGTACTACTCTTTAGCTACATCACTTGGATTCTAACAAAATGCGTAGAGGAAAAGCTAGATGGAAACATGAGGATGCTGCATGCTGTCCTGAACAATTCCTGGAAGCAGCACCCCATAGGAAATTTACCTCCTATTAGATTAACCATCAAAGTAAGATGAACAAGACATGTTGGATATTGCTGGAGAAGTAAGGAGGGACTCATAGATGACATTCTCCTGTGGACATCTACTCATGGACATACCAGAGGGGTCAACTAGCAAAGACTTATAGATTGATCAATATACATATAATGAACGCCATGATAGGGACAGGTCATGTGTGAAGGAGAGATAGATAGATAGATATATAGAGAGAGTGTGTTAGTGTTAGTGATGATGATTGATAGCACAATGTATAATATTTTGAAATATATAGTATACTGGAATAAGACATGATAATATTTTTGATATAAAAGAATTTTCAGATATTTAAAGAGTTAAAAAAAGTATCAATACTGAAGCGGTATTTACCAAGGCAGAAAATGCCCTGGATATGATGTTAAATTAAATGATCTAATGGTGAAGTTTCTTGATTGCTTGAGCCTGCTTTAGAGCGCTTCGGCCTCTGGAGGGGCTAGGTAATAAAATTAACAGCATCAATCCTAAAGGGGCTATCTCCCCAGGCAATACCTGTCCCCTTGATTTAAAGTGGCAGGGCTGGGTTTATTGCCCAGTGCCTGAGGCGCCCCCTTTGAGGGGGAATCCTGACAGGATCAACACATTTTTTGTGCCTATGAGCTTTGGCTTGTGGGTGGTCCATGTTAATAGGGCCTTGTGCCTAACCCATACAAGTGGGGTACGAGGTAAATATCCTAATGGTGAGGTTTCAATTTTGGAGTTCTGAGGAGTGTGGAATATTCCTTCATTGCCATTACTCCCAGGTCCACAGACCCAGAGTGGTAGTACCTGTTAGGGTCCCATCTCTGGATTATATAGAAAAAAAATGTGTTTTAAAAAAATGTTTTTAAAAAATATGGAATAATTATCGAGAATGAATAAAACAAAATCTCTTCAACTTAAAATAACCCAACAAGGGTTGACCTGCAGTAAAATCTTACCATTTGTCAAAAGCACTTCTGAAATTCATCTTTTGATATTGTGTGAACTTGTATTCATTTTAATGTCCTAATATCTTAGACTTGAGATAAAATTTCACTGATTAAGGTTTTTATTCTGCAAGGAAGACATCATATGTGATTTGATGAGAAAGCTTATTCTTCCAGCCTTTATCTCCCTCAAAAGTCTCTCCAGCTGATCTTTTGTTTTTCTGCCCCCCCCTCTCATTTCATCCATTGGCTTTGTTTAGCCTGAGACATCTCATCCTGGCACATCTCATCAATCCCTCTTCTCAATGAACCTTATCCATGACCTGTTTTTGCCTCTCTAACAAGAATGCTTTGTGCCAGGAAAGTCATTTGTCAATCATGTCAAGGTCACTCCTTCCATGTTGAACTTGACACATGATATCCCCATGGTGAATAGTAGATATGGTCTGCTGTGTCAGACTCTTAGTGGTTTATTTTACTAGGGTTTAGGTTGCTACCAAGATTGATGTGTCCTTTGATTCATGCTGTCTCATCTCAAGACTCACTTTAGCACATTTTAATTCCTGTATTAGGCTATACAGAAGAGGCTTGATCAGTCCCTAGCCATAGAGGCATCAACGGGTATTGCCTATGGTACAGTGGCTGATATGCTGGACTGTGACATCGAAGTGAGCAAGTCGGACTATTATGTTCACTTTCAGCTTAACACTCCTTGGAACTGTACAAACCCCCTCATCCCCTCCAGCTAAATATTAATAATATTACTACTGTTCTTCTACAAGGATTGTAAAATCTAGAGGCATCCAAGAACTCCAAACCATTTTCTCACTTGTGAGGGTAAAAACCCTCTCATCCACCCAGCTATGGGTACTACTACTATATCTCTGAATTTTTTAGATGAGGCTTGATGATTAGTATTATTTAGATTATTCAGACTATTGTACTCATTGTTATTGTTATCTGTGCAAGATTTTTGCCGATATGCCCTCTTCAGGTATTTCTTCTCAGACTCAGGAGTTTGAGAAGGCTCCCAAGTCCGACAAGAAATACCTGAAGAAGGCAGGAGGGCACATCAGCTGAAACATTGTCCAGATAACAATAAAGATGAGGACAATAGTCTGAATAATCTAAATATTACTAGTACTACTACTGTTTTCTACAAGGATGGGGTTGGCATTAGATAACCCATGAAGATTGGTATGCCATTAAACAAAGAAACCAAACCAAATTAAATCTAGAGGCATTGAGGAACTCCAAACCATTTCTTCACTTGTGAGGATGATGTCATACATACTTTGTGACCCCATAAGATAGTGTAATAATCCTCACTGCAGAAACCAGATTTTCAATCTATCAAACAATAAAGTCTGATCGATTCTCAATTGTCCCTGAGTAATTTCTTGTCTGATCTCTAATGTTTTGTTATTGTCCCTCAATTTTGAGTCATACAATCTCCCCAGGCTTTTTTGTTTGTTTTTCCAGCACTTTTGGGATAGGTTCTTGGTTAATGAAGAAGAATCTTTGTTCTTTCCTTTTTGCCTCTTCTTGATTTGTATGGTTTGACTTTCATTCTGGATCTCATGATATTTTCTTAGATATTCCCTAAAAGCCACTTGGTGCAAAATACTCATGTTGTTATGCTCATCTTACCCTCCATGTAATCCCTAATGGATAGTAATCAGCTTCTGGACTTCAATTGTTCACCTTGCACCACCCACTTGGAAAGGGGTCTTATTATGATATCCAATGCCATAGTGACAGGTCAAAGGGGAGATGGTACGCCCTGCCATTATTTCAATTTCCAACCACATTGTTGGCTAAACAATGAATATTGATATCAAATATACCATATCAGCATAGCTCCCTGGTCCACTCAGATCCGGAGTGGTAGTACCTGTTGGGGTCCCATCTATGTGTTAAATAGAAAAATGTGTTTATAAAAAAATTGAATATCCATTAAGAATTAATTTATTTCAAAACTTTATTGGTATTAAATGACCCACTGAAGTTGATATGCCATAAAACAAAACAAACCAAACCAAACCCACTATTCTTATAGCTCTATAGAAGATAGACAAACTATTGATATTATATCAATTATTGATATAAAAAATCACTTAAAAGAAAAATATTCATAAGTCTTGTCATCAACTTCCATTCTTAATGAACTTTGTGTTTTATTTAATATTTTCTGCTGTTTGTTTAAGTTTATATAATACAGGATTATAAAACATAATTATAATTTTCTGGTCATAATTTTTGAAATGATTTGACCTTTTAATCTTACATGAATTGTTCCTTTGTCATTCCTAAAATTCAATGTAGTGATAACAATATTTATTATGGCCTTTCCACTATAATTCATTAGTTACTTCAGACTAAACATCTTTATTTTTATGCCATGCTCCCAATAAATGAGAAATTGAATATCTTAGTACTCTGATTGTCTTTAGACTAACCTTATCATTTTAAAAAAAAAATGTTATTCTAGTCAATCTTACCATTTCAAGATCTGAAATAACAGAAATTCTGTAATAAGAAAGGAATAAAAGACAAGACCAGGTTTATATTTTAAAAGGGTTTAATGTGGTGTGAAAGGGTTGCTAAAACTTAATGCTTTTAGCGGTCTCAAGTCACACACACACACACACACAATATATATATATATATATATATATATAAAGTAAAAAGTCATGAACACTTATCTTTTGTAGTTGGGGGTTAAGAATTCTGGTTGTAGGCACTTTCGTTGTTCGGTCTGCTGCTATGTTTATTCACCCATAATTGGGGGGTGGGGAAGGGTCTGTGTTGGTCAGTAGTTGTCAACCGTCTCTGCTGCTGTCTGGTTCTGTTCTCAAGTAGGGATGTCTGCCCTCTCCAAGTACCTTTATTGTTCTGATTATTTCTATGGTTTTTTCTCCCACCCTCCTAGTCCATTACCTCTGGTACCGAGTCAGGGAAGGATAACTCATATTTTTCATAAAATGTATTCTTTGGAAGAAAGGAAGAAAGTAAAAGAAGACTGCAATTCAATTATAGATTTTTCATTACTAGACAAAAACATTGTGAAATCTGAGACTTGCGTTCCGGTTTCTTGATGACCATTAAATATATTAAAAAGTAATTATTCTTAAAACTCTTTGATTGATGCATGAAAATCTTTGCAGAAAGGCTTGGTCACTAAACAACATTGGAAAGAATAGAGACAGGAATTTTGGTGTGAATGAAACGGTAATTAATTCTCAGAGTTCTGAATCTTCCAAATGATGATAAAGAGGTATGCTTAGTGTAATGGTTATTGTCATAAGAAATGGAATTGGTAAACAGAGTTCAAATCCTAGACAAGGCTGTTTGTGTTTCATTTTATACTAATACCCTTGGGAAAGGTAAGAATCTATGTTCTCCTTTGGCTATGAGTGAATAGCAGGGCAGATTAGGTTTATTAGCCTTGGTTAGGTAACCAGTCTAGGAGAAGAAAACTCTGAATTTTAACCTGTTAAACTCCACTTAAAAAATTGACCTTGTGTGACAACCTACTTGTGCGGAGGGTTGGTAAATATGTATATCTTTGAAAGAGAGGGGTTGGTAAATATGTATATGCAAAATGGTAGGACAGTCTGGGCTCTATAAAAGCATTGGTTGGGTAAAAATCTAAGAGGACAACTCTGAATTACAGTTGGTTGGGGCTCCTCTACAGAAGATAAGACTCCCCAATGTTGACCGTGGATGGCGACACATGATGCTTAAGGATGGAACTCTTGTGGCTGAGCAGTCCATGATATGCATCACTCCACTTTGGCAGAGGGGTTGGGTAAATACAAATTTTATGCCAGGACAGCTTAGAAAATATCTATAAACAGGGTGATATATCTGATTTATTGTCCACCCTATAAGCTGGGGCTGTAGAATATGCATCTCTGCAGAGGAGTAAGACTCCCTCCACCCACCAATAGGGCCATCTTTTGGCAGTATGTGGTGACCCACAATGTCTAAGAACAAGATTGTTGTGGCTAAGCAGTCTGTGATCTGGGTACTAAGTGATCCAATGACATGCAACACTCCACTTTGGGTTTTACTCTGACGATGGAAGGACGGTCAGAGAAGCTTTATTTAATCAATTGGCTGGTCATTTCAAGCCCTATAATATAATATATAATTGTCCTGACTATTTTTCAAATAGTTTTTTTTATGGCAAACATTCCACCCTTTTTATCATATGGGTGCTAGAAGATTGTGGCTCAGGATTAACTACCAGTATTTATTAATACATAGGTTGTTCATGAAAATTATTTCTATAAACAAATCATATATATATATATATATATATATATGAAAAAAAGATTTGACATTAAATAACCCACAAGGGTTGATATATCATTAAACCAACCAACTAATTCATTGCTTGGTACTTGTAGAAACGTGATATCGACCAAATTTTAGAAATTCATTCAGACTTTTCCATTATCTTTGTTCTGTTATCATTTTACTCAGTGTCTTATCCAATCAATGAGTGTGATTTGACCTTGTGTCACCTCCTGCTCTTGACAGACGAGTTTGGTAAATACATACATGATAAGAAAAGACAGTTTGTGTTGCATGACATTGTACAGTTAACATTTGTGAATATCCTTTAGAAAAGAAAAAAAAAAAGACTGATTGACTCGTCTTTTAAACATAATAAAGTGTCATGTAAAAGATGATTTGCAGAGACCTTTTACACTGCAGAAGTGAAGAGCAAGGAAGATGCAAAAGTTGTTTTTAAAAGAAATATTCCCGATACTACATCCAAGAAATATATTCAGCCAGTAATTCAAATTGATTACACTGCTTATCTGACTCGTCTATATATTTTGTTTTTAAAAGAATTATTCCCGATACTACATCCAAGAAATAATCTGTAGGTTGCAATGTATTTGGTCAGTAATTCAAATTGATTACACTGCTTATCTACCCTTCTTTCTTTCTCTCTCTCTCTCTCTCTCTCTGTTTTGTTTTTGTTTTTACCTTCATGTTTATCTTTATAGTCTGGTGATTCTGACTTTGACAGTCAACTAGGTATCTTTAATAGACCTTTGTTAACACACCTGGAATCACAAAAGTAATACCAACACTTTATACTACAAAGCAAATCAAAAACAATTTGTCCATTTATTAATTCAACCATCCATTTCGGCTTTCAATCAATCTTCATTTTCTGTTTAGGCCTTTGACTTTCTGAAGCACTTACACAAAGACTTTTCCAACAGTTTCCTGTTATTTCAATCAGCCACTATATTAATGCATTGTGCATGTGTCTTTTCAGTTATTTATAATCGAAAGGATTCACTTGCTTTAATTTCTAGTTGACATGGGACATCATCTACTATATAGAAGCTTAGAGCAACTTATTCTATCAAAGGTTAAAAGTCGTTCTGATAACATACTGTGTAGAAATTGGATTGAGAAATATTAAGTTAGAAATAAGATTCATTGGGTTTGACTGCTGGTTATCTCTCTGGCTGAGTGGTTCTATATAAATACATTAGATATTCAAAAGCTTTTGTTAAGTATGAGTTCAAATTCCGTTGTTGATATCTTTGTATATTGGTATTGGAACCTCAGAGATGTGTAGACACATATTGTACTACTACTGCTGCTGCTGATGCTGCTATTGTCCATTGTAGCCAGATTTAAATTCATTGGGTGCCTTTAGTTTCTATATTATAATGATATTATTTTTGTATGTATGTGGGAGGACTGAAAAGTTAATATAGCAAGGAATTTTAATTCATTGGGTGCCTTTAGTTATAATACTAATAACATCTGTTTTGATTGAGTGCATTGCAGTTTAAATTCTGGAGAGTTTGGTAATAAATAATACCTAATAACATCTGTATTTATTGAGCGTATTACAGTTTCAACTCTGGAGAGTTTGGTAATAATACCTAATATCATCTGTTTTGATTGAGTGCATTGCAGTTTCAATGCTGTAGAGTTTGGTAATAAATAATACCTAATAACATCTGTATTTATTGAGCGTATTACAGTTTCAATTCTGGAGAGTTTGGTAATAAATGATACCTAATAATATCTGTTTTGATTGAGTGCATTGCAGTTTCAATGCTGTAGAGTTTGGTAATAGATAATACCTAATAACATCTGTGTTTATTGAGCGAATTACAGTTTCAATTCTGGAGAGTTTGGTAATAAATGATACCTAATAATATCTGTTTTGATTGAGTGCATTGCAGTTTCAATGCTGTAGAGTTTGGTAATAGATAATACCTAATAACATCTGTGTTTATTGAGCGAATTACAGTTTCAATTCTGGAGAGTTTGGTAATAAATGATACCTAATAACATCTATTTTGATTGAGTGCATTGCAGTTTCAATGCTGTAGATTTTGGTAATAAATAATACCTAATAACATGTTTTGATTGATATAATATTCCACTCGAAATAATCAAATCCTGGGATCTTGGGTTTTGTAGAAAATTAACTTTTGATAAGAATATTTTAAGGGTGTACACATTTGTGGGTGATACTTTAAATAACTTGACATTGACATTTCATTTAACAACCACTTACAGTTGTCATTAAGTATTTTTTTTCTTTTTTTAATACCTAAGCATGGCCTCAATAGGTAAAAAGGTTTACGTGACAAAAGTAAGGATATAATAAAAGTGTATGACAAAGAGATAATGAGACAAAAATCCAAACTAACACAAGTTAAGACACTTGTTAACACAAGACTTAAAAACGTTGTAGCTGAGAGGAAAACATTCTTGAAGAGGCTTGATTCACAATGGAGATGTTCTAGGGAGGAAAAAAAACTGTTGGATTGGAATCAGCGATCCAAGTTCAAATTCTATGCAAGACTGTTTGCCTTTCACTTTGTTTTAATGACCTTGAATAATGACTTGAAGCCATAGAATTGTGTATTAATTATTAGTATTAGATAAGATTACATGGAGCCATATAACTGTACAAATTATTTGCATTAAGAAGAGATACTTGAGCTATAATTGTTTACTAAAGATTATTATTAGTTACTTGAAACTATATAACTATGAGCAAAAAAATAATATTATTAAAGAGGAATAGTTACTTGGTAATTTAAAAAAAACTGATCTCAGCATGAAATAACCCAAAAGGGTTTGACATACCATAAAACTAAACAACCAACTAAAGATCAGTAACATATGGGGAGTAATGGCCCTTACACTAGCAAACAGGCCCATAAGTTGGTAAGGTGTTTGAATTCAGAGCTGTTGCCCATGAAAGCTAGAGAGCTCAATTTACTTTGCTATTTTATCTACAGTGGATGGGTGAATGTGTATGTGTGGCGGGGAGGGGGTAGATGGATGTCTGCCTTTCCTTATGATATTAGTGCAAAGTAAATATATATATATTTACCAAACCCTCTGCATGAATAGAATGTGATGCAAGGTCAATTTCTTAGGTGTAATTTTAACAGGTTTGAATCAGGGTTTTCCTTCTCCTAGATTAGTTGCCAGATTAGCTCAATCATCTAAGGATTGCAAGGTTCTGGCTTCAATACCAGTCCTCACCAACTCAGCACATGAATAGCACAGCTTGAGCAATCTAATCTGTGCAGTAAAGCATCTGGGAGCTGACGCTAGTTGTAACACTCCACCTTTACAAAAACAATCACCCCCATCTTGTTGGCACCTTTCCATCCACTAAGGATGATGGCATAGTGTCAAAAAAAAAAAAAATTATCTGCCTCTGCCCAAATTTACTCTGCAGGCCAATTCATGAGTGACAGTCTTTGGTGCACTGAATGCACACAAACATTAGCATTAATAAAAAGGGGATAGACTCCCTTGTGGTTCAGCTGATATTGACAATAGGCTACTCCACCGACTTTACTTTTTATTAGACTGTTTGTTTAACCAAGGTTAAAGAGCCCAGTCTGCCCTACTATTTAGCTATATATGGAGGGAGAATATTTGGCAAAAATTTGAACTTGACTTGCCGATTCCATTTCCCATTCAAATAACCGTCACAAGTCTGTACTTGGTTTACTTGTAAAATCCTTGGTAAATCCAAATTAAGAAAAAAACAACAAAAATTGTTGATTAGTTCATCTCATTAATAATTAGTATTTGCAATTCTTTTTCCTCTTGATTCCATCAAACGTAACTTGATGATATAAATCAATGGAAGAAACTAATCAATTTGTCCAGAAAGTTTTTTCTTCT
Source organism: Doryteuthis pealeii (assembly GCA_023376005.1). Classification (NCBI taxonomy): domain Eukaryota; kingdom Metazoa; phylum Mollusca; class Cephalopoda; order Myopsida; family Loliginidae; genus Doryteuthis; species Doryteuthis pealeii. The sequence goes on from CM042148.1 coordinate 102,215,197, forward strand.
AATTTGTAATTTTCTTTTTCAAGAGTCATTTTAGCAAATCCTATGCTTCATCAAACCAAAACACAAGAGTTCAATTTTTGCAAGTATGCAAATATTTAAAAATAAGGATGGTCCACTCTGACCCAGAGTGGTAGTATCTGTTAGGGTCCCATCTATGGGTTAAATAGAAAAACATGAGTTTATAAAAATTGAGTATCCATTAAGAATGAATTTTATTTCAAAACTTTATCGGCATTAAATGACCCACTGAGGTTGAAATGCCGTAAAACAAAACAAACGAAACCAAAAAAATAAGGATTTCAAATAATGATCCGCCCTGTCGGCAGGGCTTAGAATATGCTGACTGTATCTCCTGCAGAGAGTTAAGTGTAAAGTTTTTAAATGCCATACTTGGCCAGTTGAAAACGGCTTAAAGAAAGTCCTGTGTTATTAAATCCTTTGGTAAGCGTATAAGTCCTATCCTGTGTATTGGTAAAAGTCCAGTGTTTTAATCCTATGTCCGTCATAAAAGAATGTCTGTGTAATTATGACCAGTATGGTCGGTTAAGTATTGTATCAACCTCAGAGTACTGTCATTGATTGGCCAAGAGTTAGATCACATAATTCCGGCTTAGTCTATAAGTAGGAGCGGGCATCCATCACACACCTTATATGAGAAAAAAATCTCAACAGTAAGACACTCCACCACAAAAAAAAAGGAGTTAACCTTGATATGACTCTGTTGTGGACTAGCCTAGCATACCTTGCATAGAGAGTGAATGCACTGTCCAAAACTATTTGTACACCATTGTCTGAGAACATTGGGGTGATTACTGAGACTGCAAAGATTACAGAACTCTTACGTAAACCATCTATCCTGAGATTTTAGCACTCTATTGCGAGTCACTATATATTTAGCATACATATAGTTGAATGTACTAGTATACAACAGACTCTAAACTACATCTGATGGTGAGGCTTCAGTTCTAGACATCTGGAAGTGTGCTATTACTCCCAGGTCCACTAAATCAGAATGGTAGTATTTGTTAGAGTCCCATCTATGTTTGAAATACATCTGTTTGAAAATCATTAGAATTCAATAGTGTTAACTAATGGATAGGCATAGCCTATCATTTTTAATAAGTAGTGTAAGGTAGTTTGAAAATAACAGTATGCCATGGAAAAATGCAGAATCAGTCACATAGTTTGATTGGCAAAGTCTCACCTCAGGGTCATCTGGAATGGGGCTTCTCATTGGCTCAAGGTATCACATGACTTGTCAATGCTGGGAAAGTAGAATTAGAAGAAGTAATTTGAGTTGAGACAAGTGGCCTGAATGTGGAGGATGCGGATTCCATCTCTGCTGGCCTGTGTGCAGGCTAAGTATCAGGTGAAAAGATATTTGGGTGAGGAGGAATAAGGTTTTGTCTCCATATTGTTCCATGATAAAAAGAAAGAAATGATAAGATGGATCCAGAGAAAAAAAGCTTCACCTGAGAAGAGATGGACATAGAAATCCAACTTGATACAAGGACTCTCACCAAAGATACAAGAAGAATCCCAATAGAAGCAGACATTATTAAGGGAGGCACATCGTGTACTGGTTAGAGTCATAGGAAATGGACTCGTCGCCCAAAGTTCAAATCCTGGATAAAGCCACAGTTCACATAGTGCAAATACCCTTGGAAAAGGTATTAATCCAACTATTCTCCCTCCAGTTATGGGAAAATAGTAGGGCAGACTGGACTCTTTAACCTTAATTAGGCAACCAGTCTAGGAGAAGGAAAACTCTGAATTCAAACCTCTTAAATCCCCACTTAGGGAGCCATTACTAGAATAGGCTCAGGCCTACTTAGTGATCTATTTCAATTTAAAAAAATTATTTATAAGAGAATAGAGACCAACAAGAGTATAAAACATTGTTCAAAAACATTTTTAAAAAAGACTCTTAGGAAACAACTACATAAAAAATGTAAATATGAATGTATAATAAATGAGATTCCTTAACCTCTAGACATAAAATAACTATAACCCTATATCTACCACTGCCATCCACAAAGCCATGTCCAAATGGTTGATAAGCTAGTATCATATCACATCACTAATCTTTTACTACTGAATAGAAATATATTCATTTAATTAATTTCTCTTTTTAACTTTAAACTCTTTTCCAAGAGCTGACGATCTCTGGTATGTTTAGGTGTTCCAGTATTTTGATTGTTGGGATGTTTGGGGTGCTCTGGTAGATAGAGGGTTAAACAGGTTGTCATGTCATTAACATCTGTCATTCAATCAATAAATCAAATGATGATAATATTTTGTGCAACAAAAGAAAATTCTAAACATTCAAAATTGTCCTTTATAGTGTATTACACATTTTATCAAATGAACAAGTTACAAAGGTTTGGTTTGGTTAATGAATTTTCCATTTTACAAATTCTTATTAGTTTTAAAGCTTACTTGAATTTTGTTCACATGGTTCAAGGAGGATTGGTATTTGTGACTTGTCAGTTCGCTGGCCACTGCCTTTCTGCTTGTTCAGCTGTTGTCTTCCTTTTCTCTCCCCCTTTTCCGAATGTCCATTTGTTTCCTGGAGTTTTGAAATTTGGCATCAGTCAGTGTGGCTTTGTCTATTTTTAGAATACAATTTTTTTTTTCTTTGTTCCATAAACCTGGTCTAACAAGATTCTACAGCTTATGAACCATTACATATTTATATGGAATAATAATAGCAAAGTAGATTTTATCTGAATCTCTGAGATGAGTATTTATCATTATTATTTACTGCTGTACTCAGATTAATCTCTTCACTTTGCTTGTTTTTATAGTCAGAATGTTTCTGTCATTATGTATTTACCCAACCCATCCGCACGAGCAGGATGTGACACAAAGTCATTTTTAAAGTTTGAATTCAGAATTTTCTTTTTCCTATACTGATTGCCATACCAAGGTTAAAGAGCCCAGGCTGCTCTACTATTTACCCATAGCTGTAGGGAGAATAGTTGGATACATACATACCTTTCCAAAAGTATCAGTGCTATGTGAAATGCAAACAGCTCTGTCTAGGATTTGAACTTGGTTCACTGTGTCTATGATTTAAGATAATAACCATTATACCAGGTGTGCCTCTAATGTTTTGATCATTATACTTTATGTCCTTTTTCAGGTGTCTTTTGTCATAGTTGGTACATTTCTGGGAATTTAGAGCTGACCGTTTATTCAATCCATAAGGTAGATTGCGTTCATTTTGCTGTCCATGTTATGGGAATATATTGTAGATAAGATAACCTAAGGTTAAGACGTAATGATTTTCCAACTGTAATTTTCAGTTTATGGTTAATTTCAAAATCTAAACTACACTTCCTCTCAAAACTGATACTACTAGCAGGACCTGTGGGAAACTGCAATAAGATAATTTAATTATTACAATATTTGATAAGTTTACTTAAGAGCTATTGCCTTTAGTTCATTATGTAAAAAGTATAATAATTTTGATTTAGTATTATTTGGATTATTCAGACTATTGTCTCATCTTTATTGTTATCTGTACAACATTTTGGCCAATGTGCCCTCCGGCCTTCTTCAGGTATTTCTCATCAGACTCAGGAACCTTTTTTTTGAACTCGAAACCTTCTTGACGTAATTGGGAGCTATCACGGAACTTTGAACCCAACCCTTCATTCAATCCATGGGGGTATCCTGTTCTCATTCCACTAACCGTAGCTGGGGTACTGGTGTTAAGCTGTGTTAATTATTATTCTATGTTACTGCTGCCCCTGACCAGGATTGAACCTGCAGCTAAGAGATAACTATCACTTAGAACTGTCTTAACCCAATGCCTTTATCCACTATGCTATATGTCCAGTTGTACAGATAACAATAAAGATGAGGCAATAGTCCGAATAATCCAAATAATATTTATTATCATGCTTCATCTCAAAAATTCAGAGAAATCTTGATTTAACTCTCTCTCACTCTTTTTTTTTGTTTCTTTTCTTCTTTTCATCATGTTCAATTGAAACAGATTAGTGTTATTGCTGCTGCATGCTCAATTTTTTTCTTTCTCCTATACTCTTTCTTTCTTTCTTATTTTATTTTTTCTGTGTAGCATCTTCTTTTTCTTCCTTAATGATTAAATCAGAAAGGTCCATTATTTATCTGAGGTGACAACACTCATAAGAAATAAGAATTTGGGGATAAGCAACACCAGATAATCAGGATGTACATTTTGGCATTTCATCATGGATGATTTGGATGGACTCATTTTTAACCAGAGGGTGTTGCAAGATTATAATGGTCGTACAATTAAGGAACACTAGTATTAATACGTAGATACCTATTCATCATGTAACATATTCACCTTGGTTGTTGTCATAGTCACAATGTTTTGTTCATTATACCTTCTGGTCTTTTTATGGTGTCATTTATCATGTTCTGTAAATTACTGGGAATTTTTAACTGAACTCTCTCTTCAATCCATAGGGTAGATTGTTCTCATTCTGCTGTCCAGTTATGGGGTTATATTATAGATAAGATGGTACTTATTTATCTCTTCCACTAAACAACTGTATATGTATTTATCTACCCCTTCACATGAGCAGGATGCAACACAAGGTCAATTTCTTAAGCAGAGTTTAACAGGTTTGAATTCAGAGTTTTTCTTCTCTTAGGCTAGTTACCTAACCAAGGTTGAAGAGGCCAGTTGCCCTACTATTTACCCATAGCTGGAGGGAGGTTAGTTAGATTCATACTTCATAAGGGTATTAGCACTATGTGAAATGCAAACAACTTCGTCCATGATTTGAACTCGTTTCATTGTGCCCATTTCCTACGACTCTATCCATTACACCACGCACCTCACAGTGATGTGATTAATGGGCTTCATGTTACCTTAACTGTGGAATTTCTCATTACTCAGTTGGTTAGTTGGATTTTACAACATGTCACCTCTTGTTGGGTTATTTTATGCCGAAGACGTTTTGTTTTATTTATGCTTGATGGGTATTCAAGATTTTTTACAACTCATTAAAAAATTTTTTTTACATTTTTTTATTCATACCTTTCCCAAGAGTATTAGCACTATGTGAAATGTAAACAACCTTATCCATGATTTTAACTTGTTTCATAGTGCCCATTACCTACAACTTTAACCATTACACCATGGGCCTCCAACTAAACAACTGTATATGCTTTTGTATTGCACTACCTAATCCAGCAATTGAACTTATGACAGGAAGGTAACTGGAGACATCTTAAATAACACTTATTTACAATTTCCTAGGTCGGGTAGTTTTATTCTTCCCAGTCAATTTGTCTCGGATATCACTTGTCTCTTCTACTGAAAACCAGAGTATATGACTTCTTCATTGCACTGCCTGAACTCATAACCATCAGCTAACTAGATACACTTTAACCAATACTAAACTATTATCCAATAAGAAAGTTTTATGGTGGTCACTCAGAGCCTTAAACCTAATGTCATTTTGTCTGTCTTTTCAACTCAACCAGAATGTATGTCTTGTATTAGTCACATTGCAATTAGGTGGTGGAACTTCTGAGTCTTAAACCTAATTATAATGATATATGTATGTTATATATATTGATTACAGTGTATCTAGTTACCTGGTGGTCATGATTTCAATATGAAAAGTCATATACTCTTGTCCAGACAAGTGACATCTCGAGGATAAGTTAACTCGGATGAATTAACTGATAAGAGATATATCCTTTAAGGATGGACAAGGAAATGAGAACAATCTACTGCTGTGAATTGAATAAAGGGTTTGGTAGAAAATTCCCAGTAGGTAACCAACTACAACAGACATCTGAAGAAGGCCAGGGGCTACAATGGCCGAAACATTGTGACTCTAATAACAACAACCAAGATAGTTGTTAACTTTCTGGGAATGTCAAATTGAATCATTCATTCAAGATGAGGACACTGGTCAGAGTACATTGGTGATGAAAGACAAAAGTACTAGAGAATGTTAAAAGTTGTGCAATATTTGCATAAGTTCTTGTTTCTATAATAAACTCCAGGGACTTGAGGGTTGGCTGGTTGGATTTCACAGCATGTCAACCCTTGTTGGGTTATTTTATGCTGAAGATATTTTATTTTATTCATTATTGATGGCTACTCAATTTTTTCTTTTTAAACTCAATTTTTTAAAGACATTTTTTTTAGATTAATTTTTTTCTATTCAACCTGTAGATGAGACCATAACCGGTACTACCACTCCGGGTCAGAGTGGGCCAGGTAGCAATGGTGATCAAGGGGTACTTCACATTCCCCAGAGTTCAGAATTGGAACTTTACCATCAGATAGAGTTTAACTTTATACCCAAGACACCAAGATCCTCAGCCACCACCTACCAGCACAGATAAGATAAAAAGGGTTAGGGCTTGCCATAAGGGCAATAAGGTTGGGACAATCATGTAGGTGCTAGGGCTTGACATGACCAGCTGATTGATCGGAGGGGTCCTCTCCAACACCTGTCTAACCTAAATAAAGGTCAAAGTAGAGTGTTATTATCTCTTGCACACTATTCTGCATTAGTACCTAAATTTTTCTACTGCATAAGACAATCCCTAAAAACTTCTATAAACCAATTTTTAGGAGTAGGAGAGCTATAGAATACATTTTATAGACAAAATAGATTACAAAATGTCGTCATTTTCTCATCCCCCCTCAAATCTTTCGAGTTTAAAATCGACATAACTCGGCAAATATTTCAAATTGGAAGCTCAAGATTGTCTAATTTTAATCTAGTCTATACCTGTACAAAATTTCAGAAAAATTAAAGGGGGTGGGTGACAATTTTATTTTTTTCCTGATGATTTTACATGGAATTGCTCATTTACAAGATTTCAGTTAACTTGAATTATTACTTGTTTTGACCCTGGATCACTTGCTGCAATCACAGTGTTTCAATAACCAAGAGAAAGTGGAAGATTCAGTGAAGGACTTCTTTGACTTGAAGAACAAGAACTGGTGTCAGCATGGGATCAAATAATTGGCAGAAAGGTGGCTTCAGATGTTGCACCATGATCACCTTTTCTTTGAATGATAAGCAGCTTGTTGTAACTCGAGTATCAGAGTTAAGAGAGAAATAATAGGAAGAATTACGAGTATTGAGGATAGGTGGAATAGTTTACTAAGCAAATATACAAGGTGAATTGAGTAATTCGCAATTTTAGATAAGATATCCTGAGGTTAAGACTTAGTGATTTTCCAATTGTAATTTTCCAGTTTACAGTAAAATCTAAACTACACTTCCTTCCAAAAATGATAAGCTGTACATATTCATTAAGTAACATAGTCAATGCTAAGCAGCATGTTGTGACTCCAGTATCAGAGTTAACAGAGAAATAATAGGCAGAAATAAGTGTATTTAGGATAGGGGAAAAGGCTTACTAAGCAAAAATAGAAGGTGAACAGAGTAATTAGCAATTGCTAGGTTGAATTAACAAGTCTTGTGAAATCTTGTTGTTTCTCTCCTCCAAGGTTCTGTCAGACATTTCCATTATCATTATTTAGGTCCTATATGACAATAGGAATATTTGATATCATACAACTATATGTAAAAAAAAAAGGTTTACTAAAACTAAAGATACAAGGTGAACAGAGTAATTAACAATTGCTAGATTGAATTAACAAGTCCTGTGAGATCTCGTCATTTCTTTCTTCTGAGGTTTCATCGGATATTATTTTTAGGAAAAACAGACGATTTTATTCTCATCATTAAGGTATTATATGACACAGCTTTTGTTGTAACTTCAAGAATAAAAGAAATAAAAAAGTAAGAAAAGTTAGTGGAGTGGACTATTGTCGGTATCAGCCAAACAGCGAGGGTGTCTATCCCCTTTTTCTTAGTGCTAGACCAAGTAGATTGATTTTTTTTCCTGAGGGGGAGTGTCACATCTACCGTCAGCTCCCATTACCCAATTTGTGTTTCTCAATATCAAACCTGGAACCTTGCAATTCCTAGGTGGGTACTCTACCATACTCTAAACTGTCCCCTTAAGTTACCAAAATATTGTAAAACTTTTGATTCATCCTAATATGTATTATTTTTCTTTTAGAAATACTAATTTAGTCTGCTGTTTAATTTCAAAATTTAGTACAAACCTTTACCTGTTTCTCAGTCCATGTTTCTTATAGTTTTTTTTAAATTCTTTTTATGAATGAACAGAACAAAATAAATTGTATTCAAAAAGGTTATTTAAAATAGGTATATTTGGATGGCATCTTTTCATTCAAACAAATTTGGTTAAAAATAATAGAATCCTTATTGTTTTTTTTGTTTTTTCTTTCAAGTTTTCTAACAATTTTTTAATGTTAATTAGTTGTCCAGAAGAGTTATTATTGGCAAACCAAAAGTACTTGGTTTACCAATAATAACTCTTTCGGACAACTGATTAATGCCTTTCAAGATGATAACATCAAAAATTATTAGAAAACTTGAAAGAAAAACCCTTGAAACAATAAGGATTCTATTATTTTTAACCAAATTTGTTAAAATAAAAAGGATATATCATAGCTTTGTTCTCAATATAACTAATGATAATTCTTTTCTTCTTCATGAAATCCTACCAATATATTTGTTGTTTTTGGTTAATCTCAATACAAAATAAATCAAAGAAATAAAATAAAAAGAAGAACCTTCACTTAACATAGCTCCTTCTTTAGAGAAATTTGACTCCTTGAATCTTTCCTTTAAGTGCAGCATCATTAAAAATAAGAGCTGTCAATGGGTGGGTGAGCTCCAGGGGAGCCAAAATAGTAGGATTGGGATACTTACTACTCACATAAATCCCAAATACAACCTACAGCAATCTATAACAATTTTACAGCAGTATTTCCCAATTTTACTGTGTATCAGGTCAGGACAAGACAGGTCCTATTATTTTGGTTATATTTCAATACAAAATAAATCTATAAGAATGAAATAGAATAAAAAGAACCTTCACTTAACATGGCTCCTTCTTTAGAGAAATTTGACTCCTCGAATCTTTCCTTAAAGTGCCAACTGAGATATGTTTGCAGGTGTTTAATACAATGGATTTTAATCATGTTTTGTTGCAGATAAAAGTCTTCATGAGCAAAGTTTCCACCAAGAGAAAAATATCTTAAAGGAAAAAAAGTAATCAAGATGTTATTTAATACTTAGTATCAACTGCTACTATCAATTGTTGAGTGTTTCTATGGGACTGCTGTTAAAATAGATCTAGGGAATCAATTTCAATTTGAGTTTCAATCCAATGACAAAAGTAGACTTCAGGAATCTAGATTATTTCGATTATTCAGACTATTGTCCTCATCTTTATTGTTATCTGTAAAATATTTCGGTCGATGTGCCCTCCAGCCTTCTTCAGGTATTTCTTGTCAAACTTAGGGACCTTCTGTTTGAATTGGACACATAGCATAGTATATATAGGTGTTGAGTTAAGACCGTTAAGTGACAGTTATCTTTAGGCTGCAAGTTCAATCCTTGCCATTAAACAAATAAACCAAACCAAAACAAAATAAACTAAAAGGAGGCCTTTGAGGAATGTCTACACTTCTCAAATTACTCTTGTATTCATTTCAGCACTTTGATATACTATTCATTTTTATTTATTTATTCATTTTTATTTCATGTCCTTATTTCAGTAATCTGTTAGTATTCGAAACTTACAATCAAGTCATGCTGTCAAATCACCAAAGTTAAACAGCAATGAGCCAACTCAATAATGGGTGACCATTTACTAACAGCAGGTACTGTAAGTAACATGAGGCCTGTGTACCAAACTAAGCAAAGTTTAATAAATAATAACTGAGAGAATATTACTTGATAAAAAAGTAACTGAATTTTAGATCGCTTGACCCATTTGATATCAGAAAATATTGAAGTCTGACAGATTATATTCACGTTCGTTTTTTTAAAGATAAGAAATAATTTGTGCATATGTATGTATGTATATATATATATATATATATATATATATATATATATATATATATATATATATATATATATATCTGTGTATGTATGTATATGTGTATGCGACTATTTATATATATATCTGTGTATGTGAATGCGACTATTTATATATATATCTGTGTATGTGAATGCGACTATTATATATATATCTGTGTATGTGAATGTGATATATATATATATATATGTGTGTGTGTGTGTGTGTATGTGAATGTGCCTATTTTATATATATATATATCTGTTTATGTGAATGTGCCTATTTATATATATATATATATATATATATATATATATATATCTGTGTATGTGTGTCTCTATATATATGTGTGTGTGTATATATATCCCTCAATAAGAAAGTTAGATTTCGGGTTTCAATCATTTTTTTTCTTCTCATTGATTGCTTTTTAATTGATTGGTATGTAGTAAATTGCAGCTGACATTTTAAAATGTTTTAAGAGAAATTTTAAATTGCTCTTTAAACTAAAATCTTTCTTCAATTCCTGTGGGATGGCGTGTATTTACATGAAAATTAGATTTAAATGTTTTCAAAATGCAGATGTCTGTCTTAGTGGTTGAACAGTGTAAATTGGAAAATCTTTCACTAATTTGAGTGAGACTTAGTAGAGGTAAAAAAAAAGAAGCCAGGTACTTTGTAAATTGAGTTCATGTATTACTGGATATTATATTCATGATGTTTTAAATTAGATTCGTTAAAAATTATTTAAATTTGAAAGTATTCATACATTTATGTTTCAATGAACTACTTGAATAATTTTTATATTTCGGACTGTTGTCCTCATCTTTATTGTGTATAAACACAATGTTCAGACCACTGTAACCACGGGCCTTGTTTAGGTATTTTTTAATGACCTTAAAATAAATCATCCGATGATAACCTTGAATTCAGACGTGGTTTCGGAGCTAAAAGCCACCTTTGAATTCAAGGTTATCGTCTGATGACTTATTTTACGGTAATTTTTAAAAAAAGAAGTGTTTTTTAGCTCAGAAACCATGTTTGAAATCAAGTTTATCGTCTGATAATGTCTTATTTTAAGGTAATTAAAACAATACCTAAATAAGGCCCATGGTTACAGTGACCTGAACATTGTATTTGTAAAGTAAAGTCGTCGGGGCGGCCTAATGTCAGTATGAGTCATACAGTGAGGGAGTCTATCCCCTTTTCACTAGTGCTAGACCAAGGAGATTATTTTAGCATCTGAGGTGGAGCGCCACACCTACCATCAGCTCCTTACTTTACCGCACAGATCCCTGTGCTACTCATACGCTGAGTTGGCGAGGGCTGGTATCGAACTAGGAACCTTGTGGTTTCTAGCCGAACACTCTACCGACTGAGCTAACCCAGTATTTATACATACTACAATAAAGATGAGACAACTGATTCATATCATATAGATACAAATGAAGTACTTATCTACTATACTTTGCTTAGTTTAGCACGCAAACCTCATGTTAATTACAGTGCTTGCTGTTCCTTAATGATCACCCATCTCAAAACTAAACAGGATGATCATTGCTTAACTTCAGCATGATTTAAATGTGTATCTTAAAGGTAGGTTGATATATATATTTGCCCAACCCCTTCATTCAAGCAAGATGCAACACATGGTCAATTTTTAAGTGAAGTTTAACAGGTTTTAATTCAGAGTTTTCCTTCTCTAAGCCTCATTACCATACCAAGGTTAGAGAACCCAGTCTGCCCTGCTATTTATCCATACCTGCAGGGAGGATAGTTTGATAGATACCTTACTTCAGGGTATTAGCACCATGTGAAATGCACACAAATTAAACTTTATTTACTGTGTCCATTTCCTATGATGATAATCATTACACAACAAACACCTCCTTAGTATAGACATTTTTTACCAACCCTTCAGTATGAGTAGGATATGAGACAAGGTTAATTTCTTAAGTGGAGTTTAACAGGTTGTAATTCAGAGTTTTCCTTCTCCTAGACTGGTTACCTAAAAAAAGTTCAGTCTGCCCTACTATTTACCCATAGATGGAGAGAGAATAGTTGGATTCATACTTTTCACAAGGGTATTAACACTATGTGAAATTTAAACAGCTTCGTCCAGGATTTGAACTCAGTTCATCGTTCCATTTCCAATGACCTTGTTATAGCTTAGATTTGGCTCAAAGCCATAGGTATGAGGCACCTAGTGAGGATTAAACTCACTACTCAGTTGTAGTTTATTCATTCTCGTTAGGGATTCAATTTTTTTCTAATTCATTGTTTTGAAATATTCTTTAAAACTCATTTTTTTATCTATTTAATGGGACCCTAACAAGTACTACCACTCATGGTCAGATTGGACATGGGAGTCATGGCAATGAAGTAGTACCCCAAACTCCCTAGCTTCAGAATAGCTCTTTCACTGATATTCAGCCCTCCACTAATAATACCAGAAAAAAATGGTTCACCACTAATTCACCAAGTGATCTTGTAATAACCATATACTATTACAATATATATATATATATATATAATAAATAACAAAAGGCTTAGAGATTTAGCATTATTTTTTTAATATATTTTTGTTTTTGATTTAGTTAAATTACTAAGTAGATTTAATTATTTTTCTTGATCTTCATTATGTTTGTATGTATGTGTTTATGTATGTTGTATATGTTTATGTACGTTTGTGTGTGTATATGTGTGTATGTATATATATGTGTATATATATATGTATATGTCACTTAGAACTAAAATATAATAAAATAGATCAATTTATATTTCTCTTTTTTTAATTTTCTATCTTTCTTAATATTTAATAACTTTACTTCTTTCTTAACTATCTTACTTTATATATTAAAATTTTAAAAAAATATATATATAGATTTTAAATAATTTTATCACTAAATTTTTAAATCCTTCCTTATTTCCGTTGCTTTTTTCAAATTAGTTGAATAGGGTGACGTAGTTTGAATATGTCTTTCTTTTTAGTCTGTCAAAAAATTGGCTACAGTTAAGAGACCTTTTTCGCCGACCGATTTTCTATGGTGGAAGTTGAAACTGCAACATAAAATTTTTTCCTTTATTGCAACATCAAAAGATTTACATTTGGAATTCATATCACAGGACTACAAAATTCTAAAAAATTTAAAAAATATATAAATAAAAATCTGTTTTCAAATGCCTTTAAAGTAATAAAAAATTTCATCATTCGCATCTGATGAGTCGGGAGATTTAGACTATTTGTCTAAGCTCCCTGAAATAGACTATATGCTAAATCTCTAAGTCTTTTGTTATTTTTTTACTCATATATTTGCTCTGTGACTCTAACATTAAGAGCACACATTGAGCTCTCAAACTGCGACTTGGTTTTGTTTAAATAAAACTCTTGTGTTGTAAGGAGATTTCTTCTCTGGACTTTTGGATATATATATATATATATATATATATATAAATGGGAGAAAATATTAAATATTTCATTAAAAAAATGAATTATGTTTTTTACTAGCTATTAGACCATGCCCTTGATTGCTTAGTTTGGCAGAAGGTCAGAAATTTGGAGTTCCCAATGAGAACCCATATCACTAACAATGGTCTGGTTGTCTAGTTAACTAACCATATCAGGTGTCTAATGAAGAAGTCTATGTTTGTTTAAAACTATTCAAGTTGAAGGAAGATTAATGTTTGGGTTCTGAAGGAGAACAAATTATTATGATAAGGGGAATTAATCTGATTTGACTGTTAGCAATTATTAATAGACCGTGGCTAGGAAATATGATTAGTATAGTATCCATGAAAACTGACAAGATTATTTATGTATAAATTATCACCACTGTCTGTGTTGTGTTGAGAAAGTGGGAGCATTGCTCAAATGAACTCCTTTCAAATAATTTGATTGAACAGAAAAGAAAAAAATGTGATGAAGAAAGTGAAGAGAGGAGGAAAGAGAAATTGAAAAGAAAAGACAAATAGCAAAAAATGATTTATATGATTTTTGTGGCCATTTTTAGGTTTCAAGTGAGAGCACTTTACAGTGGAGATCTCATGTGTTCAGCAGAGGCTGATCTTTAGTGAAGAAACCTTTGGGTGTTCCTCGGTGTCCCTTAGTATTGGGTAGAATCCTTTGGTTCTTCCTTGGTGTCCCTTAGTGTTGATTAGAATCCTTCAATTGACTTGGTTGCAGGTCCGTTCAGCAATGGTGAATATGTGCAAATGAACAGCTTTCCAGATTGGTGATTAAATAGTTAACTAACCACATAATTGAATTCTTGATTGGTTGGCTCCTAATCAATGTGCCCATGCTGAGTCTATAAGTTTAAGTAGTGGATTCTAGCACACATTATATGCCAAAATAATCTAACAATGATACAGAAGAAGATTGAAGTATAAAATTTCATACTGGTTGTGCAAATGCTTATGGTGTAATGGTTATCATTGTAGGAAATGAACATCCAAATCTTGGACAAAGCTGGCTGAATTTCACATAGCACTAATACTCTTGGGCAAGGTATGCATCCAGCAATTCTCCTTCTGGCTATGGGTAAAAAGTAGGTTATACTGGGCTCTTTTACCTAGCTATGGCAACCAGTCTCAACTTGTTAAACTGTACTTAATAAATTGACCAAAAATAAGGTAGTTTTATTATTTAGGCTTTATTCACGGTCATAGCCACCATGTGGCAAGGAAATTTCTCCCTGATCAAAAGTAATGTCTTGACCCAGTTAAGGCCTAAACTCGAATGGCTGAGAGATTCTCTTGGGGATCGGAAGTGGGTCCTTTTTCCTGCATATTCTTGGAGTTCTTCAGTGAAGGCTCATGGGAGTTTGTTATTTTTTTTATCATTATTTTTATTTTAATTTTATTTCAATCTTCATGCTGCTAATTTATTCTTCTACTTAGCCACTTATCTGAAACTTAAGTAATCTGCCATTGTTAAGAAATTGGTCTCCATTTGTCACACAGGCCAAAATCAAAACATTACAAAAAATGCATTTCAGCTTGTAAAAAAAATGTGAATTTCCATCATTGAATTTCGTCTGTCGTTTATTTATCTATTTCATATTTTTGATACTGTGATTGGAAACCCATGGCCTGCTGATTTGAATCATAAGATTTTATGGACAGATAGATAACCCAATCAGAAAAAGAGAAGTTATACAATTTGGTACCATGTTGAGCAATAGAACTCCCCCTGCTAGACCAACAGTGAAGTGTCAATGTTAGACCAAGACATACAGTCATATTCATTGTATATTCAAATCTACATTTTTTGGATAATCGTTTCTTAAGAATCTTATTTTTTGGTACAGTCCTATTGAATACAAATGATTAGAAAAAAAAGAAAGATCTATTTAACCCTGGGTCAGAGTGAACCTATGAGTAATGACAATTAAGGGATACTCCACATACTACCCAGATCCCCACATTTGGTGCCTCAAAATAAGATGTAGTTGTCATACTCAGGACAACCTGGGTGATTCTTCCACCAATCCCACCTCCTGAAAGAGACACAGCATATTATAAGCCCTGACAACAAAGTGTTTTCTTCATTTGTAATAGCCACATGGCATGATAATGAAATTTATTGAATTACTGATTGATATATATATATATATATTGAATTAAAACTGTAGCAGTATCAGATATCAGCAAAATCATGGTAATAACCCTATTTTTGCTGATGTGATGCAATAAATTCTTACCATGAAGCAAATTTAAATGTTTTTCCTTCATCTATTCACTATATTGTTCTGTCCGTTTATATACTGGTACTAGGCACATTGAGCTCTTATTATGGGTAACATTACAATTGAACTACACATGAAATGATCCTCATCACCAATATATATATATATATATATATACTCAATTAAAATCTATACACTCACCATTAGATAAAATCTAAGATTATATGTAGAGCTGATATTACAATATTAAAAAAGATAATTCAAGATAAAACAACAGTACTAATATCTCATTAAAAGTATAGAAATATTTTATGTTGAATTGTATGAATGAACACTTTCTTATTAATTTAATCTGTTATAACATGCTCCATGTGGTTTTGTGTTTACAGCTTTAATAACATTTTAATTTTTGTCAATCTATGTCAAACCGCACCCTATTTTTTTTGTACCTTTAATGAATTAAGCAGTCGAAAGACTGTGGTGAAAAGCTAATATATATATATATATATATATATATATATATATATATATATATTTACCAACCCCTCTGCACAAGCAGAATTTGACTCAAGGGCAATTTCTAAAGTGGAGTTTATTTAAGAGTTTTCTACTCCTAGACTGGTTGCCTAGAATGCCCAAAACTTATTGAATAAGAGAACAAAGCTCATAGCCTAATCTTGTATAATTTAGTTACCATATCTGAACTCAATATATCATTTTTATATATATATATATATATATATATATATATACCAACCCCTCTGTTGAGCAGTATGTGAGAAGGTCAATTTATTAAGTGGAGTTTAACAGGTTTGAATTCAGTTTTCTTTCTCCTAGACTGGTCACCTAGCCAAGATTAAAGAGCTAAGTCTGTCCTATTTACCCATAGCTGGAGGGAGAGTAGTTGGATTCATACCTTTCCCAAGCTATGTGAAATGAAAACAGCTTTAGCCAGGATTTGAACTTGTTTTGTTGTGTCCTTTTCCTATGAGGGTAACCATTATATCATGTACCTCCCTAAGCTAAAACGTAAGAGTAATTATCTGTCTTAGAGAATATTATAGGTTTTCATGTACATAAAACTAGAATGTCCAAAACTTATTGAATAGTGACACTAAAATACAAGAAGGAAGCTCATAGCCTAATCTTGTATAATTTTACCCACAAATCTGAACTCAAAATATATTTTTTATTATAAGTTATTAGTTTATGTATATTTTCATGTAATAAGCTCAGAATACAACAAGAAACTGATAAGCAGAAGTATATGTATAAAAAAATGACAAAGGAGAAAAAAAAAAAAAGAATAGTTTTATCTGAAATAAAAATGCTTAATTTCTACACTTTTACTGCAGCTGCTTATGATTGTGATTATCTTAGTTTTAGTTCTTTTATTACATTGACAGTCTTTTTTTTGTCTCAGTCCAGTGTGGAGTCATACTTTCCCCCTATGGCTATAAGACATGGGGGATAATAGATCTTATCCTGCAACACTGACCTATGATGTTTTGTCAGGGGGGGTGAATTCAGAGTTATTTGCTTGTTTTCTTGTATGGCATATCAACCTCGATGGGTCATTTAATGCCAACAAAGTTTTGAAATAAATTAACTCTTAATGGATTCTCAATTTTTTCTCATAAACAGATTTTTCTATTTAACACGTAAATGAGACCCTAACAGGTACTAACACTCTGGGTCAGAGTGGACGAGGAAGCAATGGTGATGAAGGGGTACTCCACATTCCCCAGACTTCCAAAACTGGAACCTCACCATCAGATAGAGTTTAACATCATTCCCATGACATGAAAACCCTCAGCCACTGCCTTCTAGCACATATATGATAAAAAGGGTTGGGGGTTGCCATAAGCATAATAGGGTTGGGACAATCATATAGGTGCTAGGGCTTGACGTGCCCAGCTGATCTGCCCATCTAGCCTAAATAAGGCCAAAGTAGAGATGCATATTATGGACTGCTCAACCACCAGGATTCCATCCTTAAGCATCATGGATCACCATCCATGGTCAACATTAGAGGAGTATTACCTCTCTGCAGAGGTGCAGTTGGTGTATTCTAAAGCCCCAGTTGACTGGGCTGGAATTCAGAGTTGTCCTCTTAGATTTTTTACACTCCCAATGCTTTTATAAAGCCCATTCTACCTTACCCTTTGCATATACATATTTACCAGCCCCTCTCTTTCAAACATACACATATTTACCAACCCCTCTACACAAGCAGGTTGTGATACAAGGTCAATTTTTTAATCGGAGTTTAACAGGTTTAAATTCAGAATTTTGCTTCTCCTAACTGGTTCCTAGCCAAGGTTAAAGAACGCAGTGTGCCCTACTAATTACCCATAGCTGGAGGGAGAGTAGTTGGTTTCATACTTTTCCGAAGAGTATTAGCGCTATGTCAAATGCATACAGTCTTGTCCAGGGTTTGAACAATGATGCCATTTCCTTTGACTCTAACCATTACACCACGCACCCCCAAACATTTTACCATTTTGCATATAACTGGGAGAATAAAACCTTTCCCAAGAATATCAGGGCAGAATAAAGGAAAACAGTTTTAGATGGAATTTGAAATTGATTCACTGATTCCATTTTCCTTGTTAATCATCATCATCATCATGTCAGACTGGCAGCATGGATAGCCATAACTCTTTTTCTCCAACAGTCCCTATTAGTCATCGCCCCTGGGAGGTACACTGCACAGTATCAAGAATCTGCTAAGAGTTGATTGATGGAGGTTTTTGCTGGTTGGCTGACATTGGTGTGTCCATGTGTAGGTGTCCACAGGAGAATGTCACTTAGGAGTTCATACCACCCAAACATCTGTATTCACTCCACTTAAAAGAGAAATATGTAAACTGTTAATTGATTCATTTCTCATTAGTAACTTATACTACATAACATTAGGTAATTCTTTTTCCATTAATTCATAGTGGTGAAGATGGTTAGATTTTATGGCGTTTCAACATGGTTAGATTTTATGATGTTTCAACCCTTGTTAGGTTATTTTATGCTGAAGACATTTTGTTTTATTCATTCTTGATGGGTATTCAAATTTCTTTTAAACAGATTTTTTTTACTATTTGACCCATAGATATGGAACCCTAATAGGTACTACCACTCTGGGTCAGGGTGGCCCTGGGAGTAATGGGATGACAGGGTACTCCACACTCGCCAGAGCTCCAGAATTGAAACTTCTCTACTAGATGAAGTTAAATGTCAAACCCAGGACACTAAGACTCTCAGTCACTGCCTTCTAGTACATAAATGATAAAAAGGGTTGGGGGTTTTCAATTTAGAGCAATAAGGTCAGGACAATCATATAGGTGCTAGGACTGCATGTAGTGGTGAGGTTCCAATTCTGGAGCTCTGGAGGAGTGTGGAATACCCCTTCATTGCCATTACTCCCAGGTTCACTTGGGGTGGTTGTAACTGTTAAGGTCCTATCAATGGATTAAATAGATCAAAAATGAGTTTTTTTTTTAAATGTGTTAAAAAATTGAGTTTGAAGAAAAAATTTAATACCCAACAAGAATGAAATAAACAGAATGTCTTCAGCATAAAATAACCCAAGTTTTGATGTGCCATAAAATCCAACCAACCAATCAGCAAACAGAAAGTGAATTCAAACAGACTTGACCAGGATTTGAAACCCACCCTGCTCATTCTATTTTCTATACTAATAAGCCTTATGCCACCCACACATCATACAGGGTTAAATCCTGTGGCCTAACAGAATTCATTAACATATTATCTAAACAGCATTTCTCTTTTTTCTTTATATGGATCAAAATTCACAGTCTTGTTTTGTTTTTTTTCCTTTCTCTCATTTTGATTTTAATTCTTTAAAATAAAATTGGATTTGTATTACAAACATTAATTCCTTTTCTTTCCCACTTGGAATAGAATTGCTATGTTTATTTTAATTTTCTCTACATCAAAACATTCTTTCCGCATCCATTAAACACATCTCTCATAAAAGGTATCGGTTTCTGATGGCATTTATATTTACAAGTCATTGGGAATTATGGAAGCAGAACTCTTTCTTTTTCTTCTCTCTCTCTCCACCTTTCTTTATGTTCTAATATTGGATTGGAGCGGAATGGATCAAATAACCAAGAATACACATTCCTCTGTATTCTAATTGCTTAAGGAAGAAATTCAATCCTTTGAATCTCAGTTGGTGAATCTGGCAGGCAATCAACTTTTTTTTACTCTCTTAATATGGAACTGTGTTAATATGATCTTTTAGTGCACTCTTCTCATTCGTGGATTTAATGGAGGAATAGACCTTGTTATACAGAAAATAAAAAAAACAATGAACCATCATCAAAATTAGTTAAAGTGAATCTGATTAATTTCCATTTGTATATTTGTTGCTGAAATTAATTCTATATAAAATATATTAAATGGTAACTATCCAAAAATACAAGTTAATTATTACTTAGAATTTCAATGAAAGCATATTGTTGTTATTTACTAAGTTTTGTTTAGTATGGCACAAGGTTCTCAGGTTATTCACTATGTATCTACCCTACCCCTCTACATGAGTAGGATGTGACACAAGGTCAATTTTTAAGGAGAGTTAAACAGATTTGAATTCAGAGTTTTCCTTCTCCTAGACTGGTTGCCATACCAATGTTAGAGAGTCCAATTCCTCTGCACCAGCAGGATGTGATACAATGACAATTTTTATCCAGAGTTTATCTTCTAAACCAGTTGCCATACCAATGTTAAAGAGCCCATTTCCTCAACATAAGCAGGATGTGACACAAGGACAATTTTTAAAAGGAGTTTAAAAGGTTTGAATTCAGAGTTTTTCTTCTCTTAGACTGGTTGCCATACCAATGTTAAAAAGCCCAGTTCCCCTTTCTAGTAGGATGTGACACAAGGTCAATTTTTAAGGAGAGTTAAACAGATTTGAATTCAGAGTTTTCCTTCTCCTAGACTGGTTGCAATACCAATGTTAGAGAGTCCAATTCCTCTGCACCAGCAGGATGTGATACAATGACAATTTTTAAAAGAAGTTTAAAAGGTTTGAATTCAGAGTTTTTGTTCTCTTAGTCTGGTTGCCATATCAATGTTAAAGAGTCCAGCTCCCTCACCAGGTCAATTTTTATGCTGAGTTTAACAGATTTGAATACAGAGTTTTCCTTTACCTAGATTGGTTCCATACCAGGTTAAAGAGACCAATTCTTCCTACTTATATACTCATTGCTAGAAGGAAGATACTTGGATGCATACCTTTCCCAAGGGTGTTAGCTCCATGTGAAATGTAAATATCTTAGTCCAGGATTTGAATAGGATTGCTGAGACAATTTTCTACTATGATAAACCTTACCTCACAGGCGTCTTCTTCCTGCATGACATATGAGTGCCTAATAGTTCCACTGAAGATGGGAACCATGAAACTACCTACACAGTTGATTTTGTTTCCAGTGGTGAAGGTTCCTGTAGGACAAACCACAGATGAGCAGATGTCAGAAGTAGTATTCATCAATGTGCAATAAATTCCCTAAACAACAGTTTTCAATTCAGAATTTATTTTTCTCTCTGGACCAATTGCCCTAACAAGGCTAGAGAGCCCCGTCTGTCCTACTATTTTACTCATAGTTAGGAGGCATAGTCCAAAGTGAAACACATACAGCCTCATCCAGTTTCTCTTAATTTAATACTTATGTACAAAAAAAATTGCAATATGAGTCAAGGTAAAAATCA
>CM042148.1:102241546-102296546 GCA_023376005.1 Doryteuthis pealeii
ACCAAATTTGTTGGTAAATCCTCGTGGTGAGAAAAAACCAACAAATAGTTGGATTGTAAAAATATACTACCAAACATCAACTGGGGAGAAAAAAATTTTTGGAAAAAAGAAAAGACCGAGATAATCGTATCAACCAAAAATAATCTATTGGTACAATATTTGGCCAAAAGAAAAAACAATTTATATGTATATATATATATATATATTCATACAAAACCGCCAGGAAACTAAAGCTAATAAGTAAAAAGTGCTCAATACCTAAGTAGAGCAAATAATAAAGATAAATCTAATGAGTCAGACTAACCTACTAAAGTTTCGCTTAGTGCTCTTTAGGGCTAAGATCTTAGCCCTGTAGAGCATTAAGCGAAAATTTTAGTAGGTTTGTCTGACTCATTAGATTTATCTTTTATATATATATATATATATATAATAAGTCATCCACATACACCATGTTTCAGTGTTTCACATCTCATCAGTGTGGCTAGACACATCAACTACCTCCGACCAGGAGCGAAACCTGACTGACTTTTCATCAGCTCAATTCCTTAACCTATTGGCCATTAACTGCTGCTATTAAAGAATGGTGTTTTAACTGGTAAATACATACATCTGTGTATATATTTTATGATCACCAGAGAGATCAAATCTGTAAACAACAGATGATCATTGCCTTATGATGGTGGTGAAAGTCAATTAAAATATATATATTGATAGATAGTAAGATAGCATCCTGTTGGTAGGTCTTAGAATATGCTAACTGTATCCCCTATGGAGGGGAAAGGCACACTTCAAAAAAGGGGGTGTCCTGGGTATAACACTAAACTGCATCTGATGAGGATCAAATTCTAGAGATCTGAGGGGTGTGAAGTACCCCTTCATTGCCATTACTCCCAGGTACACTCTGGCTCAGTGTGGTAGTACCTGTTCATGGCCATAACTATATTTCAAAAATATCCATATTTAAAATTATTCTTAGTTGATAGGACTATGTGCAAAAAAAAGACTCTTAAGAAACAATTACACCAAAATGTAAATATGAACGTACAATCCAATCCATTTCTTTAAACCATCTTCTGGATATACATATAACGAGAAGGAGATCTCAAATTAGTTTTTTGACTAATGAGAAGAGAGCCCCTTTGGTTTTAATTCAGAGTTTTCCTTCTCCTTTGCCAGTTGCCATACCAAGGTTAAAGAGCTCAGTCTGCCCTTCTATTTACACATAGCTGGAAGGAGAATAGTTGAATTTGTACATTTTCTAAGTATTGTTCAGGATTTGAACTTAGGTTGCTGAGTTCATTTCCTACTTATATTCTATAAAACTTGGAAAAAGAGAAGAAATAAATGTTTAAGCAGTGTGAATTCTGTTATAAAAATAAAGACTTTTGTATCACTGGTGTTTTTAGAAAGTTAAAGTAATGTAGAAGTATCAGTGCGGAAATAATAAGATAAACCAATGATAATTCATTGCCAGTGAAGATTTCAGTTCCAAAATGAAGAGACAGGACTAATGTATAAGTTGGATCCACCACTAACAAAGTTAATATCCTATCAGAAATTCATCATTCTAAGGTGCACTTAGCGTCATAGGAAATGGAATTGGCAACCCGAGTTCAAGTCCTGGATGAGGCTGAGTTTCCCTTAGCACTAATGCTCTGAGGAAAGGCATGAACCCTACTCTTCTCCTCCCAGTTATGTTTTTTGTTAGTTGGATTTTACAATTTGTCAACTATTATTGGTCATTTTTTGCTGAAATTGTATGGGTAATTCCATATCAAATCATCCAGAAAAAAGTAAAATTGTCACCCACCCCTTTAATTTTTCTGAAATTTTTACATTAGATACAAATGTTAACATTAGATGATCCCCAAAATTTGAGCTTCCAATTCCAAAAATTGGCAGAGTTATCTCGGTTTTTAGCTCTCAAAATTTGGTGGGGTTGGTGAAAAATGGTGACGTTTTGTAATTTATTTTTGTCTGTAAACGAGTTCTAGAGCTTCCCTATTACTAAAAATCGACATAACTCTGCCAATTTTTGGAATTGGAAACTTGAATTTTGAGGATTGGCTAACTTTATCATAATCCACACTTGGACAAAATTTCAGGAAAATTGAAGAGGTTGGGTGACATGCCCAGTATTATTTGACATGGAATTACCCATGTTTTGTTATTTGTGTGATTATAAAATGGTTGTTAATTGTGTTTTGAAACTTTTTATAGAGATTCTACTAATTGATGGCAAGAGGATTTGGTGGCATTGCTTTTTTTAATTTTTGATTTTTTTTTCTAGAGTTTCCTTGTAGTTTTTGGCTGTAATGGAGAAATTTTATGATTTGTAAAGAAGGAAGTTACTTGACAAGTAACGGAAACTTGCCAGAAAACAAGTGGACTTTAAAATGCTCCTCTAGCCATTCTTAAATCCACTGCGCAGTTCCTCTCCATAATTGTTTTTGTTTTTTGTTTTTTTGTTTTGCTTGTTTTTTTGTTTTGTTTTGTTTTTGGTTTGCGGTCATCAGGAGAGAATGTGCACCGTTTTGGGGCCTTCCTCTCAATTAGCACACCGGCCCCTCTCACTGATTTAAGGGCCCACAAAATATATATCCTGTATATCATACAAGCAACTCAACTAATAAATAATAGCAAAATATGGTTTTTAAATCAGCACACATTATGGGAATTTTGCATGAATCTTATTACTCATTCATGAGCAGGTGATGAAAAGTCGTTTTTACTTCAAATTGTTCCACAGGACATTTCTTTCTTTCTTTCCATATCCACATTAAAATATTTTTCATTATTTCTGTGAGCAGTTTTATGCTTTTCGTTCTATTACACCCTTTGATTCCAATTTGGCCCATAAACTGATGCAGGGTGTCCACAATTAATCCTTTTGCTTCAATCTCAACAGTTTTAACAATCACACTATACCCTTCTTTTTCTATCTCTGTTTTGAGATCTTGATACTTGCTTGTTTTGTAATTGTGGCCTTGTTCTCATTGGCGCCTATACAGTATTGTTAATTCTACCAGGATGATCTTTGCGTTTGCCCTTGTAAATAAACAATGTCTGGTTGCAATCCCTTACTAGGTATTATTTTGGGGTAAGCATTACACCAGCCACCTGATTCAAGCAGATTTTTATCAGGTATAGCTTGATGATATGTTTGTTTGGAATATATTTTGCCCACCTCTGCAATAGATTTCTGGGTTGAATTAGTTCATCAAGTTCTGTATAATTCTGATCAGTTCATCCGATACACTTTTGTGCCCCAGGTGTATCTGATGTTAGCAAGAGCTGTTCTGCAGGAATTTGTGTTCTATAATTTGTTGTATATATATTTACCAACCCCTCCGCAGGACACAAGGTCAATTTCTTAAGCGGAGTTTAACAGGTTTGAATTCAGTTTTCCTTCTCCTAAACAGTTGCCTAACCAAGGTTAGCCCAGTCTGCCCTAATATTTACCCATAGCTGGAGGGAGATTTAAAATACCTTTTCCAAGGGCATTAGCACTAAGTGAAATGCAATTACGATGTCCAGGATTTGAACTTGGGGCGATGAGTCCATTTCCCATGACTTTAACCATTACACCATGTGCTTCCTATAATTTGTTGTATGCTTGCTTTCTTTAGGAAATTTATGATGTTTTTGGTATTTGTCGTTTGGAAAAGTTCTTTCAGATTAATTGGTTTAAGGTTTCATTAACAGTTTCATTTTTTTACATTCTATGAGGATGTTAACATTAAAGTGTTTCATTTTTAACAGAAGGAAACTTAGGACTAAATCTATTAAAGCTTTAGGAGTTAAACATTGTTCAATGGATAACAAGGGAGGATTTTTGATGGACTTTCTGAGATGAGGAATTATCATCTTGTTATTATAGTCACAATATCTAACCTTCTTTAGGTATCTGTCATAGTCAGTAACCTAAGAATTTAGATGATTCTCATTGTTCCAGGCTTAGAGAATATCTTTTACCAGTTAATTCTTCTTTGAGATGTTGATTGTGGGTCTATTTCACTGAACGAGAATATTTGACAGGTAACTTCATACAATTATCCATTAAGTCATGTGTTCAATCCCAGGATTGGGTAGTGCATACAAGTCATATACTCTGGAGGTCCATCGTGTAATGGTTGCCATTGTAGGAAAATGGACATGATAAGTTCAAATCCTGAATCCTTATTATTTTTTTTTAAATTCTCATCTTTTGCTATAAAAGACACCAAACATATGGAGGCATGTGGTGTTATGGTTATCATCATAGGGAATGGACTTGGTGATCTGAGTTAAAAATACTGGACAAGGCTGTTTGCATTTCACATAGTGTTAATACCTTTGAGAAAGCTATGCATCGAATTATTCTCCCTCCAGTTATGGGTAAATAGTAGGGTAGACTGGGTTCTTTAACCATGGTTAGGTAACCAGCCTAAGAGAAGGAAAACCCTAAATTCAAGCCTGTTAAACTCTGCTTAAGAAATTGACCTTCTGTCACATCCTGCTTGTGTGGAGGGGTTGATAAATGCAGTGTATATGTATTTACCAACCCCTCCATACAAGCAGGATGTGACACAAGGACAATTCTTAAGCAGAGTTTAACAGGTTTTAATTCAGGGTTTTCCTTCTAGACCAGTTGCCATACTAAATTTATAGAGCCAAGTCTGCCATACTGTTTACCCATAACTGGAGGAGGAATAGTTGGATACATACCTTTCTTAAGGGTATTAACACTATGTACTGTAGTCATATCAGTACTGCTGTATGGCTGCACCACCTGGACTCTGACGAGGTGCCTTGAGAGTAAGCTAGATGGGACCTGCACAAGAATGTTGCGTGCAGTATTGAACAAGTTGTAGAAACAGCACCCCACTAGGGAACAGCTGTATGGACACCTGCCCCCTATCTCACAGAGCATCCAAATGAAACGGACTAGACATGCAGGACACTGCTGGAGAAGCAAGGAAGAACTCATAAGCGATGTTCTCCTGTGGAAGCCAACACATGGACATGCTAGTGTGGGACACCCAGCAAGGACCTACATTGACCAGCTATGTAAAGATGCTGGCTGCCGCGAGGAAGAACTCCCAGGTGCAATGAATGATAGGGAAGGCTGGCGAGAGATTGTCATGGATATCCGTGCAGACTGCGCGACATGATGATGATGATGAAAATGCAAACAGCCTAATCTAGGATTTGAACTCAATTCTTCTTGTCCATTTTCTATGACAATAACGATTACACAACTATGCCTCCAAAGTCTGTTGGAAAAAACTTAAAAAGCTAGAATAGCTTTTAAAAAAATTTTTTATCATACATCATTGTATTCGACAGATATCCTCATCTTTGTTGTTATTAAAGCCATAGCATTAGTAACCAATTCCCCCCTACCTGCTAACATTGGGATCCTCGAGATTTTTAAAGACTTTCTAATGAAAAAAACAGCTTTTAAGTTTCTTCGTAACATTCTAAAATAATGATTGATGTTCTATTAAATTCAGGAAGTGTGTATCAAATGCCTTACCAGATATTGTGTTACTATTTTCAAATACTTAGGGAGGCGTGTTGGTGTACTGGTTAGAGTCATAGGAAATGGACTCGTTGACTTGAGTTCAAATCCTTGTTCAAAGCCACAGTCCACATAGCGCTAATACTAATTTATAAGTCCAACTATTCTCCAACCAGCTAGGAGTAAATATTAGGGCATACTGGGCTTTTTAACTTTGGTTAGGCAACCAGTCTAGGAGAAGGAAAACTCTGAATTCAAACCTCTTAAATCTCCCCATGGTGGTCACTATTAGGATAGGCTCAGTCCTACTTAGTGATCTATTTCAATTTTTTTTTAAATTGCAACATATAAACATTCTTCTAATCGCATGAAATACAATCTTCTTGTTTCAAATGTTACAGTTGCTTGATCATTCGTTCTTTTTGCAAAATCTTTCATCCAGTAAAATGATGCACTTGTCTATGTTGCAGCTGCTGCACTTTCCACTACAAAGAGCGAATGCATCAGGGGAATCTATATTTTTCTTCCTCTTCTGCTGCTCAGTGACACATTAGATTTGTAAACAACAATCAATCAAATCCTGCTGGGATAGACTTGCGGTAGAGCATTGCCCCCGGGGAGCTGGGATGGAAAGTCTAAGGTTCAAACTCTTACAAGAAGAAAACTCTTTAAATCAAGACAAAGAAAATTTCTTCTTTACCCTGCAGTCAGTCTTGTAAAATACATCATATCAAAATGAGTACAATATTTAAAAAAAAAAGTATATATGCTGTTATAATTAAATTATTTCAATTTTGAATTTTAAGTTATAGCTTAGTGGTTAATGTGTTGGACTATGAATTTAGAGGTTGGTTTAGATTCTTTGTTTAATGGCATATCAAACCTTTGTGAGTTATTTAATACCATACCAATCAAATCCTGCTGGGATAAATGTGTGGTAGAGCATTACCCCCCGGGGAGCAGGGATGTAAAGTCTAAGGTCAAACTCTTACAAGAAAAAATTCTTTAAATCAAGACAAAGAAATTTTTTTTTCTTTTTTTTTTACCCTGCAGTCAGTCTTGTAAAATGCATCATATCAGAATGAGTACAATATAAAAAATATGTATATATGCTGTTATAATTAAATTATTTCAATTTTGAATTTTAAGTTAAGCTTAGTGGTTAATGTGTTGGACTATGAATTTAGAGGTTGGTTTAGTTTCTTTGTTTAATGGCTTATCAGGCAATGGTGTACTGGTTAGAGTCATAGGAAATGGATTTGTCAACCCATTTTCAAATCCTGGATGAAGCCACAGTTCACATAGCGCTAATACCCTTGGGAAAGGTATGAATCCAATTATTCTCCACCAGCTATGGATAAATAGTAGGGCAGACTGGGCTCTTTAACCTTGGTTAGGCAACCAGTCTAGGAGAAGGAAAACTCTGAATTTAAACCTCTTAAATCTCTCTTAAGGTGGTCACTACTAGAAGTGGCTCAGTCCTATTTAGTGATCTATTTCAATGTTTTTATCAACCTTTGTGAGTTATTTAATACCATAGCTGTCCTTGAAGAAAAACAATGGTACTATTTAATCTGGAATCTTAGGGATGACTGGGTTCATACCTTTTTTTTGTGTGTGTCTTGGGAAAACACCAAACTGCATCTAGTGGTGAGTTTCCAGTTCTGGAGAGTGTGGATTACCACTTCATGGCCATTACTTCCAGGTCCACTCTAAGCTGGAGTGATTTTACCTGTTAGGGTACCATCAAAAATGAGTTTTTAAAAATGTTTTAAAAAAACTGAGTTTTAAAAAAAATTTGAATATCCAACAAGAATTTTAAAACAAAAACTTCTTTGGCACAAAATAACCCAAGGGTTGGCTTGCTGTAAATCTAACTAACAAACATTTCCCAAGAGTATTAGTCCAAAAAGTGAACATAATAGCACAACTAGAGTTTTAACTTGTTCACTATGATATCACAATCCAACACCTTAGCCATTATGCCACAAGGACTCCCCCCTTATAGATTTAGAGTTGAATGATTTAGTTACTGACGCCCTGTTGGCTGGGGCATTAGAATGCACCGACTGCACCTCTGCAGAGGGGTAAGACTCCCCCAATGGGGCCACTGTTTGCTGTGGGTGGCGACCTGTGATGCTTAAGGATAGAACCCAGGTGGATGAGCAGTTCATGACTTGCAATACTCCACTTTGGCCCTATTTTGGGCTAGACGGCGGTCAGAGAGGCCCCCTCCGATTGATCGGCTGCTCACATCAAGCCCTAGCACCTATATGATTGCCCCAACCCTATTACCCTTATGGCAAGCCCCAACCCTTTTTATCATATGGGGCTAGAAGGCGGTGGCTGCAGGTCTACATGTCTGGGAATGACGTTAAACTCTATCTGATGGTGAGGTTCCAGTTTTGGAGGTTTGGGGAATATGGAGCACCCCTTCATCACCATTGCACCCTGGTCCACTCTGACCCGGAGTGGTAGTACCTGTTAGGGTCCCATCTATTGGTTAAATAGAAAACATGAGTTGATAAACAAAATTGTATTATCCATTAAAAATGAAATTATTTCAAAACTTTGTTAGCATTAAACATTTTTTTACCAATATAAGTATTCGGCATAAAATAACCCAAGGGTTGACATGCCATAAAACCCAACCAACCAAACCAAACCAAACCATCAGTTACTGATAGTTGAAATTTAATAACATAGCTGACTTAAGAGTAAAAATGCTCTGGATCAAAGCAAAGAAGAATTTCATCCTATTGTAATTTTTTATAAAATCTAAAACAAAGATGTAAATATCATAACAAATAGTGATATAATCTCGATAATGGTGAGTTTTATAAGTAAATCAAATAATTTGGAGGTCAGGAAGTCGAGTGAGAAATAAATAGGATATAGACAGGATAAAGGTTTATAAAAAAAATACTTGTAGGTATTTACCCAATCCATTCACAATGTGTAGGACACAAGGTCACAAGTATGGGGTATCCATTGAGGATTGAACTTGCTAGTCAGTAGTAATGACTTTGTGAGACTAGTTTGCTAACAATTACACCATGAGTATGGTGTAAGCAGTGGTAGCTGAGTTGTCTAGGGCCAGTATTTAACTTGGAACCAAATGGTTTCTATTTGGAAATTCTATCAGCTGAGCTAAATCAACCCATAAAAACATTTAATTTTCCAAATTTATCATTCCAAAGAAAAATATTATCTATAAAAAATAAACATTAAAAATATTACACCACATAATTAATTACAATCTATTTTATTATGTTTCTTATAAGATACAATGACTAACCATTATGCCACACACCTATATATATATATATATATATATATATATATATATATATATATATATATATTTTTCTTATAAGATACAATGACTAACCATTATGCCACACACCTCTATCTATCTATCTATCTATCTATCTAT
This sequence comes from Doryteuthis pealeii, assembly GCA_023376005.1. Taxonomy (NCBI): domain Eukaryota; kingdom Metazoa; phylum Mollusca; class Cephalopoda; order Myopsida; family Loliginidae; genus Doryteuthis; species Doryteuthis pealeii. The sequence continues at coordinate 102,250,486 of CM042148.1, forward strand.
ATATAGATATATATATATATATAAAGGGGCCGGGTTAGCTCAGTCGGTAGAGCGTTCGGCTAGAAACCACAAGGTTCCTAGTTCGATTCCGGTCCCCGCCAACTCAGTGTATGAGTAGCACAGGGATCTGTGCGGTAAAGTAAGGAGCTGATGGTAGGTGTGGCGCCCCACCTCAGATGCTAAAAACAATCTCCTTGGTCTAGCGCTATTGAAAAGGGGATAGACTCCCTCTCTGACTGGCTGATACCGACTTTAGGCTGCCCCATTGACTTTTTTTTTAATATATATATATAACATTGTATCTAATATATGAGTAGATGAGTTCAGAAGAAAAATAGACATTCAATAACTGATTGCATTCCACAAGATCTGACAAAATATTTGTTTCATCATTTAAAAAAAATTCTATAACACTAATCTTCTTAGTGAGTAAGTACACATGAGTCTGCCACTAAATAAAATTTAATAGCAAGACCTCTACACCAGTGGTTCCCAACCTTTTTCTATTCCTTCACCCTTAAAAAAAGTTTTGCTCTGACCTTGTACCCCTACAATTTATACTTTTGTTCAAAAATATAGAATGTGGATCCATACTCCAGTTTTATCAAAAGATAATATATATTTTACTCTCTAGATCTAATATGAAATGTAAAATAAAATCAGACATTAATATTTGAATAACTTGCTAAGGTAATAATCTGAAATGAAGAAACAAAAATATAAATAATATTAATTATAAAAGAAAACATTTTTTTATCCCATTCCCTGGAATGATGCTAGCACCCCCAGGAGCCCCTGCTCTATGCAGACTTGAACTCTCACTGTTGACAGTAGAAGTAAACTTCATACATAACACTTTCAAAACCAAGATGGGACTAAAGAGATATACAATGAAGAGAAGAGAAATAAAAATAAAATAGAAACAGAAAGTGAAAGTGAAAAGAATCCATGAAAGATACATAGAACATTTACAGCATTTGGTTATTGTGTAATCTAAAAGGGAACAATGACATTGGTTATATTCTTAATATTGTGTCTGAATCTTGAATTTTGCTGTTTATAAAACAATGTGATGAGCTTTAAAGGAAAATGTAATGCTGAAGAATGAACCTGAAATAAAAAGGAGAAAAAAAAAGAAAACAGTTGAATGAAAATGACATAATGAATTTTTAAAAAAGAGAGTTAAGAGGGATAAAATTATAAAAGAAGGAAAAAGAAAACAAAAAAGCAGGAAATATGAGAGCAATTTGTATGAAAGATAAATGTAATGGATTTTTTTTTTGGTGGGGGGATAAATGGTGAGAAGAAGATTTAGAAATAGGAAGAATAAAAGAAATAAAGAAAGAGAAAATATAAAGGAAGGAAGATGAATGAAATATAATGAATAAAAGAAAAAATAGAATGAAGAAAAGGAATGGAGACAAATAGAAAAGAGAAAATATGAAAGAAGGAAAATGAATGCAATATAATAAATGAAAGAGAATGAAGGAAAGAAATGGAGACAGAATGAAAATAGAAAGAGAAATATGAAAGAAGGAAAATCAATGAAATATAATCAAAAAAAGAGAATGGAGAAAAGGAATTGAGACAAAATGAAAAAAGAAAGTGAATACATGAAAGAAGGAAAATTAATGCAAAAGAAAGGAAGAAAAAGAATATAGAAAGTACTGGGGAAAATTTGAAAAAAGAAAAAGAAAATATAAATGAAAGAAATAAATAAATATGAAAATTAAAAATTAAAGAAAAGAGAATGAAGAAAAAGAGTGTACACAAATAATTGAAAAAAAAGAAATAGAATATGAAGGAAAAAATGAATGAAAAATAAAGAAAAGGATTATGAATAAAAAGAGAAAAGAAAAAATATATAAAAGAAAATAAAGGAAAAAATAGATAAAGAAAAATAAAAAAAATTATCAATAAAAGAAGAAAAAATATAAAGGAAAGAAATGAAATAAGGAAAAACAGAATAAAGAAAAGGAATTGTGATAAATTGAAATAAGAAAGAAAATATAAAAGAAGGAAAATAAATAAAGAATAAAGAATGAAAGAAAAAGTGAACAATGAAAAGAATGAGTAAAAAAATATTCAAATAAAGAAAATATGTTAGGAACAGCATGAAATAAGAATAAAGGAAAATGAAGGAAAATAAATTAAAGAAGAGCATTATGAACAAAAATTTAAAAAACATAAAATATAAAGGAAAGTGAATGAAAACTGTAATAAAAGAAATATGTGAATGGAGAGAAGAATGAATGAACAAATAATTTTTTTTTAAATGAAGGAAAAATAAAATGAAGAAAATCTTTATCAAAAATTTTTAAAATAAAATAGATGATAGAGAATGAAAATTGGAATAAAAGAAAAAAATTGAATGGGAATGCAGTGAAGAATGAATTAACAATAATCAAAAATAAAATGAAGGAAAAATAAATTAAAGAAAAGCATTGTTAACAAAAATTGAAGAAAAAAAAAGATAGTGAATGAAAGCTGTAATGAAAGAAAAAATTGAATGTAGAGAGAAAAATGAATGAACAAATAATAGAAAAAAAAATACTGAAGGAAAAATATATTGAGGAAAATCATTATTAACAAAAATTTAAAACAAAAATAAATGATAGTGAATGAAATCTGAATATAAATGGAGAAAAGAATGAATGAATGAACTAAAGAATAAATGAAGAAAAGAGAGATGAACAAATAATTTTTTAAAATGAAGGAAAAATAGATTGAAGAAAAGCATTATTTACAAAAATGTAAAACAAAAATAAATAACAGTGAATGAAAGCTGTAATAAAAGAAAAAAAAATGAATGCAAATGTAGAGAAGAATGAATGAACAAATAATAAAAAAAAAAAGAATAAGTGAAGGAAAGAGAATGTGGTCGGTAGACATCAAAGATGGAACGAAGAAAATTTAAAAAAGAAAAAGAAATGAGAATATGAAAGATGATATAAAAACAAATACGAACATTGATTAAAAGAAGAAAAAAAGAAAAGAAAAAAAATGCTGCATTTTCTACTTTTCATTCTTTCTTTTTTTTTTTTTTTCTTTTTCCTTTTCCTATTCCCATTGTATAACGATGATGGAAGATGAATAGAACGAGCAGGAAAGAAATGTGAGTTTTAATTCCAGACAACCGTTTAATGTCTGCTGTTAATGAAATGCCTTCTTTATTTCTTTTTGCAAAGAGATGCATCACTTTTGCAACCTTGGAATTGAGACCTGTTATGTGCATATCTTCCATTAGCACAACCGAGTGAAGTATACCCCTCAAGCCATCATTAATTCATCCGTTCGTTCGGTTGCATCTCTGTGCATGTTTGCCTGCACCTTTTATTCCGTCTTCTCTTTCACCTTACTCCGATCGTAGTCGAAGCAACGTAAGAGAATGAAAATCAAGGTTGCCCGGGTTGGAGAGCAGACAATGCTTCTCGGGAGAAAGAAAACAGATTTTTGATAGCGGTGAAACAGGAGGTCGTCGTCTCCCTAAAGCTAGTGGGCAATTTGGGCAGCTGCTTATCATGAAGTGGCATGATAGCACCCATCTCCTCTCTTGTTTTACTCTCTTGAGAATATTTTCATAGTAGAATGCAGCTGCAGACTGCCATTGATGATCGTGAAGAGCAGAGAGAGAGAGAGAGAGAGAGAGATACGAGGGGGTGAATAACCCAAAATGTTCAAAATAGAAACATAAACGTAAATATTCCTTTTATTCTTGTGGGTCATGATATACAGAATAATTTATTCATTTTTAACCCCTTACCTACCAGATGCACAGGTGTCAAATGGACTACCCACAACCAGACATACAGAGTTGAAAACCTTACTCTTCATGCCAGAAAATTTTCAAATGATGAAAAATACAAAGTATCTATAAAAGAAATAGACAGTTTTAAGATATATTAAAATCTATTTAAGATATTGATATTTTTATTTGATTTTTGATGATCTATATATTAATACTCACGTTCCTTAATTGTACAAATGTCATAATCTTGCAACACCCTTGTTAAAAATGAGACCGTCCACATCATCCAAGATGAAATGCAAAGATGTAAATCCTGATTATCTGCTGTTACTTATCTTCCGATTTCTTATTTGTTATGAGTGTCCTCACCTCACCTAAATAATGGACCATTCTGTTTTTATTATTAAAAAAAGAAAGAGAAGAGAAAGAACATGCTACACAGAAAAGTATAATAAGAAAGTGAGTAGGAGAAAGATAGAGAGAGGGGGTGAGTGTGCAGAAGTGATAATGCTTATCTGTTTCAATCAAACATAATGAAAAGATTAAAAGAAGGAGAGGAAGAAAAAATGAGTGAGAGTGAGTTTTGAAATCTTACATTCATGTGGTGTAATAGTTAGCAAGCTAGACTACCAGTCCATTGTTAATGATCCCAATTCTCCATGAGTATTGAGGGGCTGGTTTAGCTCAGTTGGTTGAGCACCCGCCTAGGAATTGTAAGGTTCCTGGTTCAATACCGGTCCCCACCAACTCGACGCATGAGTAGCACAGATTGGATAATCTAATCTGTGTGGAAAAGTGGGGAGCTGATGGTAGGTGTGGCACTCCACTTCAGCAAAAACAGTCCCCTTGGTGTAGTAAGAGATAAACTCCCTCGCTGCAGAAAGGGGATAGACTCCCTCGCTCTCTGGCTGTTACAACAATAGGCCACTCCATCAACTTTACTACTTTTTTGTCTACTCCATACTTCTAGCCTTGTGTCACATCAGATCTTGTTGGCATCATTCTATCTGCTAAAGAAGATAGCATTGTGTCCAATTGAAAAAAAAATTTACTGTATCAGTGCAAGTGGCTGAACAGGCCAATTTTTTAATGGCAATCTCTGGTGCAGTGACTGCATATAAACAGTGATTCTTGGGGATGTTGATGTCTCCCTTTCTTTCTGGCTCTGTTTACTTTGGCGGCCTCTTTCCTCTCTTTTTCAATCTTTTTTGTGCCTTGTTTGACAAAGAGGCGCCAGGCTGCTTTATTTTCAGCACTGACCTCCCATGTGTTGGTGTTGATGTGGCATGTCTTCATGTCCATCTTGCAGACATCTTTGAAGTGTTGGCATGGTCTTCCTACCTTCTACTAAGTCACCATACAGTAGGTCTTTAGGGATGCAGCCTTTGTTTTTTGTTTTTTGGTGGGAGGTTAACCTTTATTATTAGTTATTTCTACATCAGATCTAAGTTTATTAAATAACAATATCAACTTCTAGTTTTGTTTATATGACTTTGCTTCACAATTGAACCACTAACCTTGTATCATCCTGTCTAATGCTCTAAGTCTTCTTTTTATCAATGAAAATTATCACTCAAAAACAGTATAGAAAAAAAAAAAAAGAAACTTCAATTTATATTAGCTGCATTTGATGTCTCATAACAAAGTGGATTGAATCTTGCAGCTTTCTGACCCTAATTATATCTCTTGTTACTTCCAAACAATACAAAATCAATTTTGCAATTTCATTTTCGACTTGTTGTTCATTTACTGTCCAAATCTTACTCTTCTGATTCTATTCATGAGATTGGCACAAGAATTCAGGCAGATATGACAGTAAAAAAAAAGGAGAAAAAAATCTCTATGACACTTTCTATTTATGTCAAAAAGTAGATAAACACGAGATACAAAAGGGCTTGGCTAAGCTTTGAATTGTTGCTTTTTTGGCTCAACCTTGAACTGTCTATGTTAAAAACATGTTGCTTAAATCTTTGTAAACAACAAAACAAGTTGAACCATTAAAATTTATCTGATGCAATCTAGAATAATTGATCATGTTATGCTCTTTCTAATATCAGTGTCTATTCTGAGGTGTTTTTGGTAAGTTCAGTGTAACAGCAAGATTCTGCTAAACATTTTACTGAAATACTATAGTATTTATGTCCAGTTTTTAACTAATATGCAGAGATACTGATAGGTATGCGTCCTGCATCACTGATACATAAAAATATAAAAGGACACAGAAAAATTGTACCCATGTCTCCAAATTTTTTCTTTTTCTTCCCCACCATTTCCATGTAACTGTAAATACATTTCAATATTTTCTTGGAAATGAATAACACTGTATGGAGTACAAGGTAGGGATTAGATGGCTTTAGTTGTTCATAGATAAAACTCTGCAATTCATTAAGAAACTTTAGTTGGGACCCATCAAATTTCCCAGGGACTGATTCAAATCAAATCTGTGCACCCCAGGATGCACTAAATTAAAAGCTATCAGCATCACTATATATATATATTTTTATATAAGGGGGTACTATGACAATAACTTTACACCACAGGCACTTCCATGTACACTGTAAAAATAATTCAGCAGATGAACCATATCTCTTACTAGAGTGAATAGATTTAAAACAAACTTATGAATTTAATAAAAACTAAAGTGACTGCTCAGTTAAAGGATCTTTATTTCTCATTTGGAATCAGTTTTTACTTAAAACAAGTAGAAATCCAGAAGAATTTCCATTTTCCAGAACTCTATTTGTTCAAAATAAAAATGGATTCGAAAAGCAAGAAATAAAGATTCTTTAACTGAGTAGTCAGACTTCAAGCTGTAGCCATATCAGTACTACTGTATGTTTACACCATTTGGACTCTGACAAAAAGGATGGAGATAAAGCTAGATGGAGAATGTACAAGGATACTGCATGCTGTTTTAAAGAGATCCTGGAAGTGCATATGTGACATTCCCGTATGGACTCCTACACATAGACACACCAGTGTTGACTGACCAGAAAAAAAACTTACATTCATTAGATCTATGTAGACACTGGGTGCTGTGTAGGGTACTTACTAAATGTGATGGGGAGACAGAATCTTTACTGTCAGTATAACTTGATGATGAAGAAAAATTATATAATCCTTGTATCTTTAATTTAGAAAGAAATCAACTTAAAATCATTAGGGTAATTTTTATTTATGAGTGATACTATATATATATATATATATATGTATGTATGTATGTATGTGTGTGTGTGTGTGTGTTGAAAGATAAATGGAAAGAAAATGTTGTATGGATAAAAATTATTTATTGAAATACCAACACATGTTTCAACTAAGAGTTTGTCCTTGTATACATACATTGTATTCTATTTAGCATATTAAATAGTAAAATATCTTGCCCTGAACAAGACCGCATTTTTGTATACTTACATTTTATGTTTCTCTATTATTATTATTTTATTTTATTTTGTATCTAAAATAATAGTGAATAGAATACAATGTATACAAGGAAAAACTCTTGGTCAAAACATGTGTCAGCATTTCAATAAATAATTTTTATCCATACAACATTTTCTTTCCATTTATCTTTCAACATAATTGTCAGATTCACTTCCATTTCTCTCACTTACATGTATATATATATGGAAATACGATGAGGAAATTAATCCGACAATATGTGAAGAAAATGTTTTCAAAAATATAACAGACACAGGATGTTACAATCAAAGGAAAATTTTTTATATGTCTATACTTAAGTATTTTGGTTTATGATAAACCATCATCAGGACAATACAAAAGAAATTTTGTAATGTTACTTAACATTTTTCATTTTTCTCCCTTACAAAATTTATTTTGTATTGTCCTGATGATGGTTTATCATAAACCAAAATACTTAAGTATAGACATATAAACATTTTTCCTTTGATCATAACATCCTGTGTCTGTTATATTTTTGAAAACATTTTCTTCATATATATATATATATATATATAGTGAGAGTGGGAGATATAACTTAACATTAATATATTACAGATCTATAATGATCTTTAGTTTTCCAAGAGTGATGGGCAATAGGGACAGATTTTGTTTTGTCTGTGAAACAATCTAGAGACTGGTTTTGATCCTTTTGCAATATTGAATATTGAAAAGTTGAATGGAATGATTTGGTACAGCTGTGGAGGAAATTTGGTAGACAAAGAGTTAACATAGCTTGAGGATTCTCTAAGCTTAGACAGTAGCATCTACTTTCTTCCACATAAGATAGGTTAGGTTGGTTGGTTGGTTGGTTGGATTTTACATCATGTCAACACATTGGGTCATTTTATGCTGAAGACATTTTTGTCTTATTCATTCTTGATGGGTACTCAATTTTTGTAAACACATTTTTTCTATTTAACCCATAGATATGGGACCCTAACAGGTACTACCACTCTGAAAATAGGTTTGGATTTATAAACATACTAATATATTAATAATAATAAGTATAAAGTATGAAAACCTTTCACTTTAAATCTGATTCTACCCAATAACGAGTTAATTTTTATTTATTTGCTATTAATTTTAAATCTAATATTAATTCATATATTTATTTCACGCCTTAGATTTATTTAAGATATCAGATCTTTGATGATTTTTCTTCTTTAAAACTTTAAAAATCTTAAATGAAAATAATCAATTCTTCAGATAAAAAGCATTGATTTTGATGGCATGTCAACTAATCTGGGGTTATTTTATGCCAACAGGTGAGAGAATTACATACATTGTATGCCTATATTTGTATTTTTTAAATTAATTTTTAAAGTTTTTAATTTTTTTACATAGTTGTATATCAAATATTCCTGAATAATGATAAAACGTCTAGTTTTTCCTATAAATAATGTCTGATGAAACCTTAGAAGAGAGAAACAATGAGATCTCACAGTTAATTCAATCTAGCAATTGCTAATTTCTCTGTTCACCTTGAATCTTGGGTTAGTAAACCTTTTCCCTTATCCTTAATACTCATTATGTTTCTTCCTATTATTTCATTGTTAACTCTGATACTCTAGTTACAATCAAATACAAATAACTTGCAATTATATCTATCTAACTCATAGATGGGACCCTAACAGGTACTACTACTCCTGGATCTAGAAGTAATGGCAATAAAGGCATTTTCTACACTCCCCAGATATACACAACTGGAACGTCACCGTCAAATGCTGTTTAGTGTTATCCAGGACACCCATTCTGCAGCAGATACTGTCAGCATATTCTAAGCCTCACTAACTGAGCAAAGATAAAAACTCACAGTTTTATGCATATATATATATATATATATATATATATATATATATATATATATATATACCAACCCCTCCACATAAGCAGGATGTGACACAAAGTCAATTTCTTGTGTGGGGTTCAACAGGTTTGAATTCAGAATTTTCCTTCTCCTAGCCTGGTTACCTAGCTAAGATTAAAGAGCCCAGTATTCCATACTATTTCCTCATAACTGGAGGGAGAGTAGTTGGATGCATAACTTTCCCAAGGGTAGTAGCGCCATGTGAAATGCAAACAGCCTCATCCAGGATTTGAACTTGGGTCGACGAGTCCATTTCCTATGGCTCTAACCATTAGACTATGTGCCTCCATGCATATACAATGATGCTGATAGTTTTTTGATTTACTGCATCCTGGGATGCACATATTTGTTTTGAATGAGTCCCTGGGAAAATTTATGAGTCCCAACTAAAGCTGTCTAACTTCTCCTTGTAACCTATCCTGTGTAATTAATTTCTAAGAACCTATTGAAATGTATTTACAGTTAGCTTGAAATGGTGAGGGAGGGAGAAAAAAAACACTGGGATGCATCGATACAATTTTACTGCGTCCTTTTAGAATTTTGTGCATCAGGGATGCAGGACACGTACCTGTCAGCATCTCTGATATATATACAATTCATCTTGTATTTTAGAATATACAGCAAATTAAAGACCATGTTAACTGAATGAGCCTCACCTTTTCCCCAATTTTGGTTGATATAGTTTATGCTTTTGCAAATGTATCAAATTTACGTGTGACACTTCAAAGCAATTTGATTGTATTGAATAAGAGAGAATAGAAAATTATTTTATCTTTAAATTATTATAAATTGGAATCTTTGATAATAAATGCATTGAACAAAAGTAAATTTCTCATAATTTAGCCTTTTATATTTATGTATTTAATTCTATTTGTATACGTTTGTTTATGCCATCTATTCAGTGCATATATATATATATATATATATAAGGTGGCATGGGGCATTGGCCTTTACCTGAACTCAAATAAAACTGAGTTCATGTGTTTTAAACAAGATGCAGGCATCTATGCACTAGATGGCAAGCCTCTGAAATTAGTGAACCAGTTCACATATCTAGGTAGTAATATCTCATCTACAGATAGAGATGTCAATATATGTATATATATATGTGTATATATCCCAACCCCTCTGCATGGGTAGGATGTGACACAAGATCAATTTCTTAAGCAGAGTTTAGCAGGTTTGAATTCTCCTTGACTGGTTACCTAACCAAGCTTAAAGAGCCCAGTCTGCTCTATCAACCCTTTTATTTTGGTCATTTTGATATCAAGTTGCTTACAGTATCTGCTGTTGTTTAAATGGTCACCCATCTAAGTATTGAACAGGCTCATCACTGCTTAACTTCAGTGATCTACTGTGGACCGGTGCTTTCAATGTGACTTGACCATAAGCCCCTTTGCATGAGTAGGATACGACACAAGATCAATTTGTTAAGTGGATTTTATCAGGTTTGAATTCAATTTTCTTTCTTCTAGTAAGATGAACAGGCATGCTGGATGCTGTTGGAAAAGTAATGAAGAACTCATAAGTGATGTTCTCTTGTGGATGCCTACATATGGACACACCAGTGTAGGCTGACCAGCAAAATCTACATCAATCAGCTCTGTTGGATTCTGAATGTTGTGCAGAGGCCTCCCAGGGTTGATGGCTGATATGGAGAGTCATGGATATCCATGCTGTCATTTAGCTCAGTCAGTGTGGTGTGTCAGTCTAGGAAACAACATGGAAAAATAGCACCTTTTTAAAAATTAATGAAAACCTTTTTAAATTTACATAAAAAGAAGGTTAGTCATTCTGTTATTAGGTAAAGGGGTGGGCAGCAGTTTTAAAAGATAGTACCTGAGAATTTAGGGAGTTGCTGCTGAGGGGTAAGAGAGGGGTAAGGGAGAGTGAGGAAAGTAAGTTTTGGATATTAATCTGGTTTATTGATATCATGGTGTTCAGGGTGAAGGAACTATAACTGTATTGGTTACAAAGGCCTTTTGTCTTCCTGTTCAGGCTCAGTAGCCAACATAATTGTAGTTGCTTCACCCCTAACCCCCAGATCTATTAGGTAGACAGAAATGTTAAGAACCCCTCAAATGATGATATTTTTTAATAGTTATTTCTATTACATTCTGACAGTTATTTTGCTTCATATAGTCCTTATTCAATGTCTGACATGAGTGTCAATTTTTCTTTTTTCTCTTTGACATGGAATTACTAAAATTCTCATTGTATTTGTATAAATATAAGATGTGATCAATACTGTATTTTAAACTGTTAAACCTTTGTAATTACTTTTAGTAGATAAATATGTTTTATTTGTATATTGTTATCATTTCCAATTTTCAATTCCATAATGAAATGTGATACCAATATTGAGCTTTGTATATTGTTAGAATTTTGCAGGCAATATGATTGATACAAGGGAAATGTATTGTTTCTATATCATTTCAAATATATCCAACCAATAACATAATACTGATCATTTCTATAGCATTCTGACAGTTATTTTACTCCATAATATAGACCTTATTCAATGGCTGAACAGAAACATATAAGTGCACAATTTTAATTGATGTTGTACCTTCACTTCTGAGCAAAATCAAACTATCTTTATGGTACAAATGATGTTCAATATATGTAAAATATTAATAGAACATTTTTTTGTCATTGAAGTACGACATTGAGATTTTCCCACCAATTGTTCTTGCTATGAAAAAATTATAAATCATTAATAACTTAAAATTGTTAACTTTAAGACTTTTTGAAATTTTTTTTAATTCCTTAGACAAAAAACCTTTATAAAGCTAATTTTAGAAGTAGGGAAGCTCTATAAATCCTTTTACAGACAAAAATAAACTACAAAAATTCGCCATTTTTCGTGTACCCCCCAAATTTGGAGAGCTAAAAATCAACATAACTCGGCCAATTTTTGGAATTGTCTTACTTTAATATAGTCCACAGCAGGACAAAATTTCAGAAAAAATGAGGGGGGTGGGGTGAAAATTTTACTTTTTCTGGATGATTTGACATAAACTGTCCAAAGTGTCTCTTTGAGTAGTCTGAGTATGGGTACTTTTGACCATCTTTGGTCATTTTCAAGGACATGGGTGCTAGGTTGAATCTGCATTAAAGGAATTTTTAGGTGGGTGACATGATTTATAAATGCATTGGATATTGGTGTTGGTTTTAAGGGTAGATATAGCAGTTATGGATCATGTGACTACATGTTTCATACCCACCTGAAAATTCCTTGTATACAGAATCAGCCTAGCACTCCACTACATAGGAGCACCTAAATCCTCTTACTACACAAATAGTGACTTTCGACAGTTTTTAAACTGCCTACAATTTCATTCCTCTCTACCCCACACAAAAAAAAGACCTGAATAAAAAGCTAAACCCCAAATCCTTGTCTTTCATTCTTAATGAAATATGCTTTTAAAAGAATCTGCTGCCTGAATATACATCATATATATATATATATATATATATATATATATAGTGGATAATATAGGTGGTATATTTCTAACCAGGTAGTACTCAATATCATTAGTAAAGCGTTTATATTTGAGTTAAGGTAGCAAGGATATGGAGTCAACACCTGGTTACTGACAGTTTCATGACTATGCAATCTTCAGACCGAATCTAAAGATTATATAGGCAAGAAACTTTCAGTAATCAGGTGTTGACTCCACACCCATGCTATTTTAACTTTCTCTCTCTCTCTCTCTATCTCTCTCTCTCTCTCTCTCTCTCTATATATATATATATATATATATATATATATATATATATATATATATGATGGGCTCTCTCGTCAGTTTTGACGTATGAGGAGCTCTCTACTTACATTGTCATTTTTTTTGGCTACTTGTGTTTGTGCCTCTCATGATACTTCAATCCAGCCAGTGACTTGCAAACAATTTTGCAGATAATGCAAAGATGAGCATATATATATATATATATATATATATATACAGACTATTTTGAAATTCTAAAAAATATAAACAAATCTTAACATTTTCTGTACCATTTCTATAGAATTTGTAGCCTGATGAAGCTGGTTAATATCAGTGGAAATAAACTTATAACTGTTAATATGACTAGTATTTAAGCCTTTTCTTTGCTAAATATATATATATATATATATATATATTGAAAGATAAATGGAAATAAAATGTTCTATGGATAAAAAAATTTCTTATTGAAATGCCAAAACATATTTCAATAAATAAATTTTTATCCATACAACATTTTCTTTCCATTTATCGTTAAACATGATTGCCGGATTCACTTCCGTTTTTCTCACTTACACACACACACACACACACACACACACATACATATATATATATATATATATATATACACTCAGCATTTGGACATAAATATCTTTATATTCCTATATGTATTTAGATATATATAATTATCCAGTTATAAAAGGCTTTGTGTCATCTGTTAATGAAACCAAAAGAATGTTACAGTGTAAATTTGTTCAATTTCTCTAAGAATGTCATTTCTATAAAAGCCATATTTGCAGTTGATATTCTGCAATTGTCATTAGAAAGTATTTAACAAACAAAAGATGGAGAAAAAGTATCAAAATTGTTTCTCTTTCATTTTAATTTGATTCACTTAACTTCATACACCATCTTCTTTCCATTTTCCTGATGGCAGTACATTATTTAGTAATGTTCATATTTTAAAAAGTAGCAAACCATCTATATATAATAAAAGGCAGTGGTGTGTATGTATATATGTCCAGAGGAAACTATGAAAATAAAACAATTAACGAAATGTAGATATATATATTCACTATCACCATATCTTGCTTTTTGGCAAAATTAACGAAGAATTGATTTATATTCATGAAGATAATTAAAAAATAAAATTTAAATGATAACAGTATCAAATTTTTTTTTTTGTATTTAGTATTTTGAATTTTTTTTCTTTTCAGAGTGGCTGGATCAATGCAGGGTCTTTTTTATGTAGATATTTTAATGGGGCATCCTACGAGGAGCCAACTCGCAATTCAACAGTAATGAATCTGTGAGACTACCTTTTTTACCCCCTCCCTCTACCCAGGCAATGCTGGGTAGCCAGTTCTAGTTTTATAATATACCACAAGCCACAGCTATCTATCATTCTACTGTTAGACACATTACTTTATACATAGTTTGAGAAATATACAAAAAACTATATTCTAGAGAAAAAGGATTGATGATTGCATCTCTACACTAATAAAGCCCTATTGGCTGGAGCTTTAGAATACACTGACAGCACATCTGCAGAGGGGTAAGACCCCCTCCCCCCATGGGACCACCTGTTGGCCATGGGTGATGACCCATGATGCTTAAGTACAAAATTAAGGTGGATGAGTAGTCCATGGCATGCAACACTCTACTTAGGCTCTTACTTAAACTAGACTGGCAGTCAGAGAGGCCCCCTCCAATCAATCATGCCCTAGCACCTATATGATAGTCCCAATCCTATTGCCCTTATGTCAAGCATCTGGCTCTTAGTGTCCTTTGTATGATGCCCAGTTCCAAAGCTCTGGAGTATACTCGCTGCTGACAAACTGGGCGATCCGACAATGACCCGACTGGGCAGACGAGGCGATAGCGGCCGGTAGTAAAATCTCAAGTAGGTCGGAACTCCCAGAGAAGCCGTTCCTAGACCTTTGATGTAATCAGACTTGAGTCTCGTAAATCCCGAAAAATGAAGACACCGGAATTAAAGAGAATCCCCAAGTCGAATGTATTTAAAAACATTCAAGAAGAGATGGCCCCTGGTGCTTGCGATGATTGTTCCAATCGGAATATTATTTAACTCAGACGTTTTTGGCTTCCCAGATATTGAAGTTGTGATCGCTTGAGAATCGGGCTAGCTGACAAGATTGCAATACTGAGAGCGAGAGTAACTGACTTCAGCTAAGTGGGAACTGTTTTGTACTTTGTACGGGTGAGAAGTGTATTCCCTTTGTATGTGATGCCATTAAACCTCGGAGATCAGTTCTATAGCAGATTTCTAGTCGTTTGAGATCTTAGCACAACGTGGGCAGCTAGACTTCCCGCAGACCCTGCAATCCGCAGCGATCTTGACGGCGGAGAATAGGAGCGACCGACGGGTACCCCTTCATCACTATTACTCCCAGGTCCACTCTGACCCGTAGTGGTGTCACCTGTAATAGTTCCATCTATGGGTTAAATAGAAAAAAATGAATTTAAAGAAAATGTTTTTTTTTTAAATGAGTTTAAAAAAAAAAAAATGAGTAGCCATCAAGAATTAATAAAAGAAAACATCTTCAATGAGTTGACATGCCGTAAAATCCAACCAATCAACCTACACTAACAAGATTTCTCTATTTCTAGAAAATAGGATTGATATCTTCACCATTTATACAATTTTTATTTCTAGAAAATGAAATTAATATCTGTACCCTTATACAAATAACAATTGATGGTAACTACACAGGGCTGCTTTGCACTTATGAATGCTGTGCTGAGGATGATAATTTGGCAAGAGAGAATCATGGGATCAATGCAGTCAGCATGACCTGATGATGAAAATTTCTGCACCAATTTGAAAAAAAAAAAAAAAAAAAAAAAATTCTCTATTTCCAGAAAAGTGTATTGATGTCTGCATTATTACATAAAATTTATTTTTATTTTTCTATTTCCAGAAAATAAGATTGATTCCACAGAGATATTTCTCTATTTCTAGAAATGAGAATTGATGAATTAATTATTAAACTAAAATGATGCTTATAAATGTTTGTAAGATAATACTTGAGTTTAATAAACCAAAACAATAGTTGAATTCGGTAAACTAAAATGATACTGGAATTTAGTAAACTAAAGTAATACTAGAGATTAGTAAACTAAAATGATACTTGATTTTAATAAACTAAAATTGTCATTGAAATTCAGTAAACTAAAATGATGCTTTAATTAACTACACTAAAATAATACTAGAGTTTAATAAACTAAAATGATACTTGATATTAGTAAATTAAGATAATACTTTAATTTAGTAAACTAAAATAATACTTGAGTTAGTGATAACTTTGTTAAAATGATTCATATTACAAGTACCTATTCTACTGCTTAATTATAAAGACCTGATCAGTCTTTATATTTGTGAGAACTATCTTCCAACTATTGGCAACTATTATTCCAATTCTTGTCCATGCGATACACTTATAGTATATACTATATAATTAATATATATCTATACTCCAAAATGTATTTCATAAATGTTTTATAGAAGCTGTTATCAAGCTATGAAACCAGATATAACACACGTCAGTTACTTGCAAACCTCTATTAGTTGTGATTAAACAAGTTGATTTGACAAAATCAAGTGACCCCTTAAGAATTAATTCAGACTGATTGATCATCATGAAGACATTCACAGATTTTCTATTATCAATGCTGAAATAAAGTGACAATATTTTCAAAACTTTTGTGAAGAGACATTTTGTATTTTAATTGAGCATTATTAGCTTTGTGTGATGTTTACTCTGAGACACTTAAACTGAAAACTTTTAAGCCTGCAAAGATTGGAGGTGTTGGTCTGTCAGGGTGTCCACTAAATTGCTCTCCAGTCAGAGATCTCTGATCTAGCACGATTCCATCAATAAACATTAGGTGGCTTTCCACTACTTTTGACTCGGCCTAAGCCAGAGGTCAGCACCTGGACATCAATAATCATGAGAATACACTGCAATACACTTGACACCATGAAAGTTACAGACTGACCAGTGATAGGGAGAAGAGGGGATTCTGTCAGTTCTTTTGCCAAAATCAGAGACTACTAATATTGCATTAATAAACATTAACTGTATCTGGCTCAGACAAAAGTGTGAAGAAATGAGGGAGAAAAGTTAACTGTCCAATTGAAGATCACCAACAGAATTTGAGCCACAAAAAATGTATCATTGCCTTATAGAATTAGATATTAGGAATACTTCTCGGCTCAAGATTTTAAAAAAATAGTTTGGTTATCTAAAGAGATGGTTGGTTGGTTTGGCTTTATGGCATCTCAACCCCTGTTGGGTTATTTTATGCCAAAGATGTTTTAGTTTTATTCATTCTTATTGGGTATTCAAATTTTTTAAACTCAATTTTTAAAAAACAATTTTAAAACTCATTAAAAAAAAGAAGAAAAAGTGTGAAGATAAGGAAAGAAGAAAGAAAAGAAAAAGTGCTTAAGAAGGAAAAAGGGAATGAAAATAAAATATCATGAAGAGGAAAGAATAAAAAATGTTTTTAGAGAAGAAATAGGGAAAGAAAATATCAGGAAGAGAAAGAAAAGAAAAGGTATCTAAAGAAGGGTAAGAAGAAATGAAAGAGAAAAAGTGTTTAGAGAAGGAAAAGGGTAAAGAAAGTGAATATCACAAATTGAAAAAAAAAAAAAAAAAGAAAAGAAAATATCACAAAGGGAAACCAAAGAAAAAGCTTTTAGAGCATGTTGGTTGGATTTTATGGCATATCAACCACCATTGGGTTATTTTATACTGAAGACATTTTTGTTTTATTTATTCTTAAGTGTGAAGAGATGAGGGAGAAAAGTTAACTGTTCAACAGAATTTGAGCCACAAAAAATGTATCATTGCCTTATAGAATTAGATATTAGATATTTATTTCAAGATTGGAAAAATAGTTTGGTTATCTAAAGAGATGGTTGGTTGGTTAGCTTGATTTTATGGCATATTAACCCTTGGGTTATTTTATGCCAAAGATTTTTTGTTTTATTCATTCTTGTTCAGTATTCAAAATTTTTTTTTTATAAAACGTAAATTTAGCTGAAGGAGTTGGCAATAGGAAAACTGTTTACAGTGCACCTTTTTCAAGGAAATCACTAGTGATGGGTCCTTTCATATCCCTGAAGACTGTCAGCATGACCTTCTTTACTGAATGCTCTACCGAGAACCTTTTCTTTACAAGAAATTCAGTGTGTTTCCACTCTACTGTCTTTTTGACTCAGGCTTGTAGTGGCAAACCCATGTTTAGCCAATGTAAACAATTTTTTTCACTATTTGTTTTTCAATCTTTTAGACATTCTCCTTACAGGCATAAAAACTTCTGTGATGAAAATCAAATTAAAGAGGCTTTCAATAAATTCATTGGTTGTTTTATAGGAAGAATTCTTTAAGAGAATTCTCAATTTGTTGCCAAAAAAAAAAATGTTATAAAACCAAGCTGGTATTTTTGTTATGTACCCATCTTGTTATATACACAGGAGAGTTTCCTTGGCATAATGGTTGCCGCTGGAGGAAATGGACATGGCATTACGAGTTCAAATCCTGGACATGGCTGGTTGCATTTTATATGGCACTAATACCCTTAGGAAAGATATGAATCCAACTATTCTCCCTCCAACTATGGATAAATAGTAGGGCGGACTAGGCTTTTGGTACAGCAACTGGTCTAGGAGAAAGAAAACTATGAATTCAAACCTGGTTAATTCTGCTTAAAAATTGACCTTGTGTCACATCCTGCTTGTGGAGGAGTTGGTAAATGCATACACTGGAGAGTTCTTTTCTATTATGAGCTGTGATATGAAAGATATGAGATTATGAGAGCATCCATGGTCATACTCTCATAACTCTTTCTTACTGATTTTTCTTTTGAAGTAGCTGGGACATTTCTTCTAACTGATCTGGTCTGTCTTTTTTTCTTCTATTTTTTCTATTGTTGACTCTGGTCTGTCCTAGTATTGGTTTCACCAAGGCTGCCATTTAGTTCTCAGAGACAACACAAGGCTTATTTTTTAGTGATCACATTTTTTCATTCAGAACCAAACTTTCTCAACCATGCAGAGTCAAACTGGAGCTGATGCTTACGTCATGCTGTCTTTTGCTTAACTAACTAACTAACTAAGCTCTAAGCCTACTTTCCCACAGTCTGTGTAATCGGCAAGGAGGTCACCTAAAGGTTATTTCATTGTCAATCATCTAACCTTACGAATTTTGAATTTCAACAACTTTGAATTCAAAATCTAATTATACAGTAACTGTCCAAAAAACAATGGTTTCAATATACAACATTTTGATCAAATATTTTTTCAACAAATTTTTTTTTTTCCGTCCAATTTTATTTTCATTAAATCAACAGTTTGTTGCTAAACAACTTGACAAAATAGTAACTATATAAAAATCAATTAGGAGAGAAAAGGTTGAGATAATATTTGAATTTATTTTCTCTTTGTTGTTTTGTTATTTTAATTCCCGAATATTATTTGGCTCTGACAACCAATTACTAAAATTTGTTAAGCCTCTGATCTGATCGGATAAACCAAACAAATATCTTAATTATACTTCTTGACTGGTAAATCTAAAGTTGTATGATAACTTTGATGTTAGGTTAATTTTAAAAGATTGGTATTTATATTTATACCTTGAGGATATTATTGACTGCAGTTGAGAGACTAGCCAATGAAATGGACAAGTGAATTCAAAACTAACTTTTGTCAAAAAAGAAAATCTACACAAAGGAAGATTCAAACTAGAAAGTGGAGTATGGCAATATGCTGCTGCCAGTTTCAATGTTACTGAAGTTCAACTGTGCAAGTCAAGATGGTGGTCTGTACAATCCCCCCTCCAGCATTTTAATCTGTTTTGTGCAGATATCTCCATTTCTTCTTTGCCAAAGATGAAGAAATGGGAATATCGTAATTGATATTGATGGAGAGGCTTGATAATGGTTGAAGATTATCTGTTAAAAGAAATAATATTTTCTTTTGGTTTCATATTAGGTTTGTTTTTTGGTTTTTTTGTAAGAAAAATGCAGCGTGAATGTCACTAACAAACTAGTCCAAACCATCCAAATAAGATGAATAAGAAATCCTAGACACTGCTAGAGAACTAAGGACAAAGGTTGTATAGCAATTCTCGTATATACATATATTATGCAGTATAGTGTATAGTATAAGTAAAGTCATCGGGGTGGCCTAATGTTGATATCAGCCAGACAGCCTATCCCCTTTTCACCAAGGAGATTGTTTTTGCATCTAGAGGTGGGGTGCCACATCTACCATCAGCTCCTCACTTCACCACACAGATCTCTGTGCTACTCATATACTGAGTTGGCGAGGGCCAGTATCGAACCAGGAACCTTGCGATTCCTAGTCAAGTGTTCTACTGACTGAGCTAAACCGGCCCTTATATTTGTATAGTAGAGTATAATTAAATTATAATGATTGGATTTTTGTATATAAAGGCCTCAATAAATGTATAGAATGTGGAGGCACATAGTGTAATGCTTATCATCATAGGAAATGGCCTTAGTGATACAAGTTCAAATCTTGGACTAAGCTGTTTGCATTTCCCATAGTGCAAATGCCCATGGGAAAGGTATGTATCAAACTATTCTCCCTCCAGCTATGGGTAAATAGTAGGGCAGACTGGGCTCTTTAAGCTTGATTAGGCAATCAATGTAGGAGCAGGAAAACTCCATAAGAAATTGACCATGTGTAACATCCTTCTTGTTCAGAGGGATTAGTAAATATGTAGTTTTCAATTCTAATTTTTAAAATGTCAAATTTAAATGAAGATGTGAACACAACCAAGCAGAAAAACAGAAATATAAAGCCAGTCTTAATATGAATAATTTTGATATTTCAGACTGTTATCCTCATCTTTAATATGGTATATATAAACACAACATTCAGACCGCTGTATCCTCAGGCCTTGTTCAGGTGTTGCCTGTTTATCTTAAAATCATGGGATGATAACCCTGAGGTCAAGTGTGGTTTCAGAGCTTTAATATCATTACCATTAATTCAGAGTGCCCCTTGCAGCATAAAATGCCACAAGACTTATTGAGAGAAATGGGATTAATATATTGGCTTGATCTAAATTCATAGTAAATTCTATTATATAATAGATATAGAAAAAACTGGGTTTATCGAAAGCACGGAAGAAAAATTACATATTCTAAGATAAAATTTCAAAATATGCTGTAATGAACGCTAATACTGATAAATAATGCCAGTCTTGATATTTTTGAAATAAGGTTTTTGGCAAAACCCAGGATTGTACAAGTGCAGCTTGCAACTGTTTCTTGTTTTCTGAACAAAAAATTAATCTCACATTTTGAGGGCATGAAAGAATACAATCGTATAACTTAAACCATATCAAAAGAAGAGTTTCAGTGGTGCTTTGATTCATGGAAAACTCACTGGAATAATTGTATTGAATGCCAAGATGACTATTTTGAAAAAATGTAATACTTCATTCATTGTTCATTTCTATCTTGGTAAATAGTTTCATTAATTAATTGATTTTAATGGCATGTCAACCCATCTAAGATTATTTTATGCCTGGAAGTTTAAGAATCATGTACATTCATATTTACATTTTTTGTGTTGTTGTTTCTTAAGATATTTTTTGCACATTGTCCTATCAGTTATGAATGATTTTTAAACATCTATTTGATCCATAGATGGGACCCTAACAGGTACTACCACTTGGGTCAGAGTGACCTGGGATTAATGACAATGAATGTGTACTATACCGCATTCTCTAGATCTCCAGAACTGTAGCCTTACCATCAGATGCAGTTTAGTGTCATACCCAGGACATTATTTTTTGGAGGGAGGGGGTCTTAACCCCTTTCTGGAGATACAGTTGGTGTATTCTAAGCCTTCATTTTCCCCAATTTTTTTTTTTTAATTATACATATTCATCTTGTTGACAAGGCTTAGAATACACAGACTGTATCTCATATAAAGGAATAAGCCCCCCCCCACTGCCTAAAAAAATAAAGGGGGTGAAATATATGATCCTCCTGAGTCCAATCTGATCGGAAGTCGTTGAACCTGTTTAATAAAAAAAAAACTCTTTAAAAACATCTACACAAAAATGTAAATATGAACATAAAATTAATGGGATTCCCCAACCTCTAAGCATAAAATAACCCTAGACAGGTTGCTGGTCATTAAGTCTATCATCATATCTAAGATAGTATCACTAAAAATCTGTAGTTTTGTAAAGAAAACTATAGCTTAAGTCTCAATATTTTTTGAACACCTTGCTTGTGACCGTGACAGAATTTTAATGCTACTGGACCAATAAAACATATTGTACAATGTAACATTTTTACCTTGATTTTCATTAGTATAATAGTGTTGAAATTCCCTTAGAGAATGAAGCAATTTCCAATCCAATAATAATAGTATTGTGTCTATGATTATGCTCAGGCTGATCAATTTGTCAAGGCCAATATCTATTAAATGCTAATAATAAAGTACTTCCTCTTATTTACTTTCCATTATAATATAAATTCTATAAATATTTTCAGTTATAAATTCAATGAATACAATGGGACTTGACATTGAGCTTAATGACTGCATAAAATGGCCTTTAAGCAAATTTGAAATAAAAATAACAGAGAAAAAAGATGACATGATGGAACCAAGAAATGTGAATGTATTTTGGTTTAATTGTAAACGGTTTTTCTTCTTTTCAACCAATTCTTCGATACAGAAGATAATCTTTTTCTTTCTTTCTTTGTTTCTTTTCTTCTTCTCTGCTGTAGATATGAGCATTATCAAATTGAACTTTTGCTTTACAAAGGAATCTAACATATAAATCAACCAATCACGTTGAAGATATTTCAATGAAAATTTCATACCGTGTGCTTACTTTTGTTACTTTTCAAATATACTCGAAGAAAACTTTTTGGGTCTTTGTTAGAAAATCCCAAGTTAAATGCTAGAGCTTTTGTGGCTAAACAAGAAAATGTTTTGCTTGGAGATTTTTGAAACAATATTCACAATACCCAAGAGAATTTCATTTGAGTGGAATCATTTATTCTGGTCTCAGACTCGTGCTGGAATGAGAAATCTCTTTCTGGCAATATTCTACTTAGTTCTCAGCCTCCATTATATCAGAGCTCTTTCAATACAAAGAAACCATTGTCAACAATATATTCACTTATATGATACTAATTGTTCTGTTGTTTCCTTCTATTGAAGAATGTAATTGGATCATTGCCTGTTCTTCTCATTCGACAATGATTGATTATTACATTATCTGCTATTTTATATGATTGCTTTTCATAACTATGATATCCACATAGTTGCTTGTAAGATTCTCTGTAATCTCGGATAATGGTAATAGATAAAGACCATTGATGATTTTGGTTGCCACTGGATTATAAGAGTTAAGCAATGGTAGGCTTGGCCAGTGTTAAACTGGGATTCCTGTGGTTTATAGCATTTGAAGAATGAAAGCCACTGGATCATAAGAGTTAAGCAATAGTAGGCTTGGCCAGTGTTAAGCTGGGATTCCTGTGGTTGATAGCATTTCAAAATATGAAAGCCACTGGATCATAAGAGTTAAGCAATGGTAGGATTGGTCATTCATTATTCAGCTGGATTCCTGTGGTTTATAGCATTTGAAGAAATGAAAGCCACCGGATCATAAGAGTTAAGCAATACTAGGCTTGGTCAGTGTTCAGCTGGGATTCCTGTTGTTGATAGTATTTGACGAAATGAAAGCCACTGGATCATAAGAGTTAAGCAATGGTAGGATTGGTCATTATTCAGCTGGGATTTCTGTGGTTTATAGCATTTGAAGAAATGAAAGCCACTGGATCATAAGAGTTAAGCAATGGTAGGCTTGGTCATTATTCAGCTGGGATTCCTGTGGTTTATAGCATTTGAAGAGATGAAAGCCACTGGATCATGTGAGTTAAGCAATGGTAGGCTTGGTCATTATTCAGCTGGGATTCTGTGGTTTATAGCATTTGAAGAAACAAAACCACTAGATCATGAGAGTTAAGCAATGGTAGGCTTGGTCATTATTCAGCTGGGATTCCTGTGGTTTATAGCATTTGAAGAAATGAAAACCACTAGATCATAACAGTTAAGCAATGGTAGTGAATAAGCTACTCTTATATGCTCTAGATGATCAGCACAGCTCCATTCTAGAAACACAATTTATACATTTATAAAGGGCAGTTGGTGTGCATGTATGTATGTATGTATATATGTATGAAACTATTACTGGATGAGTTAAAAATAAAAGTCTATATAGGTAATGTATGTGTATATATAAACTACATTAATGTAATAGTTAACTCCCTTGGAGTTTTGGTAAGGAACACTACTAGCCTGGAAGGGGAGACAAAAAAAACCTTAGTACAAACAAAGATGTAGCCGAGAGAACACACATGTTGCTGTTATCTGTTTATCTGTGCATAGAAATTGCCTCTTTCTCCAACAGGTCCCAACTCGACTCCAGTAAGCCTTATCTCACCTTTGTCTTTGAGTATAACAGCTAAGAGCAGATCAGCACTGCTCCAATCTAGAAGACAATCTATCTATACATATATAAAAGGCAGTTGTGTGTATGTATGTATGAAACTACAAAAATAAAACAATTAACAACAAAATGAGTATATATGCACATTCACCATCACCAGATCTTGCTTTTTGAGCAAAAATAATAAAGATTTTATTTATATTCGTGAAGATAATTAAAACAATTTTAAATAGTGACAGCATGGATTTT
Source organism: Doryteuthis pealeii (assembly GCA_023376005.1). Classification (NCBI taxonomy): domain Eukaryota; kingdom Metazoa; phylum Mollusca; class Cephalopoda; order Myopsida; family Loliginidae; genus Doryteuthis; species Doryteuthis pealeii. The sequence continues at coordinate 102,275,068 of CM042148.1, forward strand.
TTTTTTTTGCATTTAATATTTTAAATAGGAGTGTCTGTGCACTTTGTTTTTCTGATGCCTCAACAGGCCGAATCAACGCACTGTCTTTTTTACATTCAGTAATAATAGATCTGCGAGACTAACTTTCTGCCCCACCTTCTACCCAGACGACACCACATAGCCAGTTCTAGTATATAAATAAAAGAGGTTACTTATTTATGGACTGCTACATATTCGTTTGTTTATTTTCTTAGTTGTAGTGTGCTTTTTAAAAAACTAATATTCACTCTAATCAATGACAAATTGCCCACGACTCACAAAAGGGTTAGGATAATATGGTAATGAGATATGGTAATAAGATATGGCAAATGAATAAGAAGAATGATTGGAGAGTAATGGTATGAGTGATGATAGGAATATAAATATATAGATGGAGGGGGAGTGACTAGAATATAGCTATCATTTAAAACAGTGAAAGTTTGAAAATCTCTGCATCAGCAAAAAATAAAAAGATGAAAAAGATAAAAACTGCTTCTAACTATTAAGGGTATGATAATGATGTATCTTTGAATTAAAAATAAGTCGAAAAAAAAAAATTAGTCTATTGATTATTCAGTCAGCCAGTATTCTCTAAGTTGTATTAAATACTATTTATTTCTGATTTTTGTTTTTTTTAAAAAAGAAAGTCTTTATGAGCTCTAAAATTCTGTTTTGACACAATTTCTTTTCTTTTTTTTTTCTTTTCTCTAGTGTATATGTTTATTCTTCTTGAGCTGTTTTCCAAAACAGATGTTTATCTCAAAATATAAACAGTACCAGTTTAAGAAATTATTTGCATGCAATGTTTCTATTGATAGTAGACAATTTTTTAGCAAAGCTGAAAAAAAAAAGCCTTGTCAATTTGTTTTTGTTTTGTTTTTTGTCCAAATATCTTTACTTTTGATGACTACAGACACATCTTGTATTGACTGACAGATTCAACCAGCAAGGTTATCATGCATTGTTCTGGTTAGAATGGCTTCTGAGATCATCATTAATATTTGTTCACTGATTTTCTGTGGTTTATATTTAAAACTAGAAGCGCGTGGTGTAATAGTTAAAGTCATAGGAAATGGACTCGTCGCCCTGAGTTCGATTCCTGCATGTGGTAATTGCATTTCACTTAGTGCCAATACCCTTGGGAAAGGTATGAATTCTACTCTCCCTCCAGCTATGGATAAATAGTAGGGCAGACTGGGCTCTTTAACCTTGGTTAGGTAAATCGGTCTAGGAGAAGGAAAACTCTGTTAAACTTCGCTTAAGAAATTGACCTTGTGTCACATCCTGCTCGTGCGGAGGGGTTGGTAAATATATATATTTAAAACTTGGCTACCTGGTATTGCCTGGTTAGGGGAGGGCAAAAGTTAATCCTGCAGATCCATTATTACTGAATCATGAGTTGGAACCTTGAAGGATACCCCATTAAAACCCCTATGTACAAAAAAAGACCTTGTGTTGATCCGGCCTGGTAGAGCATCAGAATAAAAATGTACAGACACTGAAAAGAAAAAAATATTAAAGGCAAAAAAAAAAAAAAATTCCATGCATTTACTATTTAAATTTGATTTTTAATTATCTTCACAAATATAAACCAAATCTTACCTTTGCTCAAAAAGCAAATCTGGTGATAGTGAATATATATATATATTACTTTGTCTTTAAATACCATATTTTTGTAGTTACAGCCGGACATACTCACATACATACACACAATTGTCCTTTATATATGTATAGATAGATAAGTCTTTGATTAATAATAGAATGGATAAGAATAGAAGGACGAATCAAAATATTTCGATTTTTCGGACTGTTCTCCTCATCTTTATCGTGATATATAAAAACATAATTTTTCAGCCATTGTATACACCAGCCTTCTTCAGGTGTCCCTTGTCTATCCTTGTATAGCAATCATTCAACTTATGTGTGGTTTATATTTGATATAAGTCTTTAATAAATGATAGAATAGAGATAATAGAAGAATTACATGGGAGAGACAAAATATTTCAATTTTTGTTGTCCTTAGAATTAGATTAAATTTTTTTATTATTTTGATTTTTCGGTCTGTTGTCCTCATCTTTACTGTGATATATAAAACACAATTTTTCAGCTGTTGTTACCTCCAACTGTCTTTAATTATCCCTTGTCTATCTGAGCATAGTAATGATTCAATTTGGTAAATTTTTTAGATAGTTTTTTTTTAAGCTGACAAAGCATTGAAGAACTCTTGAAGATCTCATGTAAACAATAACATCATTATTTGGATGAGATTTTCAAATTCTTCAAAACTTTGCTCAACATTCAACACTTGAATCATTGCTATACTTGGATAGATAAGGGACATCTGAAAAGGCTGGAGGGTACAAAGGTAGAAATATTTTCTTTTTATATATCCCAATAAAAATCAAAATAATAAAAAAGATTGAATTTAATTTTTTATTATTACAAAATATTGTTTGGTTACTAAATATGTCTTTTGATTCTAAAAATAAGTATAAATTCTTTTGTTTAAATCCTCAGATGTTCCTTGATGGGCTTTGATTTGAATCGTCACTGGTTAGAACCTTACCCATGGGCACATCCAACCCTTTATGCTACAAAGAAACTTATGATGGAAGCTGACAACAGTGAGGTAGGTGACATTTACTCTTTTCTTTTTAATAATTATATTTCAGAATTTTGGCACATTTTGAAAAATGTTCTTGGAAAAACAGTTTACTAATCCTTGAAGGAACTCCTTGGAATCTTACTTCAAATCAGGAGTATATTGGCAGCCTGAATCTAATTTAAATGCAACCTCATGAATCTACTAAGTTTATAGGACTGTTCATTTGAAACTTCTAGTAAATACACTGTACTAGTGGGACCCATGGAATTTTTATGAAACAAAACAAAAATCAAGAGGAGCTATTTAAGCCAGAAATGATGATTTACAATTTCATTACATATAAATCCTACTGTTGTCTTTGCAATAAATAATACAAAAATATACACTAACACTTGATATAATACTTAATACACATATCATTTGTAAGTATTTAATTCTACAGAAGCTTCAAGATCAATATAGTTGCAAAGCATAAATTAGGGCAAGAGGCCGGGATGACATTCAATCAAAATTACCAAAATATGTTCTGTAATTCACAATTTCAATTTTACAAATAAAACAAACATGTAACTTCTTTTTTTTTTTTTTCAATTCATTTTAATTTTATGTTGGGAATTTAGGCAACGCAAAACCATTTTGAATGTTTCATTTTAAAAATTGGGTGAAATAAAATGGGACAAATAAGTAATCTATGATTAAGCAAAACCAAATAATCTGGATTTACATTTTTTTATTGCATATTAGATGATTTGGACAGTTTCATTTTTAACAAAGGGGTGTTGCAGGATGATAATGGATGGAAAAATTAGAAACCAGCATATTAATATATAGATATCCCTACAAGACATAAACTGCATCTAGTGGTGAAGTTTCAATTCTGAAGTTGTGGGTAGTGTAGAGTACCTCTTCATCACCATTACTCCTAGGTCCACTCTGACCTGGAGTGGTAGTACCTGTCAAGGTCACAGGTATGGGTTAAATAGATTTTAAAATGAGTTTTAAAATATATTTATAAAATTGACTTTGAAAAAAAAATTTCCAGCAGAATGAATAAAACAAAAATGTCTTTGGCATAAAATCGTGTAAGGGTTGACATGCCATAAAATCCAACCAACCCAACACTACGAAACACCTGATACTGGAGTTTAGCATTAAGAAGAGAGAATATTCAATGAAAATGCATTCTTATTGATGTAATGCACACAAATTTTGCTCGTTTTTAGCAATTCCTCATTTTCATACATCCCAAGTGAATAATGAAAGAATGTAGACTCTAAGTGCATTGAAGAATGTGTTGTTTCTTTTATTTTATCTACTGATAGAGAAAACACAATGTGATTATTTACAAGGTGTGATATAAAAAAGTTAAGATTCAATCTTTAAAAATTTTTAATCTTGAAATTTAGATAATATAATCATATAATGACTAATTTAAAAATTAGAATATACATAGAAATAGCAAAAAAAAATGTCTAGGATTTATAAATCTCAAAAGTAAACAAATCAATATACCAGGGTTTCCCCCCTGTACCCAGGCATCGCTGGGTGGCTGCTTCTAATATATAATAAAGTGGAGGTGTGTGTTGTAATGGTTACCATTGTAGGAAATGGACATAACAACCTCAGTTCAGACACTGGATGAGGCTGTTTGCATTTCACATAGTGCTAATACTCTTAGGAAAGATATGAATCCAACTATTCTCCTTCTAGCTATGGGTAAATAGTTGGGCAGATTGGGCTCTTTAAAGCAACCAGTCATTTATAGATTCAAGCCTGTTAAACTTCACTTAAGAAATTGACCTTGTGCGGATGGGTTGGTATATATGTATATAATAAAGTGATGATGTCTCAACAAGTCAGTGCCAATTATTAATCCTTTTTATTGGGAGTTTTTTTTGGGGCAAAACACAGGATTGTGCAAGTGCAATACTGTACACTTTTTTCTTTTTCCCTCAACTATAATTTCATCTCAAGATTAAGATTTGAAAAAATAGAAGATATTGAAAGAAAGATAAATTTTAAAGGTTCATACCAAATCAAGTAGAGTTTCATAGGAGTTTTGGCCAATGGAAAATTTGCTGAAAAAGAGAGTGGAAAGCTAATAAATTATCTTGAAGAAAATTAATGTTTCATTCATTGTTCCTTTCTATATTGGTAAATACAGCTTTAGTCTTGACATTTTTTAAAACACCTTGTATATATCTATCAAACATCCAACTTAAGGGACACCTTCAACACCCTTACTTGAAACTGCAAATTGATTAGGGAGAGTACTGTATAATCATAATTGTTGGAGGCTCATGGTGTAATGGTTACCATCATAGGAAATGGACACATAAAATCCTAGTAGCATCTGTTTGCTTTTCCCAATACTGTTGGGAAAGGTACGAATTCAACTATTCAAACTCCAGCTATGGGTAAATAGTAGGGTTGCAGAGCTCTTTAACTTTGGTATGGTTTAGGAGAAGGTAAACTGTGAATCCAAAGTCAAAACGACTTTGAGACAAAACTTTGACAAAGGTCAGTTAGTCAAAACTACTTTAAGAACTCCACCTCTCCCTCCTCCTCCACCTCCTCCTATTCTAAATTTGTCTTTAATAATCTACCTAAAATCTGTTTGGTGTCTTTTATAGCAAAAGATGTGAGTTCACTAAAATAACAAAGATTCTTTTTTGGTGGTCATTAACCTCAACAGAATAACAAGAAATTCTGTTGTTATGGTAACACAAATCATTATAAACTGTATATTGATTTTCACACACACACACTCTCTCTCTCTCCTCTCTCTCTCTCTCTCTCTCTCTCTCTCTCTCTCTCTCTCTCTCTTGCAACCTGGTCTCACTATGGAGTAACAAGAAGTTCTATTATATCATCTTGCATTGGAGATTCCCATCATGGTGTAATGGTTAGCAAGCTAGTCTTGCAGATCCATTAGTTTTGAAAAGCAAGTTTGATCCTCACTGGATGCTCTATACTTGTGCTCTTGTGTCAAATCCTACCTGTGGTAAACGGTTGAGTATTTTTAATGGAAATGCATGGTGTAATGGTCATTGACATAGGAAATGGGTGTAGATGGACAAATTCAAATCCTGGACTAGGCCATTTGAATTTCACATAATACCCTTTGAAAGGCATGAAGTCAACTTATTCTCCTCGGATATGTGTAAATACTGCTATTTACACATATCCGGAAGGAGAATAGTTGAGTTCATACCTTTCAAAGGATATTATGTGAAATTCAAACAGCCTAGTCCAGGATTTGAATTTGTCAATCTACACCCATTTCCTTCTTGATTTAGTGTGAACCTTTAAAATTATCTTTCTTTCAATCTCTTCCATATCTTCAAATCTTAAATTTGAGATGAAATGTTGAGGGAAAAAGAAAAAAAATTGTAGGAAAAAAGAAAAAAAAGTGTACAGTATTGCACTTGCACAATCCTGTGTTTTGCCCCCCAAAAAACTGCCAATAAAAAGGTTGAGAATTTGCAGACTGGACTCTTTAACTCTTGTTAGGCAACCAGTCTAGAAGGAAAACTCTTAATTCAAATCTGTCAAACTCTGCTTAAAAATTGACCTTGTGTCACATCTACTCGGGTAGAGGGGTTGGTAAATATATTCATTCTGATCCTATGTAGAGTACACAGATACTACACTCTGATCTATATATGAATAATCTTGCTGGAAATGTAGGGAACCATGCTAGTTTTGTATATAAATTGTATTCTTACTTCAGATAAGTATCTAGCTTAAATGCATTCTACCTTGGATTTTGTACTTACAACACAAAGTCAATACCGTCAGATGTGCATCTTGTTTTGAACAAAATGAATTAAAGTAACTGCACACTTGTTATAGAACGGCAGTACTCTAGCAGATTACAAGTTATGAAAACAAGGAAATGATTTCTTCGAGATTTTTTTTTCTTTTTCATTCTCCTTTTCTTCTGTTTCTTTCTTCTTTTTTTCTTCTTCCTTTTCACCACTCTCTCTCTCTCTCTCTCTCTCTTCTCTCTCTCTCTCTCTCTCTCACTTCTGGTTCTTCTTTGTCTTAGAACACAATGTTTATACTTAAGCTACAGGTTGTAAAAGCATAGCAGCTATCTTATTCATTCACAGAGTTTTGTTTTTCTTTCCTTTATTTATTTATTTATTTTTTTTACCTTTATCAATTTGGCGCTTGAGAAATCTTATATATTAACAGCTGCATCTGCAGTCGCATTGTTTACTTCCAAAATCCAGAATGGTGTTTATATGATAAGGATGCGATTTTTGGTTACACAATACCATTAAAAGGATTTCACAAAAGAAGATAACTATTAGTTGTTAATTTCTTTTGCTTATGTAACAACTTTTATTTTATTTGCACTTAATAATAACATAAATTTTAGGAATAAAATATGACTTGTCAATAAGCTTAATGGCCACTGAAGGAGGCTTTTAAGTAAATTATGGCTATGTTGATGAAGAGGAGGATTTCCCAAAGGAGATAGCTATCAGATATTAATTTATTTGTAACTAATTATGATACTGCCCACAGACTACATGTCTAGTACATACAGAGTATATTAAATGTCAAGTGGTGGCAGCTTGTTTCAAACAGGAACTGAACTCCCTGGCATGCACAACATACTTGTCCAATGCAACTGAGATGGGCTGGCCACTTAAACAGACTTGGTGATGACAGACTGCCAAAGCAGATTCTGTACTCTCAACTGAGAGAGGGATCACGTGGAATTGGTAGACCAAAGCTCAGGTATAAAGACAACATCAAGAGAAATCTGAAAGACTTTAACATCCTCATAGGTAGTTGACAAGACACAACCAGAGACCAAATAAATGGGAGGAAAAGGATTCGCATGGTGTCTTCATTGGATATGATGGGCTGTAAGTAAAATAATACTAATTCTATAAATAGAATGTGATTTGTCTTTCAGTTTAATAACCACCAAAAAGAATCTTTGTTATTTTTGTGAATTCAAATCTTTTACTATAAAAGACACCAAACATATGGAGGCATGTGGTGTAATGGTTATTGTCTTAGGAAATGGACTCTGTGACCACAGTTCAAATACTGGACTAGGCTATTTGCATTTCACATAGTGCTAATACACTGGAAAAGGCATGCATCCAACTATTCTCTTCTCCCTCCAGCTCTGAGTAAATAGTAGGGCATACTGGGCTCTTTAACCTTGATTAGGCAACAAGTCTAGGAGAAAGAAAACTCTGAATTCAGACCTGTTAAATTCTGCTTAAAAAATTGACCATGTGTCACATCCTGCTCATGTGGAGGGGTTGGTAGATATATAAAAATACACCAAACAGATTTTAGGTACATTATTAAATGCTAATAGTAAAGTCGATGGAGTGGCCTATTGTCATTATCAGCCAGACAGCAAGGGAGTCTATCCCGTTTTCAGTAAGGCTAGACCAGGGAGATTGTTTTTGCATCTGATGTGGAGTACCACACCTACAATCAGCTCCCTACTTTACCGCACAGATCACTGTGCTACTCATACGCTGAGTTGGCAAGAGCCAGTATGGAACCCAGAACCTTGTGGTTTCAAGCTGGATGCTCTACAGATTGAGCTAAATTCTCCCTAATTTATTTGTAGTGATAAGATAAGATAAATTCTATAAATAGGGTAGGATTTAATGGCCGTTGAAGGCGTCCTTTAAGTGAGATTTAATACAAGGCCATTTTTACCAGAATCAAAACATGGACAAAAAAAAATGATGATTGCATGAATATCCCCCCCCCCAAATCTCTACTAGATTGGATAATCATAAAACGAGCAAAAACAAGATAAAAATAACCTTAAAAACAACCTCCTTGTCAAAAGACTTAGTTTTTGAATGTCTTTTTTTTCTTCTTCTTTTTTTTTCATTCCTTTTTTATTCATTTTGTGTCGTGTGTTCAAGTTGTTTACTTAATATCCAGTAATGATCATCACCACCGCATTCTCCACCCAAAAAAAAGAAGAAAAAAAAGAAATAGAGATGGAGAGAAAAAGATAAATCACTTCACCAAGTTTTGTACCGACTTCAAAGTTATGTCAGTAAATATTTGTCCATTCCGTATGAAATATTTGAGGTAAGAATCGCATCCTGATTTTATATATTATTGGCACTGTCACTACTTGAATTTATTATGGTAAGTATTGTACGTTTTTAGACTTTTCTCTCTTTCAGGTCAGACACCATTTGCAATGTAGATATCTGCAATTTCCAATTTTGATTGTTGCTACAGATATTTCTTATTATACCAATGCATATGTACTTGCATAATCAATGAGTATGTTTCATTTCATCTGACAAAATAGAATGTCTGTATTTTAATCTGTTGTCTACTTATAACCAAAAGGATTAAATTTGGGTTGATAACATCCAAAATTATATATATATATATATATATATATATATATAGATAGATAGATATTTGGGAGAATATGTGTATTTGGGTAGCATTCTTTCATTTATACAGGTAGAATTAAACAAAAGACACATCTCCTGTTTAACAATTTTAACAAAAATATCATTAATAAAATTGTTAAACAGGAGATGTGTCTTTTGTTTAATTCTAAATGTATATATAGATGTGTATGTATATATATATATATATAATATCAGATTAAATATTATGGAGTTAATATCCCAAAACTGCAGTTTCATGCATACTTGTAATCGTCAGAGGGTTAAAAATGTTAATTTAAAAAAAAATCTTTTAAGAATTTTAACATTTTCGACCGTCTGACAATTGCAAGTATTCACGAAACTGCAGTTATGGGATATTAACTCCATAATATTTAATCTATGATTTTAAATCTTTCTGCTATTTTAGCATTGAGCACCTTCATATGCTAATACTTTTCCCATTAATTCTCCATTATATTATATTATATATATGTAAATGTGTATATATAAGTTTATATATATATATATATATATATATATATATGTATATATGTTAATGAACAAATAGTGATAAGCCAAACAGGTATATTCTTTTCATTTTATTTCTTTTTGAATTGTTCTCAACTAGTTTTGACCTTAGGTCATTGTGAGGAGAAAAGGTTCTTTTGAAGAAAAATTGTTAGCCGAGAAATAATAGGAAAAAACACAAGTATTAAGGATTGGGAAAAAATTTTACTAAGCAAAGATACAAGGTGAACAGAGTAATCAGAAATTGCTGGGTTGAATTAACAAGTCCTGTTGTTTCTCTCTTCCAAGGTTTCATCAGAGATTATTCATAAGAAAAGAAGACAATTCTCATTATTTAGGTATGATATGACAATTGGGTATGGAATTTTCAATTTACAGTCAAAATAAAAATCTTTCACAGTAAAACATTTTCATTTCTAATATTATTCATTGATGAATTCTTGGAGATTTAATTTAAAAGGGAATTTTGTTTTATTGCAACAGAATATTTACAAATATTTTTCCATGTTATTTGCACTTCAGTTTGTTTGAAAAGGTTTAGATTAATTTTGTTGTCTTTGTTTGAACTGAGTAATAAACAGCAATGTGCCGCCCTGTCAGTAGCACTGATGGTATCCCTGTAGACCCCTACGCCCAATAAAGAGTGTCATAGATATAACACTAAACTGCATCTGAGTGTCCAGCTCTAGTTCTGGAGCTCTTGGAAGTGTAAAGTACTCCTTCATTGCCATAACTCTTTAGTCACCCTAACTATCAATTAGTACCTAGGGTCCCATCTATGGGTAAAATAGTTCTGTTAAAACATTATTTGTATTTGTTAGGACCATATGCAAGAAAAACTCTTTAGCAACAACTGCACAAAGATGTTAATATGAACATAGAATGAACATGATTCCCTAACCTCTAGGCATAAAATAATCTTAAATGGGTTAAAATGCTGTTAAAATCAATCAATAAGCAATATGAGATTAACTATTACTCTGTTACAAGCTAACCACAATTAGGGGCCAATTTAGCTCATTCGGTAGAGCCCTCATTCCAGGTTTAATTCTGGCCCTCACCAACTCAGGTTATGAGTAGCACAGCTTGGATCTGTGTGGTAAAGTGGGGAGCTGATGGTAGGTGTACTGCTTCACCTCAGATGCAAAAACAATCTTCTGATATTAACAATGGACCCTTCCTCTTACTTACTTATAATGAATACAATTCCCTAACCTCTTGGCATAATATAATGCTAAATGGGTTTGACATGCTGTTAAAATTAATCAATCAGTCAGCAATAGGAGCTTAACTATTTCTCTATTACAAGGTAGCCACAATTCTTATAATGAACACAATTCCCTAACTTCTTGGAATAGAATAATGCTAAATGAGTTTGACATGCCATTAAAATCAATCAGCAATATGAGTTTAACTATTTTTCTTACCACAAAGTAGGCATTCATATTTGTCATTTAAGCTTTGCTTAGCCAGACGCACAACATGACTTAACTGTAAGTCAAGTTGACCTTAACAATTGGTTCCTCCAAAGATGAATAGGTATTTTATATAAGAAAGCAAATCATATACACATATTGATAAATATAATGCACTCCTTATATTGAAGATAATTTGGTTTGCAGGTTTTACTACATATCAACCTTTATTGGATTATTCAATGCTGAAATCATTCATTCATTTTTTCAAGCAATTAAATGGATTCAATAAATTGTTTATATTTAATAATAATCTTTTGTAAACATTTATAGCTTCAAGTAACTATTCTTAATACAAATAATTTGCACACAGTTATATGGTTTTGAGTATTCCTATTCTAATAATATACTAATAATTTTCAAACATATCTATTTAACCTATAGATTAACTATTGTACCATATAATGTTCTGCAAGTTTCTAATAAGCACTACCACACTTTGAGTTGATCTGGGAATAATAGCAATGAAGGTGTTATCTTACATTCCCTAGGGCTCTAAAATTGGATCCTTATCCAGTTTAGCGTCATACCTAGGATATCTCTTTTTGAGTGGGGTCTTACCCATCTGTAGGGGATATAGTCAGCAGATTATAATCCCCATAAGTCGTTGTTGGGGTGGCTTAAAGTTGGTATCAGCCAGACAGTGAGGGAGTCTATCCCCTTTTCACTAGTGCTAAACTAAGGAGATTGTTTTTTAGCATTTGGGATGGAGCACCACACCTACCATCAGTTCTTCACTTTACCACACAGACCCCTGTGCTACTCATATGCTGAGTTGGCAAGGGCTGGTATTGAACCCGAAACCTTGTGGTTCCTAGTCTGATGCTCTACGGACTGAGCTAATCTGGCCCTGGTTGAAAAATGATGCCTTTTAACAAACTTCTATTTTGATAATTTCATTTTGGTTTATATTAAAAGAAATGAAAGTTAATCCCTATTAATAATGGAGATTTGCTTCCGGTTTTTGTTTGTAACAAAAATTACGTCACTGCTTATGTCACATTACCCAAAATCCTCATAACAGAATATATACACTCAAAATTTGAACATGCAGCATTAGACAGTCCTCATTGTTTTTTTAAAACAAGTTTGAATAAATACATGACTGGTATTATATATCTATATATAGTTTGTTTTATTTTAATACATATTTAAAGTTTAATTCTTTAATGAATTTGATGATTTTACTTACTTAGGGTACAAACTCACTGACATTGAATTTTTTACTCCCACCCCTCAGGCAATATGTTCAAAAATCTGTTTTCCATCGCCCAGAGACGTTTTTTTATTTTGTACTAGTAAGTATAAATAATAGCAAATACTCTTACTACCATCATATCTTTTGAAAAAAAAAAGATCCTTCACAATCAAATATAACTAAAAACTTGCTGAACATTATATGGTACAATGGTTAACAAATTAGGCTCACTGACCATTGTGAGTGTGTTTGATTGTTGCTAAGGGCCCTATACTTCTGGCCTTGTGCCAAACTAATTTAAACTTAGTAAATGACTACAGCTTAAAACTTACCTTTATCGTCATTGCTTCCAGGTCCAATCTGACCCAGAGTGGTAGTATCTGTTAGGGTCCCATCTATGGGTAAAATAGAAAAAATGTGTTTAAAAGAAATTTGAATACCATCAAGAATAAATAAAACAAAATGTCCTCAGCAAAAAATAATCCAACAGGGGTTGACATGCCATAAAATCCAACCAATCTGCCATCTGGTTGTTATTAATAGCCACAACATTTTGGCTGTTGTACTCTCCAGCTTTCTTTAAATGCCTATTATAGTTGGTTACATTCTGTAAATTTTCAAGGATATATTACATCTGTTAATTCTACCTTATGATGTCACACAATCAGAGCATATTACACAACCCAACCCAGGGATTGAACTCATGACCACCAAGTAACTAGATACATTTTAACCAATGCTTTTATTCAATGGTTTATTAGATAAAGACATTGGCTAATGTGTAGGTTAGTAAGATATAACATAGAAGTAGAAGAGACAGTCAAATGACATGACAAGAACAAACAAAGAAAGAAATATAAACTGATATGAAATATCCTCTATGCACGGATTGTGAAATGAGAATATTCTAATACAAAATTCCCCAGAGGGCACAGCAGCCAAAAATTTATGACTGTAACTATAAAGATGAGAACATGACTCCAAATATTATGTATATTTTAATCAAAACTTTTGTTAATTAATTCTGTCAATATCTACTCCTTTGTTGTAACTCATGTATCCGAACTAACAGAGAAAGTAGGAAGAAAACATTAGTATGTTAAGTAAAGGGAAAAGTTTACTAAACAAGATACAAGTGGAATGAGTAATCACCAGTTGACAGGTTGCATCACAAGTCTGTGAGGTCCTGCTTGTTCTCTCATCCAAGGTTTCATAATTTATGGAAAACAGATGATTCCATTGTCCTCTTTTAGGTGCTATATAAAGAAAAAAAGCACCTCATTAATAAAGGAATAGTAAGAACAATTGTATCCTATATTTGTGGTGTCTCTGTTGATCTGTCTGTCCAGAGATGCAATTGAAAACAATGCCCTGTAACAAGATCAAGCAAAATTTTTCCTAGGTAGAATTTTATGAAGGAATCCAGTGGTGGTATTTATATTTACCCATGAATTCATTTGGGCTCACTAGAAACCAAATTACTGGCTGGGGTATGGAAAATAGAAGAAAAAAATAATAGGCTAACAGGAATAATTCTGATAAAATTTGATAATTTAATGAATTTCCATATTGAGCATTCTATTCATAAAGACCACTTGCATTAATGATAAAACTGTTGACATTGTGTCTCACTCCATTTCAAAAAATAGTATTGCATTAGTGGTAAATGGAAGTTAACATGCACAAATTTTCATGGTAACATTTTTACAATAAACACATCAAGTGATAGATACTGCTATCCAATGGTGAGCACTATATATTTACCAACCCCTCTGCACAAGTAGGATGGGACGCAAGATCAATTTCTTAAGCAGAGTTTAACAGGTCTGAATTCACAGTTTTTCTTCTTGACTAGTTGCCATACCAAGATTAAAGAGCCCACTCTGCCCTACTATTACTTATTTACTTATAGATGGAGGGAGAATAGTTGGATTCATACTCTTTCCAAGGGTATTAGCACTATGTGAAATGCACACAACCCTGTGTGTGCAATATGAGACTTAAAGTGTATACTTAAATTTAGCCGGATACTATACAACTAGGGCAAGGCTGGATACATACATCTAGTAAGCTAATAAAACTTACCTTCAGTCAATTAATTTCAAAGCATTTACCAGGGTTTTTATTTGAAGCTGCTAAAGATTAAAATATGACATCTTATATCTCAAAATAAGTCAGCCATATTTTGTAAATCCAATATTAATTTGATTTTATATATAAAATATCTCAACACTAGCAGGACATGTGAATATACCATAATATGATAATTTGATTATTACAACATTTGATATGTCTATTTAAGAGCTATTGAAAAATTGTTCAGTATGTAAAAAGCATAATAATCTTGATTTAACTTTCTCTCTCACTCTTTTTTTGTCTTTCTTTCCTTCTTTTCATCTTTTAATTATGTTTGATTGAAACGGATTAGCATTATTGCTTCCACTCCCTTTCTTTCTTTCTTATCATATTTCTTATTATATTTTTTTAGTGTAGCATGTCCTTTTCTTCCCTCTCTTTCTTTATGATAAAAATGGAATGATCCATTATCTAGCTGAGGTGATGACACTTATAAGAAATAAGAATTCAGCGGATAAGGAACACCAGATAATCATTTTTGCATTTCATCTTAAACGATATGAATGGTCTCATTTTTAACAAGAGGTTGTTGCAAGATGATGATACAATTAAGGAACATGAATATATATATATATATATATATATATAAAGTAAAAGGTTGTATTGTTGTTGGTTGTATCAGAGTTTGCTCACCTCTGATAGGGTCAGCATGGCGAGGGAAGTCTGATGCTGGAAGACCCAAAACTTCCCAATGAACCATGCAGATAACATCACTGACGACAACCACCAGTGCCCCAAATGTAGGAGCATATATTTAAAGTATATATATATATATATATATATATATATAAAGTAAAAGGTAAGTAAAGTTGTTGGGGTGGCTTAAAGTCGGTATCAGCCAGACAGCGGGAGAGTCTATGCCATTTTCACTAGCGCTAGACCAAGGAGATCATTTTTTAGCATCTTCGGTGGAGTGCCAAGCCTACAATCAGCTCCTCACTTTCTCGCACAGATCTCTGTGCTGTTCATATGCTGAGTTGGCGAGGGGCGGTATCGAACCAGGAATCTTGTGGTTCCCTGTCAAACACTCTACCGACTGAGCCAAACCGGCCCTTTGAATAATCTACACACACACACAAACACACACACATATATATATATATAATTTGTAGAACCTCATACTCACAACTTAAGAAATTAGCTTATTACAATTAAAATATCTGAATACTTTTGCAGTTAAGATTTCAGTAGAGATTGACCAGCAAATGTCTCATTTCTTTACAGAAATAGAAACATTGATGCACAGGCACACATGCTACAGGAAATGCTATTTTTATATAAAGATGAAACCCAGTGCATGACACTAAAGCTCATTCTGGAAATGTCACATTCAATTTATTCTATTTGTTATTTTAAATAAAGCAGAAATTTCAAAATCTGAGGGATGAGATCCCCTTGGGGTATGAAACATAAACAGATTGTGGGAGTGCAAAAAGTCAAAGTAAATGTTATCATTAAAGTCATTTCATATGAAAGAATATCACTGAAAATTACTTATGTATGATTTTTTTTTTAATGCTAGTAAAGCGAAGAAGAAGAAGGTGATTATGATGGAAAGAAGAAGAAGAAGAAGAAGAAAGAAGGTGAATGATGAGAAGAAGAGAAGAAGAAGAAGGTGATTATAATGATGAAGAAGAAGAAGAAGAAGAAGAAAAGAAGAAGAAGAAGAAGAAGAAGAAGGTGATAGAAGAAGAAGAAGAAGAGAAGAAGGTGATTATAATGAATGAAGAAGAAGAAGAAGAAGAAGAAGGTGATTATAATGACGAAGAAGAAGAAGAAGAAGAAGAAGGTGATTATAATGAAGAAGAAGAAGAAGAGAGAAGATTATTAATGACGAAGAAGAAAGAAGAAGAAGAAGAAGAAGAAGAAGGTGATTATGATGACGAAGAAGAAGAAGAAGAAGAAGAAGAAGAAGAAGAAGAAAGAAGGTGATTATGATGACGAAGAAGAAAAAGAAAAAGAAGAAGTGATTATGATGATGATGATGAAGAAGAAGAAGTGATTATGATGATGAAGAAGAAGAAGGTGATTTATGATGATGAAGAAGGAAGAAGATGATGATGAAGAAGAAGAAGAAGAAGGTGATTATGATAAAGAAGATGATGATGATAATTTTGAAAGAGCCAAAGGCTTCAACATTGTATATGTAAGTTGGACGTGCGTAATCTAATGGTTAGAGTAGGAAATGGACCTATTTCATGAGTTCAAATCCTGGACAAAGCTACTTGGAAAGGTATGAATCCAACTACTCTCCCCAGCTATGGGTAAATGGGCAGGCTGAGCTCTTTGACGTTGGTTAGGCAACTAAGGTTAAAGGGAAAGGAAAAACTCTGAATTCAAAGCTGTTAAACTCCGCTTGGGGTGGTCAGTACTAGAATAGGTTCAATCCTAATAAATACCATATATTAAATGAGGAGTTTCATAGGTGCTTTTACCAATGGAAAACTCAGAGGAATAAGTGCATTGAATACTAATGCTTCTTAATAATTGCTCATTTATGTGTTGGTAAATACAGCTTCAGCCTTGATACTTTTTGAATACAGCCGGTAGAACATTATCATTGCCATGGATAATTGAATGCAAGCTTTTTTTTTCTTCAGAAGAATTCATACATTGGATTTATAACTCAAGGAATTGCTGTATGGCTTCATGATTAGAAATAACCAAAATATTTGAGTGGGTTATTGATGTTACATGTGAACAGATCTAAAGTGGGCTTATGTTGCATCCATGGAGATATTAGGAAATATTGCTGGAAGGTACTGCGTTATTGGTCATAGTGCTCTAGTCTTGAAAATACTGCTTGGTTCTATGCACATCATCAGATTATGATTTGTTTGAAAACACAAGAGATATCTCAGTTGCGTAAGAAGCTGGGATGGGGAAGGTAGGAAAACCAACCAATATCTGCAGTTGGCTTCCTGGGTTATTAACAAAATGTGATAATACACATAATAAGATTTTCTTAGGATAAAGAACGTGAGCCTAGTGGAAATTACCTGTCTATATCTGATTATCTACCTATCAATCTATCTCATAATCTCTATCTATTTATATATTTATATCTTAATGTCTATATCTTTTTCTTTATATCTATTTCATTATGTATCTATATATCTATCTATATATATCTATAGATAATCATCTATCTCATTCTATCTATATCTATCAATTAATCTATCTTTACCTATCCTATATATATATATATATATATATATATATAATATATACTATTCCTTCTTTGGGTATTATATTGATCACTTAATATTTAAAATAGACCTGAATGATGAGATGATGATGATAATAAAATGATAATATCTATTTATACATAATCATCTATCTCATTCTATTTAAATCTGTCTATAAATTAATCTATCTTTACCTATCCTTTATATATATATATATATATATATATATATATATATATATATAGTTCCTTCTTTGTGTATTATATTGAGTGCTCTATATCTAAAATAGAGCTGAATGATGATGATTATGATAATAATGAATATATATATATATATATATATATATATATATATATATATATATATATATATATATATATATATATAAAAGATTAAGTTGAGTTAGATGATAGTTCTAAAAGTTGATCATTGTTATCAGGTAACACAGTTTTTGACTCCCTAGATTGAGTGAGTATGTACTTTATTTGCTAAAGAGTAAAAAAAAAAAAGTAAAATTAAAAAAATCTGAAGAAACAAGGACCTTAGTTGGGCTCTTCTAATTTAGTTAATAAAATCAGCATGTTTGAAGCACTCATTACATGTAGAATTAACAGGGAATTCCATGTAATTGCATCTAAGAATAGTTTTTTTACCATTCTTGTGGCTGAGGAATCCACGCTGAAGTCTGTAAACTTGAAAAACCATTCTGTTTTTGCTTAGGAACTTTTGTGTAACAAGGAACCAAGAAAGAAGAAAGTGAACATTGAAATTTAAAATGAAAAAGATAATAAAAATAAAAATAGAATTATTGCAGTGGATAAGAGAAAAATAAAGATGAAAAAAAAAAAGGTATTTTATTGCAAAAAAAGAGAGAAAAAAGAAGGAAAGAAAATGTGTAGAAACAAGAGAAAAAGATAGAAAAGAAAACGTGAATTGAATCTTGTTCCCTCTTTCTTCTGACTTATTTCTCCTTTTTGAAATTTAAAATGAAAAAAAGAAAAAGAAAAAAAAAAGAAGAATTATTGCAGTAGATAAAAAAAACATAAAGATGAAAGAAAAATATATTTTATTGAAAAAGAAAAGAAAGAAAGAGAATGTAAGAAAAAAGATAGGAAAGAAAAAGAGAATAGAATTTTGTTTCTTCTTACTTCTAACTTATTTCTCTCTTTTGAATTTAGAATGAAAAAAAGAAAAAAAGAAAGAATTATTGCAGTAGATAAAAGACAAAAATATTTCATTGCGAAAGAAAAAAAAAAAAAAAAGAAAGGGAATGTAAGAAAAAAGATAGAAAAAGAAAAAGAGAATAGAATTTTGTTCTTTCATTCTTCTGACTTATTTCTCTCTCTCTCATAAATCAACAAGCCAATCCTTGCAGATCAATAATGGTTCCAACTGATCAGGCGCAAATAGATTAATCAATAAAGGTGAATAACTAAAAAGGTAAATAAATCACATCGTGTTGACTCCTATTTGCATTTTGTATCTTGACCTTTTTTTGATTTTTGCTTAAAAGATTTACATTGAATTCTAATTAAATGATTAAAAGGTAGATAGAAAAGAAAACTCCAAAAAAGAAAATAAGTGCATTTCAAATATGAAATACACACATACAAAAAATTTCATCTTCATTTTGACATTTTAATTTCACATCTGACGTACAAATAATTCTTCTGATTCTCTATTTGTTTTGTTTGTTTTTTTGTTTTTTTTAATTTCTTTTTCTCTGGTTCTCATTTGGTTCAGCATTTTTTTTAAAATTTATTTATTTATTTTTTTAGATATTTTCCACAGAAAATTTAAATCCTTTAATGACATGCTCACTAAAATTCCCCAGAAAGTAATTCATCAAAAATAAATGCAACCCCCTCCGTTAAAATTCGTCAGAAAGGGAAGATGCCTAAAACACTAAAAAGAATAAAAACAAACTGTTGAATATTGTATTTCTTAATAAGTTCGTGAGGCATTGATTGTATAGTGTTTGCTCAATTTGGCTGGTTGTTGTAAAATGTGAAACATTGTTTGTTTTGGCACGAAATATTCAAGGAGAAAATCTATGTAGAAATAGCAAATGAGAAAAGGGCCAGAACAGAAATAAAGATAACTCGGACTAAAACGAAAATACAACCCCTGCTGCCAGTTAATACGACTAAAAATACAGGCAGTTTTTTAAAAAAAGAAGAAGATGCTGCCCATATAATAAGAGACTCCAGGATGAACCACAGGAGGTTATTTCAGTGCCTCTCTATCACCATAACCTGAGGCAACACACTGGTCACCAGGAAAACAGTCTAAATAGGAAAAGAGAAAAGGAAGAATAAAGTTATTTGAGTTTTGTTTAGTTTTTATTCAAATTTTTAATGCATTTTTCACTTATTTAATAAAGAACTAATGACCTTGTCCATAAATGTGGGATTTGTAGTTATCCAACCCAAGCTCTATTAGGATATATAATTGTATAAGTTCTCCTTCATTGCCAAAAATAAATCCATACTTAAGGAATACAATAAATATTCTACTGAATTATTAGCAAATCTATTATTTCAAACTATCATGTCAATTGTTCAGTGGTCCTTTAAATCTGACTTATGGTCTAATTATGTTGAACACACTTTTTACTGCTAGATCACCAAAGTTAAGCAGCAATGAGTCTGTTTGAATTCTTAGAAGGGTGACCATTTAAGCAATAGCAGGTACTGTAAGCACCCTGATATCAAAGGACATGATCAGACATTAAATGGCCTGAAAAAGGTTGATATGCCACAAAACAACCAACAAACCGACCAATCTGTAACTCTGTTTGGTTATGGGGATGCTACTCATGAAACGTGTCTTGGGCAGAAATACTCTGGCAGTGCACATCTCTCTCCAGGTCTATAACTGGTTTGAATTCAGATTATTCCTTCTCCAATACCAGTTGCCATACCAAATTTAAAGAGCACAGTCAGCTCTACTATTTACCCATAGCTGGAGGGAGAATAGTTAGATTCACACCTTTCTCAAGGATATTAGCACTATGTAATACAAACAGCCTCATCCTGGATTTGAACTTCGTTCACCAAGTCCATTTCCTATATTGAAACACAAACCACAAACACCAATATTATACATATATATCATTTAGGCACATCCTCAAGTATCTTTATTTCATAAAATTGCAAGAAGGAAATGAATCTTGCCATACCACATATTGTCACATCAAGCCCTAGCACCTATATGATTGTCCCGACCCTATTGTCCTTATGGTAAGCCCCAACTCTTTTTATCATATGGGTGCTAGAAGGTGGTGGCTGAGGGTCTTCATGTCCTGGGTATGATGGTGAGGTTTCAGTTCTAGAGGTCTGGGGAATGTGGAGCACCCCTTCATCACCATTGCTCCTTGTGGTCCACTCTGACCCGGAGTGGTAGTACCTGTTAGGGTCCCATCTATGTGTTAAATAAAAAATGTGTTTATAAAAAAATTGAGTATCCATTAAGAATGAATTTATTTCAAAACTTTGTCAGCATTAAATGACCTACTGAGGTTGATATGCCGTAAAACAAAACAAACAAAACCAACATATTCAAACAAACTGGTCAAGCATAAAAATAATCCAGTAAATTTTTGACAAATTTTCCTTATTAATTTAAAAACCTATTCAGTATATTTATGGTCTGTGGGTTATTTATTTTTGTATTGGTTGGTTTCATTAGGTCAGTACTATTTAAATTTCTTTTTATTCACATTTTATCATAAAGTCTATTATGTTTTATTATTTTCCATTATATGTAAATTTAAAAAACATTCCATAAAATAAGATTAGATGCTGTATTTTTATGGTTTTTGAGAAAAATTGACTGTATCCTGTAGCTCAAAAGGTTGTAATATACAAAAACTGAGGTCATTTTTGGATTCAGAGGTCAGAATATAGTCAAATCAAGACT
>CM042148.1:102301546-102349046 GCA_023376005.1 Doryteuthis pealeii
GGCTCTTTAACCTTGGTTAGGCAACCAGTCTAGAAGAAGGAAAACTCTGAATTCAAACCTGTTAAAACCTGCTAGGGGTGGTCACTACTAGAATAGGCTCAGTCCTAATTAGTGATCTATTTCCTAATTTAATTTAATAACTATTTACCTATAGTTCCGGTATGGAGTGCAGATGGAATCATGCCTTTTTCAAAGACATTAGTGCCAAGTGAACTGCAAACAGTCTCATCCAGAATTTGAACTCAGGTCATCGATTTCATTTTCTTTGGTGATAATCATTATACTAAGTACACATTTTCTTTTTTACCTAAGGAAGTAAAATTACATCCTCTAAATCTCTCATTTAATAAAACTGAACTGCAAACAGTTTCATCCAGGATTTGAACTCAGGTCATCAATTTCATTTTCTTTGGTGATAAGCATTACATAAGTGCATCTTCTTTTCTTTTGTACTCAAGAAAGTAAAACTACATCATCAAAAGTTCTCATTAAAAAAAATGAACCAGTCTCGTACTTTCTTTCTTGGCATAGAATATAATGCAGATGTTTGACTACTTATAATGGAGGTTACATTCCAATGAGCCCATCATAAAGCAAAAACATGATAAATTGAAAATGACCTTAACATAACCTAAGCAGAATTAATAATGCCAATCTTATAATATAAAAGCCATTATCCTTTTCTTGTCAGTTTATTTAGGCTGGGCTGGTTGGTTTAGTTTGTCTTCTTTGTTTAATGACATATCAAGCTTCATGGGTCATTTAATGCCAAAGCCATCTTTATAGAATAATAGTAGTGGTACTATTTAACCCATAGCTGGGGGAGATGATGGGGTTTATAACTTTCCCAATTATATAAGTCTGAAAGTGAACATAATGCATGACTAGAGTTTGAATTTACTTACTATATTTCAGTTTGGTATGTTAGCCATTACACCACAAGGACTCCCCCCCACCCACTGTTTAAAATGGTAAGGGATTTTTTGTATCACCCTACGGTAATAAAAAAAAAACAATTCTGAGTGTGGTTGTTAGCTAAATCTTTAAAAAAAAAAAAAAGGAAAAAAAGACATCCGATTATTTTCCTTATGATCCTTTGTGGCATAAAGTTTGACCAGATGGTGCAAATATTATTTAATGTAATTGGAGAATTTTTAAGTAGCCGAGAAATTTTACTTCCCACAAATCGTATTTGGCTTTATTGCTACCAAAGAAAATTCTTGCATTTCTGATCCCATAACCTGTTACGATTGGTGTGGCTATTCTAGGGCTGTAGTTGAAAGCAGTTTAACAATGGAGTTCCTTTGTAGCATAAAGTTTGATCCTTTCTTGAAATTGTTTGGGCATTTTTGATTGACCAATTCAGCCACCGCTGTTTTGAAACAATCTATAAATATAAGTGGTGGTCTTTAGCATTTGACACAATCTTGGTTCTTTAAAGCAGAGTGTCAAGAGCCTCAGATATTGATCCTGATTGTTGCATTGGGTGAATGGGTTATTTAATGCCAAAGCCATCCTTCTAGAAGAACAGTAGTGGTACTATTTAACCCATAGCTGGGCAGATGAGGGGGCTTCGTAACTGTCCCAAGGGTATTAGTCTGAAAGTGAATGAAATAGCATGGCTGGAGTTTGAACTTGCTTACTACAATGTTGCAGTCCAGTACATTATACAGAGCACTACAGCTCCTGAATTCAACAAGGTATCTGAGTTTGACAAGAAACACCTGAAGAAGGTGCAATGGATATAAGGGCTTATACAGTTCTAAGTGACAATCAGCTGTAGGTTGGATGTTCAATCCTGGCCAAAGACGATAATAACAGAATACTTAAAATAGCTTAACACTTGTACCTGGTTATGGTTAAGGAAATTAGAAGAGTCTACCCCAGTAAATTGAATAAAGGGTTTGGTTTGAAATTCCATGAAGGCTCCTGAATTTGAAAAGAAGGTTCCCGAGTTAAAAAATAACAGAATACTTGTACCTGGTTAGGGTTAATGAGAAGAGTCTACCTGAGTAAATTGAATAAAGGATGCAGTTCAAAGTTCCATGAAGGCTCCTGATTATGACATAAAGGTTCCTGAGTTCAAGAAAATTCCCAAATTTGACAAGAAACACCTGAAGAAAAATGGAGTGCACATTGACCAAAATGTTGTGTATATAACAATAAAGATGAGGAAAACAATCCAAAAAGTCCAAATAATACAAATTATCAATTTCTTTCTCTGTAAAGAAAATCTAAATTTGTTTCTCAGTAAAATCAAAACAAATTATTTCTCATAATTTGTTTAAAGGATATTATCAATATTGTATTCCACATTGCCTCATCAAAAAAAAAAAAAAAAGACAAAAAGGAGATCATGTTGAAAAATAAATATTTACTGTGTAAATCTTTAGACAGTGGACATACTGACATACCAATATGCAACAATACTTTTGTTTTCTGATGAAAAATGATTATTAAACAAGAGATAGTATTTTTTTTTTGTTTTTTTGTTTTTTAAATTTGTTTTTGTTTTTTTGTTTTTGTTTTTTTCTTTTGGCTACTGTTATTCTCAGAGGAACATCTATTCAGCATCTGACAGACAAGACTTAGTTGGATTCTGAAGAGAATGATATTTCCACTGTCATAAGCCTATCTTATGAATATAGAACTTAAACTATAGATATAAGTGGATATTTATAAATCCATAAAAAGAATTCAACTGTGCTATGACTATATATAAAACAGAGCTTCAGTCTCTATTCATGTAATCAGAGGCCAAACAGATTGTTTCATGATGAGCAAACTTGAATTTTATTACAAATCTGAAAATAACTTTCAATACTGTTATCCAGGGAATAGCTACACATCATTCCCATCATGCATCTGAAATTTATTTGTATTTTTTGACGTCTTTTAATTCAGTTGTTTTCAGGCTGTCCATAATGATTTGAAAAGTACAAAAATGCATTGAGAAATAAACACAAGTTTACAAAAAAAACAAAAAAAATAAAGGAAAATACTATTTTCAGATGAAACTGCAAATATCTTCTATTTTTATAAAAAAAAGAAGAAATTTTCACATTTGTTTAAACTTTATCCAAATCTTGATTATGGATAAGCATATCTATTTTTGTTTGTTTTGCACTTTGTTTTGATATTTGGTCATTTTTAGCTTCTTTTTAGAAAAAAAAAAAAAAAAAAGAATAAAAAAAAAGAATCTATTTTAGAACTGACTGATCAATTAGAGACTACAATCAACTGATGCTTTTCATTAGTCATGGTCTATTTTCGCTACTGCCAGCTTCTTCTCTGACTTGAGTCTTTCAATGAATGCTTCAATAAAGAAGCCATTGTCTTTGCTAGAAAGAACCCTTCCTAATTGGACTGCCAGTTGAAATTAGGACATTTCAAGCAATTATTCATTTTTTTCTTTTTTTAGATTTGGAAATTAAAATAAATAAGATAAAAGGTTCAGTTTCTTTGTTTTTTCACTCTTTGCCTACTTTAAACCACTCACAATGGCTCTCCCATTACTGTGATCCTACCACAAACCTCTAGAAGTGGCTCTTGCATATGTCACTTGTTACAGTAATAGTAGGACTTTATTTGAATAGAATAAATTCTGAAGTTTCAATTTATGTGTGTTTCCCCATTTTAAAAAAGACTTTGTGTTAACTCTTTGCTTACTTTAAGCCACTCACAGAGGATCTCCCACCACACCCAAGAAACGTGCAAAAACTGATGGTCAGTTCATTATAATTGAGCAGAAGGACTCAGATTACAATCGTAATAAAAGGACTGTATTTGTATAGATTGAGTTCTGAGTTGAATAGATAGTGAATTTTGAAATATCCCATCATAAAGGTAAAAAATACCTAGAAGATTTGGTCTAGTTGTAGGGGAAATATGGTAGGCAAAGAGTTAATTATATATCAACTTTTGTGGGTTATTTAATGCCAAATAGTCATCATCTATTTTAGTTACTGCCAGATGACCATGGCAACATTACAAAGTAATGTCACACGCATCCTCCCCCTTCTCTCTCTCTGTCTCTGTCTCTCTCTGTCTCTCTCTTCTCTCTCTCTCTCTCTCTCTCCTTGATGTAGCTTAACTTTCTATAAATGTAAAGAAAAATATTATGTTAATAGTTAATCTTCTGAAACCAACAGAGGCAAAATATTAATTGAATTTAATTGTCTGTGTTTGTTATTCACTTTTCCAATGTTTTTTCTGATATCTTGTCAGATTTTTCCTAATTTTTTAATTTTCTTCATATATATATATATATATATATATATATATATATGTACATACACACACATATACCAACCCCTCCACATGAATAGGATGTGACACAAGGTCAATTTCTTCTTTTATAGTAACAATTACCATTTGTAATCAGTTGATGTAAATAATTAATTGACAAGAAAAATTGTAAAAATAAGCATCTATGATCCAAAGTTTTGACTTCTTACCTAGTGTACAGATTTTTCAGCTGACATTGCATAATTAATAGATGACTTAGATGAGGTTCAATGCTATTCTTAAATGGCTAATTAAATGCCAATAATTATTGATTGCTCTGCCATTAGAAACTTGAAAAAAAGAAAAAGAAAAAAAAGAAAAATCAAGTCTAGACGATTACAACTTGCAAAACAAGGAAAATAGAGCTAAACCTTCCTTCAGCCCACACAGATGTTGAGGTGTTTGAAGTCTAGAATATTTTTAGCTTAACTTCAGGGGGGACCCCATTACCCCCAAGGCAACAATCAGTATCAATGCCTGAGGGTCTTGACACTCCGCTTTAAAAAAAAACGACCTTGTGTCAAATCTTGCCTATTAGCAGGGATATAAGGTAAATAGCTTGGCGTCTTTTTCTTTTTTTTTTATATTTACCTAACAACGATACTCAGCATTACTTTTTATTGCTATAGCGGGGTGCAAAAATCACTTAGCATTTTAAAAAGGGGAGGAGTCATTATGGCGTAGTGGCTAATGTGCTGTACTGCAACATCATAGTAAGTGAGTTCAAACTCTAGTCATGCTATTTTCACTTTAAGACTCTTGGGAAAGTTATAAAGCCCCTCATCCTTTCAGCTATGGGTTAAATAGTATCACTACTGTTCTTCTACAAGGATGGCTTTGGCATTAAATAAGCCATGTAGGTTGATATGCAATTAATCAAAGAAAACAAACAAAACAACCATTTTGAAAAATAAATATTTTTTGTTCATTATTGTTGGTATCAGCCAAACATCTAGAGAGTCTATTCCCTTTTTGCTAGTGCAATTTTTAGATGGTAGCAACCAATCTAGGAGAAGGAAAACAATGAATTCAAAACTGTCAGACTCGGCTTAAGAAATTGACCTTGTATCACATCCTACTTGTGCAGAGGGGTTGGTAATATATATATATATATATATATATATATATATATATATATATATAGTATCCAATTGCCACTATAACATTTCTGTTGCAGTGGCATCAGTAAATTATCCAAAAGTGCTCAATATATTAAAGGCTTAGAGTAGTTATAGTAATAATATTAATTATTATAGTAGTTAAGGGTCTACCATAGCTTAACTAAGGAATTACATTGACTTAGTTAAGCGTAGGATAGGGTCCTGATGAAATCATTTGGATTGAAACCATGGTAGACTTTTAACTCTTTTCCTCTACTACTATAACTAATATCATTACTATATATACACACACACACACACACACACACACACACACACACACACACATATATATATATATATATATAATATATATATATATATATATATATTCAATAAATGAAGGAAAAAACTTTAAATTTGCTTTATTACAATAATTTATTTCATTGAGAGATATAAACCATTGTTTTTTGGGAATTTTTTCAG
Organism: Doryteuthis pealeii; assembly: GCA_023376005.1. NCBI lineage: Eukaryota > Metazoa > Mollusca > Cephalopoda > Myopsida > Loliginidae > Doryteuthis > Doryteuthis pealeii. Next base: position 102,307,420 of record CM042148.1, read on the forward strand.
TAATATCAATGATTTTGCTCATGCCTGAAGATGCCACAGTAATGCAGTTAATAATAAAATTAAAATAAAAAATAATAAAAAAAATATAAAATAGAAATAAATTATTGAATGTATTGCTCTGTCCATCCACTCCCTGGCACATGGAGCTCTCATGACTGTTTACCTGCATCACTACAGTTAAACTGCACATGGAAAGATCCTAATTATCAAGAGAAAAATAATATATATATATATATATATATATATATGTGTGTGTGTGTGTGATTCTATTATCCAAAGTCAGTAAACTTTCTTGATATTTCATCTTTTACTTCATCGGTTCAGTTTATTTTTATTTGCATAAGAAAAAGATTTTTGGAAAAAGAAACAAGTTTTGACCCCCCCCCAAAAAAAAAATGTTTTTATATTGATCAAGCATAAAGATACAATTAGGTAGTTCTTTCAAAAATATTGACACACTCTCTGCCCTCCCCTCCCTTCCCTTCCCTTCCCTTCAGTCCCATACATAAATTGTTTTATTCTAACTTGCTTCACACCATTTTACCAATTCCCTTCATTATTTACTTGGTTGCTTTGAAAACAATGGCAGAAAAAAAAACTACAATAAACAAAAAACTACAATATCCATCAAAAAGAAGAGAAACAACATCCAAACATGCCTTTGCTTTTAACTAGGAAAAAGAAAAAAAAATTAAAAAAAGATACAAGAGTTTAGTTTTTGCTCCCTACCAGAGCAACCACCTCACTGTGCACAACTTGCAAAAAGAAACAGAATTCTTCTTGATATGTCGCCTTTATGTTGGAATCCTGGTTTGTTTTTTTTTCTCCTTTATTTTTTTCTCCTTTATTTTTTTCCTTTTTTTTATTTATTCATTTTTTTTTTTTTTTCATGGAAGTTTAACCTCTTCTGGCTCCATTTATCACTGGAATCTTCAAGCAGCCATAGGCATGTCTGCAAGCACGCACATTCCTCATATTTTTGGAATTCAAGCTGTTCTTTCTTTGTTCACTTTCTTATTTTCCATTTTTCTTCCTCTTTGGAGATCTTCTCAAGAATATGACCTCGAGCATTAAGTTTATTTCACTTTTTACATGCACCGATAAAGATCTGGAAATTCAACCATTGGAAGGATGCCAACTGAAATTAATATTTCTTGTTTGTGTGCTTAAAATACTAATACCAGTTCCAATGCAGTAGGTGCATGCATGTACTTATGCATGCACTTGTGCATGAGAAAAGAACACACACACATGCACACACACACACACACGTGTGCGTGTGTGTGTTTCTTTGAGTGTACCTATAACTGCATCAAAGAAAGAGAGCGTATTGGGACAGGTTAAGAAACATGTACACAAGCAAAGGAGAGCAAATTTAAATTGATGGCAAACCTGAGCATCAAATAATTATTAATAACTATACAAATGCTGCAAGAATTAAATTTCCAAGAAAATATACCTATCTTAAATTTACAAATAATCTACAAAAATGGTGTATGCTCCAAAAGTAAGACCTCCTATTCTTTTTCATTGAAAGAGATAAAGGGAATACACTAACACCTTTAGATAAAGCTAGTTTTCAGCTATGAAATATTATTTGGTTTGGTTTGGTTTGTTTTACGGCATATCAACCTCGGTGGGTCATTTAATGCCGATAAAGTTTTGAAATAAAGTCATTCTTAATGTATAGTACAATTTTGTTTCATAAACTCATGTTTTTCTATTCAACCCATAGATGGGACCCTAACAGCTACTACCACTCTGGGTCAGAGTGGACCAGGAAGCAATGGTGATGAAGGGGTGCTCCACATTCCCCAAACCTCCAGAACTGGAACCTCACCATCAGATAGAGTTTAACGGCATTCCCAGGACATGTAGACCCTCAGTCACTGCCTTCTAGCACCCATATGATAAAAAGTGTGTTGGGGCTTGCCATAAGGGCAATAGGGTTGGGAAAATCATATAGGTGCTAGGGCTTCACGTGACCAGCCAATTGATTGGGGGGGGGGCCTCTCCGACCGCCTGTCTAGCCCAAGAAAAGCCTAAAGTGGAATATTGTAAGTCATGGACTGCTCAGCCATCTGGGTTCTATCCTTAAGCATCACAGGTTGCCACCCATGGCCAACAGGTGGCCCCATTGGGGGAGTCTTACCACTCTAGGGGGGTAGTCGGTGCATTCTAACGCCCCAGCCGACAGGGTGGAAACATTATTTGTACACATATATTTACCCAACCCTTCTACATGAGTAGGATGTGATACAAGATCATTTTTTTTAAGTGGAGTTTAGCAAGTTTGAATTCCCCATTTTCTTTCTCCTAGACTGGTTGCTTAACCAAGGTTAAAGAGCTCAGTACCCATAACAGGAGGGAGAATAGATGGTTGCATACCTTTCCTAAGTTTATTAGTGAAATGCAAACAGCCTCATCCAGGATTTGAATTCAGGTTGGCGAGCCCATTTCTTAAGACAATAACCGTAACACAATGCACCTCAAATCTATTTATATCAGTATTGACTGCACATTTTCACCAGCAATAAGTGAGAACCTGTATGTCTCTTCAAAAGTATTAACGGATATACAGTAATACCTTACCCTACATCGTTAATTGGTTCCCGTTAAAAAATGACTTAAGTTGAAGTAGGCATTATTTAGATGCAATTTTGGTGTAGCCTAACCTATTTTTTTCATCCAATATATATATATATATATATATATATAAAGATATATATACATATAAAATACAAATTTGCAAGGTTATTCATAGTCAAGTCTTTCTCCAAGACTGATTGTCTAACCAAGGTTAAAGAGCCCAGCCCATCCTACTATTTACCTATAGCTGGAGAGAAAATAGTTGGATTCATACCTTTCACAAGAGTATTAGTGATTGTATTAATATCATGGGAAATGCAAACAGCCTCATCCAGGATTTGAACTCCATTTCATCAAGAGTATGTGTATATTTCTTTTATTTTTACTAAATAAATTAATGGATTTGTTAGCCAATTGACATGATTTCACCTTCAAAGAAATTAATGTTAAAAAAAGCAAACAACCATGTCTTTAGTATTATTTGGATTATTAGGACTATTGTCCTCATCTTTATTGTCATCTGTATAAAGTTTCAGCCAATATGACCTCCAGCCTTCTTCAGGTATTTCTTGTCAGAGTCAGGAGCCTTCTTGAACTTAGGAACCTTTTTTCAAACTCTGGAACCTTCTTGTCATAATCAGGAACCTTCTGGAGCCATCACGGAACTTTGAACCCAACCGTTTATTCAATCCATGGGGTATCCTGTTCTCATTCAGCTAACCATCGCTGGAGTACAGGTATTAAGCTGTGTTAATTATTATTCTTTGTTACTGTTGCTCTTGACCAGGATTGAACCTGCTGCCTAGAGATAACTGTCACTTAGAACTGTCTTAACCCAACGCCTTTATCCACTATGCTATGTGTCCAATAATCCAAATAATACTAATCAAGCCTCATCTAAAACATTTAGAGAAACAACCGTGTCTTTCTATCACTTTTGAAAACAATTATAGAGAAATCAGTTAAGAGAAATCCCACAACGAATAAACTGTCCTTTCCATTTCTTTTCACCAAGCAAACAGTAAAAAAAAACAATTTCTGGTATTCCCTGTTTGTGCATGATATAAAGTATAATTGGCCAGGATGAAAATGATTTAAATAAAAGAAATGTTTAAAATGTATCAGTTCAGACAGTTTATCATTGCAGACCATTAAATCTCAGTGTACACTAATGGTTTGGACATTTACAACTTATGCAGAGGAAATGCATTTTTATTGTAAAATTGAACCTTTAGATATTCATCCTCAACCATGTATAAACTCATGAAACTTAGAGATGCCTCATCTAACATATAAATCTTAATAACTGTACCATCGCCTACAGAGATCAGCAAGGGGCATTGGCCTCCCACATGAACTCAAATAAAACTGAGTTAATGTGTTTTAAACAAGACATCTCCACATTGGATGGCAAGCCTCTGAAATTAGTAAACCACTTTACATACCTAGGTAGTAATATTTCATCTACAGAAAGTGATGTTAATATATGCGTAAGAAGGCATTGACTTTTATAGACAGATGATTGATTATATGGAAATTTGATCTCTGTGATAAGATAAAGCAAGAATTCTTCCTAGTTGTAGCTGTGTCAGTGCTACTGTATGGCTGCACCACTTGGATTTTAATGAAATGCTTAGAGAAAAAGCTAGATGGGAACTGTACAAAGATACTGCATGCTGTTTTGAACAAATCCTGGAAGGAGCACCTCATGAAAGAGAAGCTGTACAGCCAGTTGCCTCCTATCACAGACACCATCCAAGTAAGATAAGCAAGACATTCTGGACACTGCTGGAAAAGTAAGGACATTAACACCATGATGGGACACTCTATTCTTTGGAAAAGTATTAATCTATTCTCCCTCAAGCTATGGATAAATAGAGATTTATTTAATGTCAAAGCATTTAGAAGAAAAGTAACTGTACTATTGCAATGGGGGGGGGGTATTAGTCCAAAAGTAAATGTGATAACACAACTGGAGTTTAAACTCTTTTACTACAATGTCATAGTCCAGCATGTTAGACATAACACCACAAGGAAAATCCCCCATTTCATCATTAAAGCTAACTGAGCTATTTTTTTCATGTTCGTTGGCTATGATGGAAAAGTGTTGTATACCCAACACTGGGTATATAATCAAAGAAGAAACTTGGGTGATAGAGACAGACAGACAGACAGAGATTAGAGACTTATTTGTTGCTTCATTTCTTCTTTACTGCTTCTGCTAATTTGTCTGGCCGCCATCTCGTTGCTATGGTCTTTTAACTGCTTCTTCTTTTTCTTAACTAAGGGCTAACTTTAGTCATTGTAATTAATTAATTCACAAGACATTTTTTCTTGATCAAGTTTCTTTATTTAGTCAAGCCCATATCTTTCTGCATGGATGAGATATCAACCCCAGCAGAGAGAGGCACATCCTCTCTGCTCAGAAGTCAGGTTGTATTTAAAATCTATCTCCAGTCACGTGTTTATCGTAACATGTTCTCCAGGGGGATATAACCGTCTTGGTAGTTTTCCACTCCCTGATCTTAATGCCAATGGCCCCTTATTTAGCTACAGGGTCTGTCAACAATTTATAACACTATAAATTGTAACAAAACCAGGCTGGGGCATTAGAATGCTCTGACTGCACCTCTGCAGAGGGGTAAGCCTCCCCCAATTTTGCCGTGGGTGGCGACCTGTGTTGCTTAAGGACGGAGTCTTGGTAGATGAGCAGTCCATGACATGCAACACTCCACTTAGAACCTTACTTAGGCTAGATGGGCGGTCGGAGAGGCCCCCTCCGATCAATCGGCTAGTCATGTCAAGCCCTAGCACCTTTATGATTTTCCTAACCCTATTGCCCTTATGGCAAGCCCCAACCCCTTTTTATCATAGAAGGTGGTGACTGAGGGTCTACATGTCCTGGGAATGACAAACTCTAACTGATGGTGAAGTTCCAGTTTTAGAGGTTTGGGGAATGTGGCGCACCCCTTCATCACCATTACTCCCTGGTCCACTCTGACCTGGAGTGGTAGTACCTGTTAGGGTCCCATCTATGGGTTGAATAGAAAAATGTATTCCTAAAAAAATTGTATTATCCATTAGGAATTGATTTATTTCAAAACTTTATCAGCATTAAATGACCCACTGAAGTTGATATGCCATAAAACAAAACCAAATCAAAACCAAACCAAGTAAAAGCGGGTTAGGTTGTGCACATATGTTCATTGTGCTTTTGCGCTTAATCTTTGTATTATTTGGATTTTTTTGACTATATTGTTATATACACGTTTTGTCTGATATGCCCTCTGACCTTCTTCAGGTGTGTCTTGTCAAACTCAGGAGCCTTCATAGAACTTTGAACCGAACTCTTTATTCAATCCATGGGGGTAGACTGTTCTCATTCTGTTAACCATGACCAGGTACAAGCATTAAGCTATGTTAAGTATTCTGTTATCATCGCCCTTGGCCAGGATTGAACCTGCAACCTACAGATGATTGTCACTTGAACTGTATTAACCCAACCTTTATATCCATTGCACCATGTGTTCAAATAATACAACTTATCAGGTTTCATCTAAAAAATTCAGACCAATATATCTTTCAGATTATTTCGATATTTCGGACTATTATCCTCATCTTTATTGGTATCTGCACAACATGTTGGCTGATGTGCCCTCCAATGAGGACAATAGTTCGAATAATACAAATTATCAAGCCTCATCTCAAAAATTCAGAGAAATAGTATATAGGTCTTTGGTCTTTTGTTCCAGGCAATGCCAGGAACTGCTGATAGTATTATACAAAACAGATAAGCTGTCCAGTATTTAAAAACCTAACCTATCTGTCCACCTTTCCATTTGTCTAGTATCAACTGAGGTACAAAGTCTGAAAAACCTAATAAATTCCGATAATGTCTTCTAGAACAAATCCTGAACCTTTTTGGCACCGTTCAATTTGATATTCCTTAATTCAACAAAACCAAAAGAGATTCAAAGCAAGGAATTTCCACAAGTCCAGAATCACTTAACCCTTTGCTTTTCCTGTCTTTTGTAGCTTTGTTTTATTTCTCTGTTAATCCTAGAAAAGCTAATATGACGTGTCTTTACAAGGTTTATTAGAAAAGGAAAAAAAAAAGAAAAAAAGAAAAAGAGAAAGAGCAACAAAGAGATAAGAGAAGAAATGTTTTTTCTTTTTTTTCTCTTTTTGTTTTTTTTTTCATCTGTTTGTGTGGTCAGGAGTTTGAAAGGATATAAAGTTTGAAGTGGACAGTGGTGTTATAATGGAACAAGTTATTTGCTGACAGACAGACAAGCACTTGTGAGTCAGCAGGAAGAGATCAAGAAGGATTATTCTGATCTAGACATGTCAATCAGTTAAACATAAGAATACGATTGATACCTATAGTGGCCAACAAAGCTAAAGTAATCAGTTATACATATATATATACATATATATATATATATATATATATATATATATATATATATATATATATGTATTTGATGTGTGTGTGTGTTTACATATGCATATAATACAGACAATTGTAAGTATATAAATAGTTTGTCTGTATACATTTTGAAAATTTTATATCATTATGACTACATGTATGATTATGCATGTATGTACATATATATATATATATATATATATATATATATATATATATATAATATTTTTTGTTTATTTTTGTATGTTGGTATGATTTAATGTTTCTGTGTACACACACAGATGTATATGCATATGTATATATATATATATATATATATAAAACTTTGAATTTCTATATGTACAATATATCTATTTTGCATGATATATATTTTTGGTATATGTTTAAAATGTAAAAATGTTTTGTCTGTATGTGTATGTATATATATATATATGTATATATATATATATATATATATATATATAGTTTTAATAATATATAGATGTATAAAGTTGTTTGAGTGAATATGTACGTGTATAGGGGTATGAATATTTGATTTTATCAATATACAGACACAGAATTATTTGAATGTTTAAAGTGACACCCTCCACATAAGCTCTGTCCCGTAACTACTTACCCATTCACAAATATATATAATTATTTTTACACACACAAATATATATGTGTGCACATATGCACCCATATATTACTGTATGTTTGTGTATATACATATGTAACAATGGATTTGTGTGTGTGTGTGTAAATATGTATAGACAATGTTTGTTTCTATATGATAAATGTATTTTTGGTATGTTTGTTTATATTTGTTGGTAGTTTGAATATGGTTAAAATGTAAAAGGGTTTGTGTATTGTGTTTGTGTACATATATATATATATATATATATATATATATATATATATCTTTTGAGTGAATATATGTATTTGTGTGTTCATAATTTATATATATATATATATATATATATATATATATACACACACACATACACACGCATTTACATGCAGTCTTGTATATATCTCTATATCAATATACAGACACATGGAATTGTTTGAGTGTATAAAATGACACCATGCACACAAGTTCCCTTACCAGATCCACTCACCCACCCACAACTATATATGTCATTATTTTTACATCTATCATATTCTTCCTAAATCTGTTCTCAATATAGTTTGCCTTGTTTACCAAAAGATGCATTTGAATTTGATGAGTTGTCATTTTCAGAGTGCTAAAGATTCAAAGTTTTTATGAGGAGACTTTCTAAATTTGTTTTTGTACTATGTAAGTTATTCCAATGACTTCACCTTGAAGATTTATACAATGTCTAGACAAATGCTCTTTCCTCTCTTTTTCTCTCTCTCTCTATATACACCTACACATACATGTACATACCTAGAAATTCTTCTCACTTTCCCTTAATGGATTGGATTTCCCTAAATAAATCAAGGCCAATTTTTGTTGCAAGTGCCTTTCAATGTTTTACAATACAAACAGATTCACTTCTCAGATAACAAATCTATATGAAGAAAAAGTGGAAGTGAATCTGACAATATGTAATATTATAAAATTTGAAAAAACACAAATTTCATTAACGAATGATGTTTAACATATTTTAACATCAACAAAAGCAGCCACATACTAAAAGCAGAAGCTCACAGACTTTTTTTTTCATTAATAATTTATTTTTCCTTAAACCAACTAAGGCCCTGAGGAAGGTTTGTTAAACAAACCGAAACACTGCAGCGTCGGCTTATTAAACATTATTCATTAATGAAACTTGTGTTTTTTCAAATTGTATTATATTACATAACAATGTACATATCAATACTCATGTTTCTTAAAAGTACAACTGTTATCATCTTGCAACACCCTCTGGTTAAAAATAAGACCGTCCAAATTGGCCAGTGATGAGACTCCAGTTCTGGTTTACTCCTTCATTGCAATTACTCCTAGGTTAATTCTGATCCATGCTAGGGTTTCATTAATTAGTCAAGCATCATCATCATGTCACCCCATTAACACAGATTCCCATGACTCTCTCTTGCCACTCTCCCTATCAGTCATCACTCCTGGTAGGTCCTCTGCATGGCATCCAGTATCCATACAGAGCTGATTGATCTGTTTAAAAATCATTCATATATGATAGGATAGTGTTAAAAAAAATCCTTAAAACACAACTGCACAAAAAACATAAATATGAATGTACAATGAATGCAATTCCCTAATGTCTAGGCATATAATAAACCTAGAAGCATTGACATGTTGTTAGAATTAATTAATTAACAGGTTGCTTTTGTTGCTAAGCACTTAAAAAAAACATCAAAAGTATAAAAATACTTTCAATATATGCCAATATCTTATTATAATGGAGATTCAGCATCTATCTGTCTGTAACTGAAACTACATCAGTGCTTACATCACAAGTTCATCAATGAGTCTAATTTAAAGTCAAAATCCTTAATTAACTCATAGAATAAATCTTATTTATTAACAAGGCCTCTAAAAAAATCTGAGTCAGATTTGCCTCAACACAGCCCATGTTGTTAGCACATTTAAAATCCTGCAATGTGTCTTATATATTACTAAGAAATAAAGGTTTACATAATATGATGTGGTTAATTTGCAAACTGGGTTTAATAAATAATTACTTGGTGTTACTGATCTCTAATATTATGGTTTTATTCTCCAACATATTAAAATTAATCCTATGAATGATTTTATATAAAAAAATAATCAAAATATAATTAAAATAAGTGTAATCTTTTCATATGAGTTCTTATTCAATTTTGTTAGTCTTTCTAATTTAATATGTTCTCATTACATTAAAAATACTTATGCCTGGAGGTATAAGTATTTTTTCAGCCTACTTTTATACTGAAAAAGGTAATTTTTTGTGGGGCGTGGGGTGGAGATGAGGGGCGAGGGGGAGTACTGAGTGATAGTATTTCATCGTGCATTTGGATATTACCTTTTCATCAATGCAGATTCAACGAGACACTACGTACCTGCAAAGCCACTCTCTTTGCAGCCCACTCACAGAAGAACAGGAGTGCTTTCCTACAGAACAGCATCTCCTTCCCACTCCCTAAAATTACCTTTTCATTATAAAAGTAGACTGTAAAAATAATTTGGTCTTCACAATAAATTTTGACAAAGCTTTGCTAAATACTGAGGCGAAATATCAATTGAATTTAGTTGTTGTGTCGTTATATCCACTTTTTCCTCTATTTTCAACTACAGAGAGAAGTCAGTATCAAGAAGTTGCATCTCAGAATACTTAATGTCCCAAAATTTTCTGACATAGCTAAGTATAGCAGAGAAAACTATCCTCAAATGATGATGAATGAATGAATGATTGGGATAGTCAACTTGCATTAGTGTCATGTCAATAGGAAAGCAAATTTGATTGATCTTGAATTAACTTACAAGTGAATGAATCTTACAGAAATGTGCTGAAGCCTCTCAAAGTTGAACTGTGAAAATCTCTATGCAGTTTCTTATTAAGATATGACTAAATTGGGAAACTGTTATGCACCATATTATTTATAGATTCTCAGAGAACTTACCAAGTCTTTAAACAATATCAATATTTTATTTGGTAAAGCATCTGACTAGGAACCACAAGGTTCTGTGGGTGATACCTACCCTCATCAACCAGCACATGAGAAGCACAGCTTAGATCTGTGGTATTTCCTGGAACTTTCAATTCTTTAAACATTATCAATAGCTCAGTTGCTAGAGCATCTGCTAGGAACTGCAAGTTTCCGGGTGTGATACCGGCCCTCATCAACTCAGCACATGAGTAGCACAGCTAAGATCTGTGGTATTTCCTGGAACTTACCAAGTCTTTGAACAATATCAATAGCTCAGTTGCTAGAGCATCTGCCTAGGAACTACAAGTTTCCGGGTGTGATACCGGCCCTCATCAACTCAGCACATGAGTAGTATGGCTACATTTTTGCATTGCATCTTGAACAATTTGGATGGTGTGATTTTTAACTAGGATGCAGGATGATAATGGATGGAAAATTTAGGAACAAGTGTATTAATATATAGATATTTACCAACCCCTCCACATAAGTAGGATGTGATACATTCAAAATTGACTGATTCAATATATTTCAGCATTTCACAATATATTTGAATGTATTTACCAACTACTCCACATGAGCAGGATGTGACACAAGGTCAATTTCTTTAATGGAGTTTAATGGGTTTGGAGTTTTCCTTCTCCTGGATTGGTTAAAGAGCTAAGTCTGCACTACTAATTACCCAATTTTAGATTTATGATCAAATCATGCTTACAAACCACTTGTTCCTACTAGATTAGCAAAGTTAAGCAATGCTGTGTCTTATGTGGTAGCAAGAGGTTTTAATGTTTTAGGTTTAAATTTAACACAATGAAACTTGTGTAAAGGTTAATATTATCTTGAAATTTTTTTGTCCATTCAAAAGAAGAAATGTTAACAAAAACTCCTGATGATTTTTAAAAAAATGTTCTGCTTACGGAAATAATGAAAATTATAACGAAAAACAATGTTTACATTTTTGCACTATTAAATCAATTGAAATTTAATGGAGCCAAAAAAAAGTTATAACGAGAGGTTTTTTTAAAAATTCTATGAAAAATCAATTAATGGTCTGATTTTCATTAAGTTTTCCATAATTATTTAACTTTTGATGAAAATATGTCTGAAATAGTTTTTTCTTAAAATATATTAGGGGAATTTTTTTTTACAGGGTCTACTTTCACTATTTTATTTTATGAAATATGAAAAAATGAACTGACAAAAATGATTTTTATTTTTTCCTATAAAGATAAGAGTCTGTGGTTATTCTTGGTGTGTGTCCTAGGATTTGCTTTTAACCCCATCTTATTTAGTGGTCACAAGGAATTCAAGGAACGAAAAAGGAAGAGACAAAGACAGAAGGTGGTTTTATGATATAGGCTTTATTCACCGGTCATAGACACCACATGGCAAGGAAATATCTCCCTGTCAGTAGTAGTGACTAGACACAGTTAAGGCTAAACTTGAATGGCAAAGAGCATGTCTTGGGGATTGGAAGTGGTTCCTTTTTCCTGCACATGCTCAGAGTGTTCTTTTGGTGAAGGCTCATGAGAGTTTTTTTTTTTTTTTTTTTTAAATTTTCTTTTCTTGTAATCCCCACAGACTGTTCAGTATTTTAAATGGTTGACCACTTAAAAATAGCAGGTATTGTAAGCAATCTGAGGCCTTTGTGCTGAGTAAATTAAAATTCTTTTAGCATATATTCTGTTATGCCAAGTATGGCTTATTTTGGGAATTGAATAATCAGTTGGTGTGTATGTATGTCCGGAGTAAACTAAGAAAATAAAACAATTAACGACAAAGTAGATATATATACACATTCACTATCACCAGATCTTGCTTTTTGAGCAAAAATAAGGAATGTTTGATTTATATTAGTGAAGATGATTAAAAAATAGAATTTAAATGATAACAGCATATAATTTTTTTGCATTTAATATCTTAAATGGTAGACATTAATTTTTATCTTTTCAAAATTGGCTGTATCAACGCAAGGTCATTTTTAGATATGGATTTTAATGGGGCATACTACGAGGATCCAGCACATGATTCAATAATAATGGATCTGTGAGACTAACCTTTTTACTTCCTCCACTACCCAGGCAACGCCAGGTAGCCATTTCTAGTCATTTATAATGCATTCTCTGAAAATGAATAGAATTCTGATTGAAGCAGTTTGATCAGAGTTGGATATAGCTTTTATAATTGCTCAAAGATTTAATTGTAGTAAAATACGCACTACTGTTGTTAAATGGCTTTATTAATTGAATAACTGATTTAATAATCATTAAGATTGCAGAAGATTTTGCTAAGGAAAAGAGGTGATGGTGTTTATATGAGAAAATGTCAACTTAGCCAAGGAACACAAAAGGAAAGATAATTTAATGGCTTTTCATAACATGATTATGACCAAAAATAATTTGCATAAAATATGAATTCTTCTCTGATTTTAGATAGTTCAAATCATTAGCAGGAAATGTATAATGATTATATTTAGATAAGCAGACCATTGGTAGTAAGCTTGATTCTCACTGGGCACCCCACACTTCTGGCCTTGTGCCACATCTAAGCTAAGCTTACTAAATAACTATATCTATCCAACCTGTGAACCTATAGGGTTTCTCACTGTAACAGCCTGCTTTCAATTTTGACTATTTTGCTATTTAAAAAAAAGATACTGTATATTTAGGTGGTACCGAAAATATAAAGAAGAAAAAGACCTACAACCATTAAATATATGCGCTAGTTCATAGATCTATCCAACTTGGGCACATCACTTGGAGTAATGGTTAGCAAACTCGATTTGCAGACTATTGTTAGTGAGTTTGATTCTCACTGGGCACCCCACACGTCTGGCCTTGTGCCACATCTAAGCTAAACTTAGTAAATAACTATATTTAAAGTACAATGTGATTTTATATGTGATGTCTGGCTATCACATGATATAATTTTGTAAAAGAATAACTATACAATCAACAGATTTGCATGGTTAACTATTCGTTAGACATATATACAAGGGTGAGTCAAAAAGTAATGCCATTTTGTTTCGGACAGGTATGATTACAGCTTCATTTTGATGTATGATACATTGTATCATACATCAAAATGAAGCTGGTCCTCTGTGAATCACATCCCTACTCCTCTACATAGTTACCATTTCACTCAATAGCAATGTTTCACTTCAAATGAGAGCATGTATTCCTGCCCCGTAAATTTCTGTTGACTGTTCTTTGAGCTACTTCTTCACTACAGATTTCATGGGTCCGGAGAGATAATATATCTTTGGCCTCTTGAAAGAGGGTTTGAGAGGCAAACATTATTCAAGTGACGAGGAAGTGAAATCTGCAGTGAATAAGTAACTATACCTGTCCTAAACAAAATGGCATTACTATTTGACACACCCTCATACATGCCCATGCTCATTGTGTAATGGTTATTGTTGTTGGATATGGACGCTGTAACATGATTTTGAATCCAACTATTCTCCCAGTAGCTATGGGTAATTAGTTGGGGAAAAGTATATATACATACACTTTGGATGTGCTTGTGGTATAATTGTTATCATTGAAGAAAACAGACTAGGCGGTTTAAATTTCCCATAGTGCTAATACCCTTGGGAAAGGTATGCATCCAACTATTCTCCCTCCAGCTATGGGTAAATAGCAGGCTAGACTGGGCTCTTTAACCTTGGTTGAGCAACCAGTCTAGAGAAAGGAAAACTCTGAATTCAAATCTGTTAAACTCCACTTAAGAAATTGACCATGTATCACCTCCTACTCATGCGGAGGGGTAAATACATACATATATACATACACTTCTAGGCTATTTGCATTTCATGTAGCACTAATACACTTGGGAAAGGTATGCATCCAATTACTCTCTGTCCAGTCATCAGTAAATAGTAAGAAAGATTGGGCTCTTTAACTGTTACTAGGAAAACTCTGAATTCAAAATTGTTAAACAATGCTTATAAATTGACCTTGTGTTACATCCTACTCATATAGAGGGTTTGGTAAATAGATACTCTGCTTAAAAGTCCTTGTGACACATTCTGTCCATGTTGGAGGGTTGAGTAAATATATATAAATAATGAGTAAATATATATATACATACATACAAGGTGTGTCAAAAAAGTATCGTATTTTGACACACCTTGTATTCTTAAAAAATAACGTTCCATTCATTCTTCATTTCTATCTTGGTAAATACAGCTTTAAAACTTTTTTGACATTTTTTATCCTGAAAAAAAAAAATGAATGAATGGAATGTTGTTTTTCTTTTTTTCAGAATACAAGGTGTGTCCAAAAGTACAAAAAAATCTCAATACTTTTTTGACACACCTTGTATATATATATATATATATATATATATATATACACTTGAATCTGAGAGAGAAGTTTTGATTCACCCACAAATAATCCTGTCTGTCTGACAGGGACTCTACTAGTTTGATATATAAAACACGTATTTTATTAATATGATGAAAGGAGTCTATATGCGCCTTAAGTCAATCTTAGGACATTTTTCTCTTGACACTCTTTTATTAGAATTAACACAGAGAAGAAAAAAATATTACCATTCTCATAAGTTCAGCGCTGAAGTTGGTTATTACATAAAATACAAATAGAAATCATCCCATCATGTAAATTGGCAATAATTCAAGAAGCCACAAGACATTTCCTTGAGGAAGAAATACAGACTGGCCATTCAGTCCAACAAGTGTCAATCAAAATAGATTAAGAAAGCATCAATGCAAGGATCAAGTTGAGCAAGACATTCTTGATAGAAGATATTATTAACAATGGCTGTAAATAGAGGGGAAAAAATGACATTGTGCTATTATCCTCTGCTAGTCATTAGTATTAAAATATCTACATTAAACTGACAATAGTGATCGCAAAGTATATTCTTAAATGTTTATTGGAGGAAAGAGAGATTTAGTTGACTGAGTTAAGTGTCAGTATGAAAGACTGACAGTAATATTGTTGATTAACCCAATGTCAGAACAATCTTAAAAACTAGCTTTACATTCCTTGTAAAGATGTCAAATTGTTGTTAATTATTATTTTTTGAATTCTAAGTAAAGATTTATAAGGACATAACAGAAATATTTCCTTTTTATAGCATTTGTATAGTATAGTATGACTTATAGAGAAAAGAATTCAATCATGCTAAAAAGTCCTGCTACTTATTATTTATATGTACAAAAAAAAGATTCTGTATATTTGCATTGTCAATTTGTTTGTCGTTTGTCATTTCTCCAGTGTGTTACCAATACAACATTTTCTCTTTTCAATGAAGAGTTCCTTTTTCGAAAGACCAATGTTTAAACAGTCATTCTATGTAAAACCCTTTATCTACTACTGCCAACTACTATAGCAGGTGAGATGGTTAACAAACTAGAATCATATCACTGGTCCTTTACTACTGAACAGAAATGTATTCATTTAATTAATTTCACTTTTTAACTAAACCATTTTCTAAGAGCTGACAATCACAGGTATTTTTGAGGTCTGGCATTTTGATCGTTGAACAATTTGGGTGTCTGGTCGATGAAAAATAGAGAAAAGAGTTCAATCATGCTAGAAAGTAATGCTACTTATCATCTATATGTATAAAGAAAGATTTTGTATATCTGTATTGTCAATGTGTTCATTGTTTTCTCCAGTTTGTTACCAATACAACATCTGTTTTCATTTTATCAAAGAGTTCCTTCTTCCAAAGACCAATGTTTAAGTAGTCATTCCGTGTAAAGATGTTAAGTTATTGTTAATTATCATTTGTTAGAATTCTAAATCAAGAATTATCAAGATGTAACAGAAATATTTCCTTTTTAACCCTTTATCTACCACTGCCATCTGCAATAGCGAGTAAAATGGTTGACAAGCTAGTATCATATCACTGGTCCTTTACTACTGAATAGACATGTATTTATTTCATTCTTTTCTCTGTTTTAATTCTAAACCATTTTCTAAGAGCTGACAATCTCGGCTTTTTAAGGGGTCTGGCATTTTGATCGTCAAGTGGTTTGGGGTGCTCTGGTAGATAAAGTTATTTATAATAAGTCAATAGAATTTGTATAGAAGGAATAATAGAGAAAAGTGTTCAATCCTGCTAGAAAGTTCTGCTACTTATTATCTATATGTATAAAAGAAAGATTCTGTATGTCTGCTTCGTCAATGTGTTTGTTGTTTGTTGTATCTCAAGTCTGTTACCAATACAACTTCTTTTCTCTTTTCATCAAAGAGTTCCTTCTTTCAAAGTCCGTTTAAGTAGTCAGAAAAATCAAGAGAGATAATTCAAAATCCACCTGTATGTTTGTACAATGACTGAGCACACACTTTTTTATAAAGGAAAATTAGTGGAGACCAAAGTTCAATAAAATCCACACAGTATTTTTGTCCGAGAGGGGTTAAAAAACCTTTTTGCGACACATTTTCCATTAGAAAATCTAAATATAGATATGATAAGCATATAGATCAATGATATATTAAAAACTAATTATAAAAAGATTTTTTTAGATATGATATAAAGCAATTAAAAGACAAAATACAAACTAGAAAAATAATAAAAAGGAACAACTTAAAAACAAGAATATATAAAAGATAATAAAAGAAATATATAGAAAAGAATTTTCATTAATCTATTTATGAATATAGATGAGAGATTTATTTTCAACTTTTTAAATCTGTGGCAATGTCAGGTAGTTCTGCTAGTCTATTCATATATAAAGAGCAGTTGTGTGTATGTATGTATGTCAGGGGGAAACTACAAAGATAAAACAATTAACGACAAAGTAAATATAGGTACACATTTACTATCACCAGATCTTGCATTTTGAGCAAAAATAATAAAGATATGATTTATATTGTGAAAATGATTAAAAAATAAAATTTAAATGATAACAGAATGGAATTTTTTTTTTTTTTTTTGCATTTAATATTTAGAATATTAGACATTAACGTTTCTTTTCAGAGTAGCTGGAAGGTCTTTTTTTATATGGGCATTTTAATGGGGCATACCATGAGGATCAAACTCATGATTCACTAATAATGGACCTGTGGGACTAATTTTGAAAAAAAATTCTCCCTCTACCCTAGTGATGCTGGGTAGCCACTTTAGCCACTTCTAGTCATTCATAAAGCGTTGCTCCGTCTGATATCCTGTTTAAAAATTATTCTTAATAATTTATGATAATGTGTTTATAGATGACTTGAAATAGTTTATATTTATATTTTATCTGGAAAATTTTAAGAAAATTTTCATTATGGATGTTTTTCAAATAGCCAAGGCAGAACTGAGTGAAAGATTGCAGGTAAGTCCTTATTTTAGAATATGTATATATATATATATATATATATATATATATATATATACTCACACACACACATACATACAGAGATGCTGATAGATACGTGTCCTGCGTCCCTGATGCACAAAAATCTAAAAGGCTGCAGTAAAATTGTATCCCTGCATCCCAGTGTTTTTCTTTTTTCTTCCCTCACCATTTCAAACTAACTGTAAATATATTTCAATAGTTTCTTAGTAATTAATTACACAGGATAGGTTACAAGGTAGGAGTTAGACTGCTTTAGTTGTTTCCCCAGATCTCAAAATATAAATCCTACAATCTATTAAGAAACTTTAGTTGGGACCCATCAAATTTCCTGGGGACTCATTCAAAGCAAATATGCGTGTCCCAGGATGCACTAAAATGAAAAGCTATCAACATCACTGTATATATGTGTGTGTAGTATGTTCTACCTCAGTGTTTTTATGATATTTCCAGATATACAGAAAATATCATGGTTTCTTTTAATCCAAAATAGACATTTTTTAGGGGTGCTCCCTTAAAATCTGGTTATAAAAAGTAAAAGTTTACTGATATAGTTAGAGAAATATATTACTCAATCTTAGCAATCAGAATATGTCTATCTTAAATTAGCATATATATATATATATATATATAAAATAATAAAATTCGAAGGCAATACAATGCGTAAAAAATAAAGACAAAAAGATGTTTTATATGTCTAATCGATTTCAAAGCAAAGCTTTATCATCAGAGTGTATTTTCAGAAATCTTTTTGTCTTTATTTTTTACGCATTGTATTGCCTTCGAATTTTATTATTTTATAACATACTTAACAATGCTTCAAGCAAATTACCAATTACTTTTATATATATATATTTACCAACCCTTCTACATGAGCAGGTTGTGACACAAGGTCAATTTTTAAGTGGAGTTAAACAGGTTTGAATTCAGAGTTTTCTTTCTCCTATACTGGTTAAAGAGCCCAGTCTGCACTATTATTTATCCATAGCTGGAGGGAGATTAGTTGGATGCATACCTTTCCTATGGGCATTAGCGCTATGAGAAATTCAAACAGCCTCATCTAGGATTTAAACTCAGGTTGACAACTCCATTTCCTATGACTCTAACCATTACACCATGCACTACTACATTAGCATATATGTGAGCTATAAATCCATTTTAAATATTGCACCATAATTTTGGTGATGAATTTGCATGCAGAATTTTATGATTAATTTTTTGATAAAACTGTCAACTTCAAAAGATAAATTTTTAACAGAAAATTATAGAAACAAAATTTTAAAAAATGTGTATTTGCCCAAAAATTCACAATTAAGAATATTTGCATGACTGATTAATAGTGTAGGTTTTCACTTTAAAAAAAAAAAATCAAATTGTCCATCTATGTAAAATTATGGGTTAGTATACTGAATGCTGATACCAAAAATTAGATCTTTTACTTGCACCTTTGTTTGAGGAAATAGCATCAAAATTGTCTACTAAAATGCACTAAAAATCCTTGTTTTCTAAAGGCTAAATTTTGTGAAAATGAGGATTTTTAGTGAAAAATTGACCTACCTACTGATTATACTAACAAACTTGTAAAATAGCCAATGTCTGACCATAGCCCACTATTAAACTTGCTTTTGTAATAAAGAAAAGTATAGTTTCCAGTTATTATTTGTTTTGTTTATTTATGTTTACTTGGGTATTTCACTTTTTATACATCTTCTTACATCAACCTTAAATTAATTGATGACTAGTGACTGATCAATATATTTCAGTATTTCACAATGTATGAATATATTTACCAACCACTGCACATGAGCAGGATGTGACACAAGGTCAGTTTCTTAAGCAGCATTTAACTATTTTTTTTCATCATATGTGTAATAAATACAATGGGTGATACCCTGCCCTCATCAGTCACTAACTAGGTGTGATAACACAGTTTCGGCAGCTAAAAGCAGGACTACCACACCTAGTGCTGTCAAGCAGCCTTCTGGCCACTGTGCAAGGTATTTAAAAAAAGATAAATAAAAAAAGATATATATATAAAATAAGATAAATAGATGAATAAGTAAATAATGTCCGTTCATCTTAGCAGTTTCAAGATGAATGTATTTTGTGATTTTTTTTACGCATTTACTTTCACCTGTTGATGACATTATGCACTTGTATTAACCGTTATTAACTGTCCTTGATGTCACACAATCACATGAGTAGCACATTGATAGATTGTAGTAAATTTAGCATGTATATGGAATCTGCTTGTTTTTTGACTTTGAATTCCCTGCCTGCTTAGAAAATTCCCCAGCATGGTGTCGCTCAGCGATGAGGTCCAGAATTCTGAGCAGGGTAATCCTGACTCTTAGCCTCATTGATCGATTTACATTCACCAATAGGGGAATAATAGTGTTCACATCAGTGTATCTTATAGATCGTAAACCTTGCAGGCAGTCAAAACCTTAAATTAATTGATGATTGTACATCTCAGAATTGACTGATTCAATATATTTCAGCATTTCACAATGTATGAATATATTTACTAACCCCTGCACATGAGCAGGATGTGACACAGTCAGTTTCTTAAGCAGAGTTTAACTATTTTGAATTCATTTTTCCTTCTCCTTGACCAGTTGCTATACCAAGATTAAAAAGCCTAGTCTGCCCTACTATTTACTCATAATTGGATGAAGAATAGTTAGATTCATAATTTCCCTGAAGATATTAGCGCTATTTAGAATGCTACCAGCCTCTTCCAGGATTTCCTATGATGATAACCATTACACCATGTGCCCCTCCACCTACAAAATTATACAGCATATAACCATTAAACCTCTGGTGCCTCCACAATATACAGCACATTTCATATCTCATCAAGTACACTTTAAATGATTGAGATTAACAGATATATCAATTTAATAAGAACTTTCATTTTTTAAGGTGTATGGTAACATCTCACATAATATAGATTTCAGTGGAATATATTGCAAAATTATACAGCATATAACCATTAGACCTTTGGTGCCTCCACAATATACGGCAAATTTCATATCTCATCAAGTACCCTTTAAATGATTGAGATTAACAGATATATCAATTTTATTAGAACTTTCATTTTTTAAGGTGTATGGTAACATCTTACATAATATAAATTATATAAACGAAATATACTGCAAAACTATACAGCATATAACCATTAAACCTTTGGTGCCTCCACAATATACAGAATATTTTATATCTCATCAAGTACTCTTTAAATCATTGAGATTAAAAGATATATCAATTTTATTAGAACTTTCATTTTTTAAGGTGTATGGTAAACATCTCACATAATATAAATTATATCAACGAAATATACTGCAAAACTATACAGCACAAAACCAGATAAATAACAAGCAGGGTTATCTGATGATTCTCACATTCTCAGATTTATTTTTAATTTGAATAAGAAGATTAAGTATTGCTTAAGAAATGTTACTTTGATCTTCTAGAATCAAGAATATTATGAATGAAAGCATTGGCTTTCCAGTATCAAGCAACATTGAGACAGTGGATTAACTTTGATGTTTTGAGCCCAAATTATAAAGAAAATAGTAAGAGAGAAAAGCACATCATTGAGTTAATTTCCAATCATCTAGAGAAAAGAGAAAGGGATACAATATATACTGATCAAAATATTAGCCAGCAGAAAAGTTTTAGGGATAAAAGACAACAATTTAAATGAATAATCTTGTAACAATGTTTCAACTCAGTTATTTCAGTAATGATA
Organism: Doryteuthis pealeii; assembly: GCA_023376005.1. Lineage (NCBI taxonomy): Eukaryota > Metazoa > Mollusca > Cephalopoda > Myopsida > Loliginidae > Doryteuthis > Doryteuthis pealeii. The sequence continues at coordinate 102,329,095 of CM042148.1, forward strand.
ACTTCATTTATAAACTGTGGGAAAGATTGTGAACAAAACTAAAGTAGAGAAATCTACATATATATAAAACAATATAACTATATATATATATGTATATATATTATCAAAAGGTACATGGTAATAACCTACTCGAGTTTCACCATAAGGATCTTCAGGGTTAAATCCACTGGATTAATAAAGATATTGATTAATTGCAGTTGATTGCACGTGTGTATTTTTTTGCGTTATTACTGTGTACCTTTTGATAATACATTTGCTCTACTAACATATTGAGCACTTTATATATATATATATATATATATATTTTAAATCCCAATGTTGGTTAAATAGGATAAAAACTGAAATAAATATAGTTTACTTACCCCTCTTTGGCTGTGCCATTACTACCAATTTCATCTTTTTGAGAAAGTAAGAAAAAAACGAAAAGCAAAGGGCTCAAGTTGATTACAGTAGCTGCTGTTGCTTAAGTGATCACCCAATTAAGTATTGAACAGATATAGCATACACTAGTGCTTTCAGTGTATCTTGGCTGTAAATCCAGGATTTGAACATGGGTTATTGAGTCCATTTCCAATGATGATAACCATTACACTAAATGTGTCTACCAATTGTGCTGATCTGCATGTAGGTTATCCAAGAGAACCATGCTTAATTTCTTATAATGATAATTCAAATCTTCTCATTTTTATAGTCAAAGCTTAAATCATGAATAAATAAATAAATGAATGATTCAAATGTTTTCTGATCATTAAAGACTTTGGTGTGTCTTGACTGTAATTCCAGGATTTTAACATAGGTTATCAAGTCCATTTCCTAGGAATAATAACCATTACGATAAATGTGCCTGCTAATCATGCTGATCAGAATGTAAGTTATCCAGATTTTTTGTAAGAACCATGCTTGATTTCTTATATCTGATCATTCAAATCTACTAATTTTTATAGTCAAAGCTTAAATAAATGAATAAATGATTCAAATGTTTTGTGATTATAAAAGAATAAAGAATAATAATAGGAATGTAGATGAGATAAAGAAAGAATTATAATAATCCAAATAAATTATCAATATAATCATTTTCTTTCTGCTCCTCAATCGTAATCTTGCCAAAAAATTCCCAAATATAACTTTGAAAAGCCTTGTAAAAGGACAAAGAATTGTCTCTCTGAAAATATCTTTCCATTGTTTGAGAAACCATTTTTCCTTTTTGTCTCATGTCTTTATCTTTTGTTTCCTGGTTTAATTACCGAGTTGAGTATACTTGAGAACAAAAACAGTGATGGTAGCAGTGAAGTCATTGGTGACAGAGCCAAGTATCTAAAGCACTAATCTGGGAGAATAGAAGAAAAAAAGGGTCGGAAGGAGGGGAGAATCAGGTATACTGAATATTAGCCTAAGCTCTGATAAAATTACTGCCTTTTCTTTTATTGGGTTTCTTTATTAACGAAAGAAGAAATCTTTCTTAATTGCATTTGCATCAGTGTTGCTCAAGCGTACAGTTCTAACATAATTGGGTGTGAATAAATATATGGATAAAAAAAATCTGACAGAAATAAGAAGTAAAAACCAATTAGGTTGAGTGTTTGTATATTTATTATGACATTTCGCCTTGTATGAGCTTCATCAGATAATTGGGTGTAGCGTTTTAAAACCTATTCACATATATATTTGTATATAAATATATAGGTAATATATCTATATTTATTCATGTGTATATATATATATATATATATATATATATATGAGGACCTAAGGAGTCAGAAACTACCTACCAAGGTTTCACCTAACAGCTCATCAAAATTGTCCTGATGAGCCGTTAGGTGAAACCTAGGTTAGTAGCCCTGTATGAGCTTCATCAGAAAATTGGGTGTAGCATTTTAAAACCTATTCACATATATATTTGTATATAAATATATAGGTAACATTTCTATATTTATTTATGTATATATATATATATATATATATATATATATATGAGGACCTAAGGAGTCAGAAACTACCTACCAAGGTTTCACCTAACAGCTCATCAAAATTGTCCTGATGAGCCATTAGGTGAAAAGTAGGTCAGTAGCCCTGTATGAGCTTTATCAGATAATTAGATGTAGCATTTTAAAACCTATCCACATATATATTTGTACATGAATATATAGGTAATATATCTATATTTATGTGTGTGTGTATATATATATATATATATATATATATATATATATATATATATATATATATAAGACCTAAGGAGTCAGAAATGACCTACCTAGGTTTCACCTAACAGCTCATCAAAAATATCCTGATAAGCCATTAGGTAAAACTCAGTAGGTAGTTTATGACTCCTTAGGTCATTATAATTTTGCTCTACTTAGTGTATATAGCACATTTTACATACATAATTTAGACAACTCTTTCAGCATTTTTTCTTTTGACCATTCATCACAATACTGACCATTATTTTCAGACAGTACAGGTGCTTTGTACATTCATTCATAAATATATAGGTAATATATTTATATTTTTGTATGTGTGTATACATATATGATCCAGGGTGATAATACCTGTTAGGGTCCCATCTATAGGTTAAATATATCTGTTTAAAAATTATTCATATTCTGTAGGACCATCTGAATAAAAAAAAATGGTCTTAAAATTGAGATACACAAAAATGTAAATATGAATGTACAATGAATGCAATTCCTTAATCTCAAGGTATAGAATAAACCTAGATGGGTTGACATGCCATTAACATTAATCAATTAGTCAGTAAATAAATCCTTCCATTACTCTGAGTTTCATATGTCACTACAAACATCAAACAGAAAATTATTGTGTTGACATTTCATTTTATATATATATATATATATATATATATATATAAGAGAGAGAGAGAGAGAAAGAGAGAGAGAGAGATAGATAGATTGATAGATATCTGTGAAAATTGGTATTTTTCTCTACCATGGTTTTGGTGTTCAACGTATACCTTCTTCAAGAGAACTAAATAGGCTGGCCTGCTAAGTTTTCTTGAATCCCAAAACTGTGGTAGAGAGAAAAACCTGTTTCTACAACTATTTATGCTTTATATTTATGAAATATATTGAAACACTTTTTGGATTAACTACTAATGCTACTACAGCAAAAACATGGGTGTAGCAGTTGAATATATATATATATATATATATATATATATATATATATATATATATATGTGTGTGTGTGTGTGTATCTACACACATTTTCAAGAAAATTATTGGTCTGATGAATCTGATATGTATACACAGATACCTGTGGGTAGTAAATAGATCTATAACCACAAAATGGCCAATTTTTAAGCCTTTCACTTTACCAATTATATATATATATATATATATATATATATATATATATGCACGTACATGCTGCTGAATCAAATCTTAAGGCTAATGAAAATAAAAAACAAATATAACTTTTGTGTTGTTAGTCAGGGGTAAATATTTGAGTAAAAATTAAAATAAGATAAGGAAAAATAAAAATTAAAATCAGTTTTAGTATTTGATGGGGTAAATTTGAATTCTTGGAAATTAGATAAATACTAGCTGGTCAAAAATTTATGACCATACCTAAAAGAAGTCCTAAACAGAGTAGAAAATACATAACAAGACGCTTTGGTATTGGTGGATGTCATTGTGAACAACTTGAAAAATTCATTTTGGCATGGTCAATATAAGCATCTACAGAAGGCTGGCTGGAATGTTATTCTAAGTGAGGAAGATATTTTCCACAAAGATCATTGGAATTGATGTCCATTTTTATAGACTTTTCTTGCCATCCACCCCCAGACATTTTCATTTAAGTTCAGGTTGGATGAACACGCTGGTTGTTCCAAAAGAATTACATTATTTGCCATGAAAAAATCCTTTGTCCTGTACGAATTATGGATTGTGGTGTTGTCGTGCTGAAAGATCCAGTCATTTCCAAACAAGCGAGGACCTTCAGTCAATAAGGATACTCTTTCCGATATGCCAATTTAACCTGCCACAGTTTGACGCCTCCGTATAGAGCTGAATCTCCATTGTTCCTTGGAAAGAGAAAGTATCTCAGATGCTGATCAAATCTCCTCCATTGTGTCATATAGAAAATGTTTCTGGCAGGATATCCTTATCATGTCAATAATGTTGGAAGCCATCTGGATCATCCAGGTTAAATGTTTTTCTCATTAGAGAACAAAAACTTTATCTACTTTTCTATGTCTCATATTTGGTGCTTCTCAAAGTTTAACCAAATTGTTTTGTGCTGAGCAAGGAAGCATGGTTTTTGTTGATGTTTGCCATATGTTTGGGTATGTGGGTAATTCCATGTCAAATCACCCAGAAAAAAATAAAATTATCACCCACCCCCTGCAATCTTTCTGAAATTTTCTACAGCTATGGACTATGTTAAACTTAGAAAATCCTCAAAATGTGAGCTTCCAATTACAAAAATTGGCAGAGTTATGTCGATTTTTAGCTCTCCAAATTTGAGATAGGTGGTCATGAAAAATGACAACTTTTTGTAACCTATTTCTGTATGTAAAATGAGATATACAGCTTCCCTACTCCTAAAAATTGGTTTATAAAAGCATTTTTAGCCAAGGAATCCAAAAATGTCTTAAAGTCAACAAATTTTAAGTTATTGATGATTTCTGATTTTTTCACAGCAAGATCAATATCCCAATGTGGCCCTGCATCTATAATATGTTTTTATATCATTATTTCATGTCTTTCAGAGGAGACAAAAGTGTTACTGTTACTTGTATCTGGTTATTTGGTCATTTTGTTTAATGGCATATCAACCCTTGTGGGCTATTTAATGCCTAATCTAGGGAGTATCAGGGTGACACCATATTAAGCAATTTCAAACCACAGTCAGGCTATTACATTTACTCTCATACTAATACCCTTGGAAAAGTATGAACTCCTTCATCCCTCCAGCTATGGGTTAAATAGTAATACTACTGTTCTTCTACAAGGATGTGTGTGGCATTAAATAACACATAAAGGTTGATATGCTATTAAACAAAATAAAACTTAAAGCTATAATTATTTACAAATTATTATTGGATATTTTGGCATCAAATAACCAACGAGGGTTGGCATGCTGTAAAATCAACCAACCAATCACAGACACACAAAACTCAGTAAGAGAAAAGTTTCTTTGGGTTTTTCCTAAAGTGAAAATAAAAGAGAGCAAAAAGACTGGATAAATACCTGAATCTTGCCAGAGAGCTGAAAAAAATCCATCGAACATGAAGGTGACAGTGATAGCAATCATAGGATTTTAATTAAACTACCCTGAGTTTAATATGTAATGCCAAATAACTGCAAAATGTTAACCCCGTTTTTTAATTCATTGCTGTACCTGTTGTAAAAAAAAAGAAGACATCTGGAAGTATAGATATATCCATAGCACATAAAAAACAATTAACACACAGCTATAAATCAACAGATGAACAGATGTGTCTATGACATGTGACTTGCTATTTTCAAATGACATGCTAAGAAAATTTGTCATTTATCAGTAAAAAATGGCAGCAGAGATGAATCACATAATCTGACTCTTCCCTCCCCTGTCAGCTGTGGCAGTAGAATATGCTGACAGCATCTCTGTAGAGGGGTAAGACTCCCCCCCTCACCAATGGGGCCACCTGTTGGCCATGGGTAGCAATCAGTAATACCTGAGGACAGGATTGTGGTAGCTGAGCATTTTGTGACTTGCATACTAAGTAATCCCACGACATGCAATACTCAACTTCTGCCCTTACTAAGAGACCTCATCCAATCAATCAGCTATTCATGTCAAGCCTTAGCACCTATATGATTGTCTTAACTGTATTCTTCAAATTGCTCTTACAGCAAGCACCTAACCCTTTTTATCATATGTGTACTAGAAGGCGGTGACTGAGGGTCAACCACTAGTTTATTAATTTTACCAATTTATCTATACAGATGAAGTTAATGAAAATTATTTCTACGTCCATAAAACCAAACCAAACAACAATGTTTACCAACAAACTATTTGCTTAAAAATCATATATACAAAAACAAAAGCAAGATTTGGCATTAAATAGCCTACAAGGGTTGATATGCCTTTAAACAAAATAACCAAATAACCTTTACTCTTTCCATCAATCATTGTTGTATATCATTTGACTTTAAGACATCTAGCAATAAAATAGAAAACAGGGAGAAATCGATTCATGCCTTTCTCAAAGATATTAGTGCAAACTAGAATCCTGTGTAGCTTAATATCATCATGGAAAATAGAACTGGTGAGCTGTGTTCAGATTCTGGACTGGGCTGTTTGCATTTCACTTTGCACTCAGACTTTCAGGAAAGCAATACAAAGCATATATCCTTGCCCTGTGAAATTCTGTTGACTGTTCTTTGAGCCATTTCTTTATTATAGATTTCACTTCCTCATCACTAAAATAATATTTGCATCTTAAACCCTCATTCATGGGACCCGAAAAGATGATAGTCTGAAAGCACTAAATCTGGTGAGTATGGAGGATGCGGTAAAGTTATCCACCCGATTGAGTCAATTTTCTTTCTTATCTTGATGCTTGTGTATGGTAGAGCATTGTCATGCCGAAGGAGGAAATTGTTGATTGGAAAGTTGGATCTTACTCATTTGCTTCACTAAAAAACCACCAGTTAAAAGTGGTGTAACATGGAGTAAAATGATAATAACAGAGCTACTTGGTGTTGCCCAGGAAATAAAAAGTTTTAAAAAATGTTTATTTTTTAAAACTTTTTATCTATATTTATATATAGATTAATACAAATTATTTTTCTATATTTTGGTTTGATAATATTTTGTTCTTTATATATTTTGGTTTTTAAGTTGTTTATCTTTATTATTCTTTTTGTTGGTATTTTTATTTTTTATTTTATTCGAAACAATTCATTTTAAAATGTCTGAAATAAGAAATCAGTGATTAAGCAGCACCAGATAATCAGTATTTACATTTTTACATTTCATTTTGGACAATTTGGACAGTCTCATTTCTTTCTTTATAATAAAAATGACACTCATAAGAAAATAATTTAGCGGATAAGCAACTCCAGATAATCAGGATAAGCATTTTTGCATTTCATCTTGGACTATTTGGGCAGTCTCATTTTTAACCAGAGGGTGTTGCAAGATGATAACTATCATATCTTTGTAGGAACACGAGTATCAATATAAAGATACATTGAAGAGTTCCTCAAAGATATCTGCGGGAGAGACATGAGGATATGCCACATTGACACAAACACGTGAGAGGTAGATGCAGAAAATTGAGCAGCTTGGCACCTTAATGTTAAACAAGGCGAGAAGAGGAAAGGTAGAGAGGAGAGTAGCCTCCATAGCAAAGAGAGCCAGAAAGAAGGAGAGAAAACAATAGCCCCAGCAAGAATCACCGTTTGTGTGCAGTCAGTGCACCAAAGATTATCTCAAGGGTTCGCCTGCTCAGCCACTTGCATAGATGCAGACAAAAACTTTTTTTTTGACACTACACCATCATCCTTAGTGGACGGAGAGGTGCCAACAACATTGAAGAATCCTGGAGATCTGAGAAGACCTGCTGTTACTCGGACTCTAATGCAAACTCACCAGTTAGAACTGGTTTGAGAAACTACTAAGCATTGATAATGCTACTACATCTGAAAAAAATAAAAGCAAAATAGAATAAAGCATTTAGCTGCTTCACCATTGCATGTTTTTTTATAGAGAAAATGGCTGCTGCCAATTAACTCTACTTACCCTAGAGATGCCATTGCAGACAATCTTATCCAAAAAGATCTAGATCGTGAGATCACCAAAACCATTCTTGAATGGTGGGGGAAGTAGGAAGACACAGATGCCTCTATCATGTCTCTTGGTTCTGAAGAAGCATAAAAAGCTAATTTCTCACTTAATTGTCAATACAAAAGGTGCCCTGTGAGTAACGTAGTTTGCTAATGGGTTTGAAAATAATGAATATAATGATTCCTAACACTCTAGACCTTATTCTTGTTGTTGATGTTGTTTATTTTTTCAGAGAAAAGAGGCATACAAATTTAAACGTTCATAGAATATTAACCAGAATTTTTAAATTTTTCTATAAAAGATAAACTAGATTTTTTTCCCTGGTTGATGAAAACCTTTAAAAAGTTTTTTTTTTAAAAACTAAAGATGCAATGAATAAATTGAAGCTGAAGAGAAAATGTCCCCTTAATGATATTGTTTCTCATATATATATATATATATATGGTAAGTCTATTTATATATGTATATATTATTTATGTATATATTATATATATATATATATATATATATATATGGGAAAATAATTTTTTGGTTGTTTTTCCATAAATATAACGTGTATATATATATATATGATCACATATAGATAGACTCATCTGATATACTGACAAAGAAGCATACGTAAACTCCACAACAATATTATATATATATATATATATATATATTCCTTTAGCACAAAACAGGAATCAAAGCTGAACGTTCCTGAGTAGTTGATTAAAGCAAGCCATCTTCCTTATCAAGTTATTTGATAAAGTGACACTTAATTTCTTTTGAACTTAGAATTATTTCAAGAATTATGAAACGTTCTTTCATCGTTTAATCATTTACCATAGATTTTTTTTAAAAGAAATTTTATTTTATAGTTGTTTCCAAATCATATTACATATTGTTTATTTTTTAACTTTTAATATTCATAGAGCTCAGTTGGTAGAGTATCCAAGCATCTATATAGGAACCACAAGGTTCTGGGTTTAATACAGGCTCTCACCAACTCAGCGCATGCGTTGCCTTGCTGTCTAGCTGATACTGACGATAGGCCACACCTACCCTGTCAGCTGGGGCTTTAGAATACACTGACTGCACTTCTGCAGAAGAGTAAGGCCCCACCAATGGGGCTATCTGTTAGCCGTGGATGTCTACCCATGATGCTTAATGATGGAATCCTGATGGCTGAGCAGTCCATGACATGAAACGCTCCACTTTGGCCCTTACTTAGACGGGTGGATGGAGAGGCCCCTTCTGATCAATCGGGTGGTCCATAGGCTAGTACCTATATGATTGTCCCAAGCCTGAACCCTTTTTATCATATATGTGCTAGAAGTTGGTGGCTGAGGGTGTCCTGGGTATGACATCTGATCTATCAGTTCTGAAGGTGTGGGGAATGTGCAGTACCCCTTCATCAGCATTGTTCCAAGGTCCTTTCTGACCAGGAGTTGTAGTACTTGTTAGGTTTCATCTATGGGTTAAACTGAAAAAAAAGTGCCCAAAACAAATTGAGTACCCATCAAGAATGAATAAAACAAAAATGTCTTCAGCATAAAATGACCCAATGGATTGACATGCTGTAAAACCCAACCAGCCAACAACCCCCAGCTATAGATTAAATATTACCACTACTGTTATTCTGCAAGGATATCTTTGGCATTAAATAATGCACAAATGTTGATATGCCAAAGAAACCAAACCAAACTAATTTTAGATAGTACAAAAATGTATTATCTCACTTATTTTAAATAAGTAAATGCTTCATAATTTCAAACAGATTTATTTGCCCCCATAAATGGGACCCTGGAAACAATGACAATGAAGGAATTATTCCCCCCTCTGCAGAGCTTCAAAAAAGAAGCCTCACCACTAAATACAGTGTCATACCCATGTAGCAGTTGTCTGCCCCTGCTGGGATGGACTTAGGTTCAAAAAGGGTTATCTTCCATTGTTGCCAGGGTTTCACAACTAGGTGGCACTATTAGCTAGGTATTAAAACACAGACTGGGAAGCCCTCTGCTTCTCTCTCTCTCTCTCTCTCTCTCTCTCTCTCTCTCTCTCTCTCTCTCTCTCTCTCTCTTGGTGTAGCATCCACAAAAGATAGACTAGACACGTGATGTCTCTGTCCATAAGTGGGAACATTGCCCCCCAACTATCAGTAAGTGATTCTCATATTCTTTATGAACTCTTTCGTACTTCCAAAGGATTTTCGTCCTATTTGTTTGTATAATGTCATAATGTGCTCAGACAATAAAGTCTGTATTGTTGTTATGTTGTACCTCTTTGTTCAGATTTATTTATATATATATTCACCTACATTGGAAGGTTACTCTGAGCCTTCTAACATATAAGAACTACACATTCAATTCTTATACCCAGAACACCCTTTTTTGTTAGGATGCCTTACCACCTCTGCAGAGGATGCAGTTGGTTTATTATAAGATCTGCTGACAGTGTGTGTGTGTAATGTGTGTGTGTGCTATAAATTTATTAATAATTTAACATGAAAAGAAAATGCCTGATTATCTAGAATGGGACACTTTTGTTTATTTGGCAATAAAATGTAGGATTAAATAAATTCAATATACAACAAGTAAATAAATAAACTTTTTTCCATTGAGGTGTTTGATCTTTCCACCTACTATTTAAATATGCTTTTTTAAAAACACAAAATCAATTATAAAAAATCTAAAACTGTTTCTTTTTTTCCTGTTCATAGAGAGTTTAAATTTCTTTAAAAAATTTCATTTGTACTTCTCACCTTTTAAATTACAGCAACTATATTTTGATAATAGTAAAAAAAAAAGTTTAATTTCCCAATTGAAAATTCTTACACAATTTTTACTTTAGATTCATAAATATGAACTGTGTGTTGCATCATGGGAGGAAGTGTTCACCAATTTCTCAAAATTTCTAGTTTAGATTTTAGAGTCATGGGAATTTAAATGCTGAATGTATTTTATAAATGAATTTTCCTAAATAAGATAAACTTGGATTTAAATTCTATAAACTTAATGCTGTTTTTTTTTTTTTTTAAAATTTTATTTTAAAATCTTTATTCATTGTCAAGGAAATGTGACTTATTTGATATGTGCAAATAAATGTAGGAAAAAATCTTGTACTCTATAAAGTGAACAACAATAATTGATTTAGCCACAAATTATTGGTAAATTTCCCAGTGTAATTTTGAGTAAAAAAATAATCAAATATACATGTAGCACGATAATACACTTATAAATCAAATCAACATGTATATATGTATTTACAAAACCCCTCAGCTTGAGCAGGATGTGACACAAGGTCAATTTTTTAAGCAGAGTTTAACAGGTTTGAATTCAGAATTTCACTTCTCTTAGACCGGTTGCCATACCAAGGTTAAAGAGCCCAGTCTGTCCTGCTATTTATCCATAGCTGGAGGGAGGATAGTTGGATTCATACCTTTCCCATGGGTATTAGTGCTACATGAAATGTAAACAGCCTTATCCAGGATTTGAACTCATGTCAGCATGTCCATTTCCTATGATGGTAACAACTGCACCATGAAAACCTCCATACCAATATATATCAACATGTATATATATTAATAGGGCCGGGTTAGCTCAGTCGGTAGAGCGTTCGGCTAGAAACCACAAGGTTCCTAGTTTGATACCGGTCCTCGCCAACTCAGCATATGAGTAGCACAGGGATATGTACGGTAAAGTAAGGAGCTGATGGTAGGTGCACTATTGAAAAGGGGATAGACTCCCTCGCTGTCTGGCTGATACGACTTTAGGCCACCTCGTCGACTTTACTTTTTATATATATGTAGAATGGATGGTCCATGGACTATTTCAGTTCTCCTTGTAATAGTTGTCCATAATGATATTGGTGTTTCTATTTAGGAAAGTGTTATAGGTGATACACCCTATAAGACTAATGGAATGCGCCGACGGGTTACTATAAGTAACAGGGACAATTGTGGCTTGAGAGTAAGCCAAGTGAGTCAGCTCACAATTCTATTTGTCGGACATAATTCTCACTTCTCTGTATTCTATTTGTCTACTTTTTGTTAATACATTTTCCTACATTTGTTACCCATTGTTTTGTTCTTATTTGACCCCTTAAAACCTCACAACAGAAAGTGTGAAAGATTCTAATCAACATCTCATAATTGTCTCAGTTAGATTGGGAATATGGTGGTATCTGGTGTAATGCTTATCTTTATAGGTAATGGGTAAGGTGACCCAGTTAAAATCCTGGATGTGGCTGTTCACATTTCCCGTGGTTCCTTAGGTATGCATCCAATTATTTTTTTCAGCCAAAAAATGTTGTCTCTTTATAATATGGACTCAGTTTCTTTGTCCGTTTAGTTTCGCCCACAACTAATTAATCATAAGTAGGTTTCACTTGTCAGTCAGTTCACTCTACTTAGCTTTAGTCCTGATGTCTCATCTATTGGTACATTTCTCTGAGATAATCATTATATGATGCAGTACATATTGAAAATAAAGAGTAAATCTATTCATATATAATGGGCTGTTAGTTTGTATGTAAGTATGAAACTATGAAAATAAACAACTAATAACAAAGTAAATATATATACACATTCACCATCACCAGAGCTTGCTTTTTGTGCACAAATAATGAAGATATTTTATGCCTGGGAAGATATTTAAGAATTAGGATTTGTTATAGTGAGAGTAGGGAAAATCATTTGTTGTGTTCGTGATTAAAACATAAATCAATTATGTAAGACCAAAACGATCAATGGATCTGCGAGACTAACTTTTTATTATCCTCCCTCTACCCAGGCAATGCCAGGTAGCTGCTTCTAGTCTCTAAAAGACTCAAATTCAAATCCCTTAATTTCCGTATCATGACTTTCTAATGAGTCTATAAGGATGAGCAAGTTTATTCTTTAATTCTCTACACAGCACTCCTTATTAATGATTATAGAATAATGATCTAAGACTTTCTATAAAAAGACATAAAAAGAAAGAGTAAGCAAAAATTAATAACTGACAATTCTTTTTATACAATTCCTTCACAGAACATCAAACAATTTTCTTTATTTTATTCTTTTGCTTTTTATTTACTGAACATTGTTGATGAATAGGGAAACCTGAAACTTTTATATTTCCATATACAAGGTGTGTTCAAAAAGCATTGACACTGTAGCTGTATTTACCAAGACAGAAATTAACAATAACTGAAACATTAATTTTCTTAAAAATAGTCTTTTATATTTCCATATATAAATGTGTTAAAAAAACATCAACACTGTAGCTGTATTTACCAAGACAGAAATTAACAATAACTGAAACATTAATTTTCTTAAAAATAGTCTTTTATATTTCCATATACAATGTGTGTTCAAAAAGCAGTGACACTGTAGCTGTATTTACCAAGACAGAAATTAACAATAACTGAAACATTAATTTTTGTTAAAAATAGTCTTTTATATTTCGATATATGAGTTGTGTTCAAAAAGCAGTGACACTCTTGCTGTATTTACCAAGACAGAAATTAACAATAACTGAAACATTAATTTTCTTAAAAAATAGTCTTTTATATTCTCATATACAAGGTGTGTTCAAAAAGCATCAACACTCTTTTGTCAACCCATCAGGGTTTGTTATATGCCAAGAAGTTAGGGAGTTGCATACATTGTACATTCATATTTACAAGATAGGACCCTAAATGGTAATACCACCCAGGGTCAGGGTGGACCTGGGAGTAATGGTGATAAAAAGGTACTTTACACTCCAGAATTGGAGCTTCACCATTAGATGAAAAGGTAATTTATGAAGAAGTGCGTCCCGGTCTCCTGCCTCAAGAGTTGCTGCCTGGTGACTATTAAAATAACAACCCAGCTCAGTCTATTCAAAACTATCCATCTTCATATCTATCTATCTATCTCAATTTGTTCATATTTATCTATATTACTTTAAATACTAAGATTTTTTTTAATTCATGTTTGTTTAATGTCTTGTTTTTAGTTTAAATAAACAAGAATTACGACAAAAAAAAAAAAAGAAACGACCCCCCCCCCCAAATACATTTACTTGTCGAAAATATCTATCTCCATTTGTTCGTATCTATCTATATTATTTTGTTTGTTTATCTATCTATCTCAGTCTATTCAAAACTATATATCCATCTTCATATCTAAACAAGAATTACGACAAATTACGTTAAATAAACAAGAATTATGACGAGCTGGGGTTTTATTTGATAGTCACCGGGCAGCAATTTTTGAGGCAGGAGACCAGGACGCACTTTCTCATAAATTACCGATGAAAATGTGGATTTTGCCATCTTGGAGATAATAGAGTTAGGATGAAAGAAAATGAAAAGAAAGATAAATACTTGAACCTGGCGAGAGAGCTGAAAAATCAGTGGGTAAAGGTCATACCAATTGTAACTAGAGCACTTGGAATGGTCTCCAAGGGTTTGGAAAAGAGTCAGGAGGAATTGGAAATCCGAGGAAGAATTGAGACCAAAATGTCCTTACTTTTTTAGCCTATATACTAATGAATGTATTCCTTGAAAAGAATCCAGGGTGGACACATTAGAAATCCAAAAACATAATATTCAATATTTTGTAAATTGCCCCAGTCGTCAAACACTCTTTTTAAAATAAGAGAAAGTAAAAAAAATAAAAATAGAATTAAAAAATGACAACTTCCAAATGATTTTATGTTAAAAATTCTCATGTAAACAAAACATGTGCAAGTAAATCTTAACGTTAAAGGTGAAAAAAAAATGCTAAAAAACAAACACTGTCTGCTTGTTGATATATGTATTTATGTGTATCTGTGTATCTTTAAGTTTTTCTCTTGTTTAAAGAGAAGAAATTTCTGTTTTTGACAAAATATATTGAGAAGTGTCTGTAACTTTCTGTTCTTATCTTACTCCTAAGATTTTTTTTTACCATCAATCATATTGCTTAATCTATTTTGTTATATATTTTGTTATATTTCTCTGAATTTTTGAGATGAGGCTTGATAATTTGGATTATTTGGATTATTCGGACTATTGTCCTCATTTTATTGTTATCTACACAATGTTTCAGTCAGCGTGCCCTCTGGTCTTCTTCAGGTGTTTCTTGTTGAACTCCGGAACCTTCTTTGATTCAAGAACCTTCTCTTCAAACCTGGGAACCTTCCTGTCGAACTTGGGAGCCTTCATGTTGTAATCAAATTTTTTACTGTCATTCATATTGCATAATTTTGGTTTGAATTCAGAGATTTCCTTCTCCTAGACTAGTTGCTATGCTGAGTTTATAATAGTCCTGTTTTCTCTACTGTCTAACAATAGCTGGAGGGATTATAGGTGGATTCATACCTTTCCAAAAGGTACCATCTTGATCCTCTAAACAGATGTTCACATCATTAATGACACCATTTTCAGTGGCAAGATGCCAACTGCTGAGCTGATTTTTCAATTTAGGAAACAGATAGGGTTAAATCAGGTAAAAAGGCTGGTCGTTCAAGTTTGAAACCACCATTTTGAATAGTAGCAAGGTCCATGACTGATTTGTGAGCTGGCACATTGTTTTGGTAGAAGAACATCCCTAGAGCCAGCTTCCCATGCTGATTTTTCTTAATTCTCCCATAGCTGCCTCAAGAGATTAACATTGTAGGTGATAGTTTGAGCCTTTGCCAGGTAATTCACAAGCAGAATCACTTCTGAACACACACTCCCTCTAAAAAAAAGACCAAACTATCATCTTTCTAGAAGACATAACTGACTTGGACTTCTTGGAAGTTGGAGATCCTGCATGCTTTCCATTGTTTTGACTGTTGTCTTGTCTTTGGATAAAAGTAGTGGATCCAAGTATCATCCATGGTGACAAATCACTGGAAATCCCTCTGGATCAGTGTAAAAAAAAAACCAAACAATTGTCCCTTAACATATTGTGCCAGAGTCCCTTTAGATCAGGCTGAAGAAATTTCAGGACCCAATAAGTTCCTACATGATCTATATATTAATACTCGTGTTCTTTAATAGTACAATCGTTATCATCTTGCAACACCCTCTGGTTAAAAAATGAGACTGTCCAAATCACCCCAGATGAAATGCAAAAATGTAAATTCTGATTATCTGGTGTTTATATTATCTGCCAAATTCTTATTTCTTATGAGTGTTGTCACCTCAACTAAATAATGGACCATTCCATTTTTATTAGAAAGAAAGAAAGGGAAGAAAATGGACATGCTACACAAAAAAAAAGATATAATAAGAAACAAAGAAAGAGAGTAGACGAGAGATAGAGAGAGGGGTGAGCACATTTAAGTGATAATGCTAATCTGTTTCAATCAAGCATAATAAAAAGAGGGAAAAAAAGGAAAGAAAGAATAAAACAGAGTGACAGAGAGTTAAATCAAGATTATCATACCTTTTACAGATTGAGCTATTTTTCAATAACTCTTAAGTAAATATTCTAAACATAATAATTAAATTATCATAC
The DNA here is from genome assembly GCA_023376005.1 of Doryteuthis pealeii. Taxonomy (NCBI): domain Eukaryota; kingdom Metazoa; phylum Mollusca; class Cephalopoda; order Myopsida; family Loliginidae; genus Doryteuthis; species Doryteuthis pealeii. Next base: position 102,345,326 of record CM042148.1, read on the forward strand.
TGTCATAGATCCACAAATAGTCCAGATAGTCACTCATGATTTATTTAATGCTAAAGCTATCCTTGTAGAGGAATATCAGTAGTGGTACTATTTAACCCATTGCTGGAGAATGAGTGATTAATAACTTTCCCTAGGGTATAAGTTAGAAAGTGAATGTTAAATCTTAACTGGAGTTTGAACTTACTGTGATGCCATAATCCAGCTTGTTAGCCACAATGCCACAGTAACTCCCCCTGTGTGTATATATATATATATATATATATATATATATATACATGTGTTTATGCACTTGTGACATAATGGTTATCATCATAGGATATGAACTTAATAAGCCATTCAAATTCTGCATGACTGCATTTCCCTTCCCATTAATGTCCTTGGAGAAATACAGAAACCTATTATTTTCCCCAGGTATGGGTAAATAATATTCCCTACACCCACTCACTCCTGAGCTGTGGGTTAAATAATATCACTATTGGCATTAAATGATCCATGAAGGTTGATATGCCATTAAACAAATAAAGAAAAGCAAAGTAACCTAAAATGGGTAAATACTAGTACAGATTGGATTTTCTAACTTTGGTAGGAAAACCAGTCTAGGAAAAGGGAAGAAATCTGAATTCAAAACCTGAGAACTGTATTTTGGTGAATATGTTAAACTCTATTTAAAAATTGACCTTATTTCTTATCCCGTTCATGTGGAGGGGTTGGGTAAATACATTAATAATATATATATATATATATATATATATATATATATATACTAGTACAAAATAAAAAAGGGCCTCTGGGCAATGTAAAAATAGATTTTTGAAACATATTGCTTGAGGGGTGAGAGTTAAAAATTCAATGTCAGCAAGTTTGTACCCTAAGTAAGTAAAATCATCAAATTCATTAAAGGATTAAAACAATTTGAAATGTAAACTTTAAATATGCATTAAAATAAAACAAACTATATATAGATATATAATACCAGTCATGTATTTATTAAAACTTGTTTTAAAAAACAATGAGGACTGTCTAATGTTGCATGTTCAAATTTTGAGTGTATTTATTCTATGTTATGACGATTTTGGGTAATGTGATGTAAGCAGTGACATAGTTTTTGTTACAGACAAAAACCAGAAGCAAATTTCCATTTTTTATATATAATTTATTTATTTATGTAGTGTTTTGCCTCAGATGCAAAAAAAAAAAAAATCTCCTTGATCTAGCACTAGTGAAAAGGGGATTGATTCCTTTGCTGTTTAGCTGATACCAATTATAGGCCATTTTGCCTACTTTACTTACTTTAAATGTATGTAGATATATATGCGTGTTTGTGTGTATATGTACAAATTCTTATGTAGACCTAAATATATATATACATATATATATATATATACACAGTGATGCTGATAGCTTTTTAATTTAGTGCATCCTGTGACACATGTATTTGATTTGAATGAGTTCCTGATAAATTTAATGGGTCCCAACTAAAGATTCTTAATAAATTGTAAAGTTCTTATCTATGAACAAATAAAACCGTCTAACCCCTACCTTGTATCCCATACTGCATAATTCGTTTACAAGAAAATATTGAAATGTATTTACAGTTAGCTTGAAATGATGGGGAAGAAAATAACACTGTGATGCATGGACACACTTTTTCTATGTCCTCAGCATTTCTGTATTTATATATACATACACACATACATGCGTATGTATGTACATATATGTACACATACATATATATGTATTAGATAATTTAATATTAGATATTTACCTTTACTGATATATCTAAGTAATTTAATAGCAACAAATATTTTTAGTTAGAAATTTTTTCAAATGTACATAGAACATGATAAATAAAACAACCCCATCAAATAGACTTCATAACACAAGTTCAAAAATGTTCAGTTTTGAGAAATTTCAATTATAAAAAGATCTTTTTAAAACTATCAAAGTCACAAAACATTCACATAATGTCACAACACTGTTCACATAGAATAAATATAAAAAGAGTATCAGTATCTTTACCAGTGTTTCAAAATCTTTCCATATGTGTTTGAAAGTGATTATATAATAAAGAGTGAAATGTTACACAGGAAATGAAACAATTTTAACACCAGCTTCAAGTTTTTAAGTCATATTTCTTACCATGGGTATATGTGTCTATGAACATACATGCATGTGTGAGTATATATTGTTGGAGTCCTTCTGTCTACTAAAGACGATGGTGTAGTGTCCACTTTTTTTATTTTTAAAAATTTTATCTGCAACTACATGAGTGGCTGAACAGCCCAATTTTTGAATGGCAATCTCTGGTGCAGTGACTGCGAACACTTCGGCTGGCCAAGTCGAATGCCTTTGTTAGGTCTATGAATGCAGTGTAGAGCATCTGCTCTCTTGACACTTTTCCTGCAGCTGGCGTAATGAGAAGATCATGTCCACGGTTGCCTGGTTTGATTGGAAGCCACACTGTGATTCTGTATATATGCAAGATTCTGCAGATTCATCAGTGTAACACGCGCAAGACTTTTCAAACTATGCTGAGCAGGGAAATGCTCTGGTAATTGTTGCAGTTGCTCCGATCTCCTTTGTTATTGTATCAGGTGACGATGGTAGCATCTCGCTTGTCCTGAGGGATGTGTTCTTATTCCCAGCAGCTGCTGAGTAGTTTGTGTAGTGGTTGGAGCAGAGCTGCCCTCCTGCTTTCAAGACCTCTACTGTTATACCATCACTCCCGGTTGCTTTCCTATCAGCAAGGCAGTCCTCTCCATTTTTTAGTGGAGAACTACATAGCCTGGGCAGGTTGTTATGCAGGATGAGCTGTCGTGCAAGCAGCAGATCCTCCCTCTCCACACAGCCATTGTGGTCCAAAGGAAAGGTAGGAACCAATGCGGTTTGGCAACGATGGTACTGCAGGAGTTGCTGGGAAGTACTGTGATTCAGCACCACCCACTTTAGGGACTCCCACTCCGGATTTGTTTTCGGGGTTTACTCCCTTAGCCTTTCCTTGGAATAAGGTAGTCACAAGGCAATAGTGGTTTTATAAGACTTTTCCTTGTCCTAGATAAGTTGCTGACCAAGGCTTTTAATTTTCTAAGTTGTGACTTAGTATAAGTCCACGTGTCTTCTATTTCTAAACCCATGCTGCTTGTAGGAAGACTACCTAGCTTCTGATATATAATATGTCAGAAGAGGGGAGAGAGGGAGGAGGAGAAAAGCACATGGTCAGTATGTAAAAGCAGTTTGGGTAAAATTAAAATAAAATAAAAATAAAGGAAGGAATTAGAGTTAGATTAAAACACAATGAGGAGTAGAATAAAGTTTTCCATTTTGGCCTGCTTGGCATGTGAAAAACTTATAAATTCTGTAAATATTCAAGTTCCTTACATGTCTTAATTACCTATTTTTAAGCGGTCACCCATTAATTATGTAACAGGTTCATTACTGCTTAACTTCAGTGATCTGACAGGAACTGGAACTTTCAGCATTATTTGACAGTAAGAATCTCTGTGTGGATGTGGATGTATATATATATATATATATAATATATATATATATATTTATATATATATACTAAACTTTGCCTAGATAGGGCACATGACTTGTTGGTAAACACACACACACAATTGCATGTATATGTATATATAAGTTAGGATAGTGAAGATATGAAGTCAATGGTTTACTTATATATATTATATATATATAATATATATATATCACACTATTATCA
>CM042148.1:102354046-102369273 GCA_023376005.1 Doryteuthis pealeii
CTCAGCATAAGTAAAAAAGTAAAGTTGTCAGCGTGGCCTAAAGTCAGTATCAGCCAGACAGCAAAGGAGTCTATCCTCTTTTCACTAGCGCTAGACCAAGGAGATTGTTTTTGCGTCTGAGGTGGAGTGCCACACCTACCATCAGCTCTTTACTTTATGACATATATGCCTGTGTTACTCATACTCTGAGTTGGCAAGAGGGCTGGGATCGAACCAGAAGCCTTGTGGTTCCTAGTCAGACACTCTATCGACTGAGCTAAACCAACCCTCACTATGATATTTCTTCTTCACTATCAGGCATGCGTGATAGGGAGAAGGAAGTGGGTGGAGAATGGACAGAATATAAAGTAGTTGAAGGAGGAGTGGAAGAGAGAAAACAAAGAGAGAGAGAGTTAATATTTGGGAGTGGGGGTAGATAGAAAACCAAACTGGATGGGAGAGGCTAATGGAAACGCAGTGCAAATGATTTATCATTTGTGCAAACTATGTACAACTTAATCAGCCTTATTGATTTCCTACTCGGCCAGTGTAGCCATAAAGGTTGCCCACAACTATTTTGGATATGTGGCCAGTAAATATTTTTATGTCAACATTTGAAATGGGACTGTGTTTTAGCCTTCATTGGACTGGCCATTTTAACACAACCCAGGTCAGATTTGTATGCAGATGCTTCAAGCAATGAGAAAGAGGCTCTGCGTGTGCATGCATGAGTGCACATATGTATGTGTGCATGTGTGTGCTGTCAATGTCTGGTTACCTAATTTGATACATGGGCCAATTTTGGTCTGAGCCAGTTTCCATATCCAAAATAGTAAAAGGCAGTCCAAAACCAATATCATTTAATAACAAAAACAAAATGGCTGGTGTTAGGTTTTGTAAGTGATGAGAACAGAAGAGACACAGTAAATTTTTAATATTTTATTTATCTTTTTAAAAATTGGACTCATTCAAATTTGCCAGCTCCTAATGAAGGATGGTCCAAGGACGTTAAAAAAGAATTTCCTATCTAATAGAAAATATATTAATATAAAACATTTTTTTCTCAGACAATGTATTTAAGGTCATTTAGTGCATTTTATTAGTCCATCAAAGGGGCTGGTTCAGCTCAGTCGGTAGAGCGTCAGCCTAGGAGTCACAAGGTTCCAGGTTCAATACCGGCCCTTGCCAACTCAATGTAGGAGTAGCGCAGGGATCTGTACAGTATAGTGACGAACTGATGGTAGGTGTGACACTCACCCCAGATGCTAGAATAATCTCCTTGGTCTAGTGCAGGTGAAAAGGGGATAGACTCCCTCGCGGTCTGGCTGATACCGACTTTAGGCCACCCTGTCAACTTTACTTTTTACTTATTAGTCCATCATATGATTATGCACTATTTTATTACTTTAAAAAATATATATGCATATACCGAGGTGGAGAAGATCATGGTGTAATGGTTATTATCATAGGAAATCAACACAGCGACATGAGTTCTAGTCCTGGACAAAGATGTTTGCATTTCACATAGCACTAATACCTTTGGGTAAGGTATGAATCCTACTATTCTCCCTCTGGGCAGATTGGGCTCTTTAACCTTGGTATAGCAAGGAAAACCCTGAATTCAAACCTGTTAAATTCTGCTTAAGTAATTGACCATACGTAGCATCCTACTCGTGTGGAGGTGTTGATAAATACATATATATGTTAGCAAAATATGGCAAAACTTTTGACTCACCCTGGTATTCTAAAACTGACCAAGCAACCAAGAAAGAAATATTCTATCTCTAGCTATGTGTAAGTAGTAGGGCAGACTGAGCTCTTTAGCCTTAGGATTACAACCAGTCTATGAGAAGGAAACCTCTGAATTCAAACCTGTTAAGCTCTACTTAAAGATTGACCTTGTGTCACATCCTTTTTGAATGGATGAGTTAGTAAATACTTACATCTGTGAATTTCAGTTATATACAACTTTCAAGTGCAAAACATATTATCATTGATTACCACTTTATCCATAAAACAAACATTGTCCCCATAACTAAACTGCCCTGTGGTTAGGGTTTAGAATGTTATATGCCCACATTGAACATCGGGTATATAAATGAGAGTGAGAGAGTGAGAGAGACTTATTAGAAAAAGAGAGAGGATGATCTTATTTGATTCTTGTTAACTTCATTACTGCTTCTTCTCTGTTCTTCATTCTGAATTCTTTTAACTTCTTTGGCCAACATGTTCCTGTCTAGTTGAGCTCTTCTCTGTTCTTCTTAATTCTTCTTCTAGGCTTCTTTGGGCTTTGCTTGCTTTTAACATTTAATAAAACTAACAAGACTTTTTGCTGTTCTTGATCAAGTTTATAAGCCCATATTTCAATCTTTTCCATGTGGATGAGATAACTCAAGAAAGAAAGACTATCCCGTTTAGAATCTCTGACAGCTAGGTTGAATCTAACTTCTAAAAAATAACTATTCCCACGTTCTCTGTATCAGGGTCAGTTGGAGTCATCATAACCCCAGTTATGGAAATCTATCCACCTATGCTTTTCATTCTAACAAACTTATTTTAAACCGTTATAAATTTTAACAAGAATACACTGACTGTATCCCCTGTGGAGTGTAAGACCCTACCAAAAAGAGGTCTCCTGTGTATACTAAGCTGTATCTGATGGTGAGGCTCCAATTCTAGAGATCTGGGGTGTGTGAAGTACCTCTTCATTAACATTACTCCCAGGTCTACTCTAGTAGTACCTGATGGGGTTAAATAGATCTGTTTAAAAATTATTTGTATTCAATAGAACTGTGTGCAACAAAAAAAAAATCTCAAGAACATTTGGTGGAGGATCTCATGGTGTAATGGTTATTATTGTAGTTGACTCATCCTGGTATTCTAAAAGTGACCTAACAACCAATATTGGTTGAATCTTAATTTACACCCCCAAGATGGACTAGTCTGGGGACTACTTAGCAACCAACTGTTGGAGCTGGGAGAAGAGCTTAAGAGTAATGTACGACTAATTGTATTTAACCATATACCATATTTCTTCTTGAAAAAATCTTCTTGTTATATCTACATATGTGTCGACTTTCACTGATTCCACAACACAACAAAAGCACATATGAACAGGATTTTTATATATTTCTGAACCCATATTTAAATATGTTTTTATTTTAACTATTAGTGATGCCATGCTGAAGGAGACTTTACCTATTAACCAACCCTTGTAGATTATAACTTTGGAAAGATAGAGAGATACTATTGATTCTGTTGGGAAAGGTATGAACCACCTTATCCCCACCCAACTATATGGGTTAAATAGTACCGCTACTGTTCTTCTACAAGGATGGCTTTATATGCCATTAAACAAATTATGAATTTAAAAATAATCTGAAAAATCTTTTTTGTTCAGATCTCATCTCAAAAGAACCTGCTGTTTACTAGTTACTGTTAGCCCTAGCACCTATATGATTGCTCCAACCCTATTGCCCTTATGATAAGCCCCAACCCTTTTTATCATATATGTGGTAAAAGGCAGTGGCTGAGAGTCTTAATGTCCTGGGTATGATGTTAAACTCTATCTGATGGTGAAGTTCCAATTCTGGAGCTCTAGGGAATGTGGAGTACCCATTGCTCCTAGGTCTACTCTGACCGGGAGTGGTAGTACCTGTTAGAGTTCCATCTATGAGTTAAATAGAAAAAATGAGTTCGCTAAAATGAGTTTTTAAAAAAACTGTATATCCATGAAGAATGAATAAACAAACATCTTTGACATAAATCCAATGGGATGACATGTCGTAAAACTCAACAAACCAACCAATTAGTTGCTATTTGATAAACTTAATATACAACCATGTAGTTTATAAATTTGTGCAACATTTTATTACTTTTATATGGTTAAAATTTTTCTGTTAACTGATGCAATTAATAGTAGTCATTTTGATGTTTCAAAGAGAAAGTTTCAAATAAATTTAAAAAGCTGAAGAAATTTACAAAAATTTCAGTTACCATTTTTTTTTTTTTTTTTTTTTTTTCAGTTTAAAAGATTTTGAAAATTGTGTTAAGATACAATTAAAGATACAGTAAAAAAATCCTTTAATAAAAAAACTTGAAATCTCTTTTAATAATCTGATTTTTATGTTTGAAAATCTAAGGAATTATAAAATGTTTGATTAAAAAATAGTGTCAATATTGTTTTAAACATAAATCATAAGAAGTATACAGTAATAGATAATTGAGTTTTTATATTTTTTTAAAAATCTTATAATAAACCTTAAATAATCTATACTTAAATAATAAGTATACAGTAATAGATGAGTTTGTTTTTTTTTAAATCTTAAATAAATCTTGAATAATTTGTACTTAAATAATAAGGATACACTAATAGATAAATCAGTTTTTATTCTAAAAATAATCTTAAATAATTTATACTTAAATAATAAGTATACAGTAATAGATAAATGGGTTTTTATTTTTAAATAAATATTAAATAATCTATACTTAAATCATAAGTATACAGTAATAGATAAAACAGTTTTTATTATATTTCTTTTTTAAATTGTGCATGTGTTTAAGTTTCAACATATGCAAAAAAAATATAACAAAAACATCAGGCATGTTATTTTTTATCTATTCTTTCTTTATCTTTTTTAATTTTTTAAAAATTTTTTAAGAATTAAACATTTTTTTAAGACCATGGCAGCTATTTGACTGAAAAAGGTGTTTTTAAAATATTCTGTTTGATATTCTGTTTTTGCTTTATTCTTCAAAAGAAACCAGAAAAAAAACTCTCTTTTCTTATAGAAGTGAATATTATATGTGACGAAGAGGGGAGGATGTACAGGTGGAAACATTGTGTGATCAACAGAAACAAGGAGTTTAATTGTCTGAAGAATTTTTGAGCTTTGAGAAGGAATTGGAATTTGTTTTAAATTAAGTATTTGCAATATGTGATAGGGTATAAAAATTAACTTAAAGAAGAGAAGAGAATGTAAATTTGAAAAAGAAATTAATTTCTAAAGAAAGAAAGGAAAGAATAAAAAGAATGAAAGAAAAGAGGAGGAAGTAAGTCACAAAAAAGTAAAGATTAAACAAAAAGGAAAAGGGAAGAAACAAACAAATAAACAAGTTCAGTATAAAGTTTTAGTCTTCTCTCTCTCTCTCTTTTTTTTCTCTTTCTCTCTCTATCTATCTATCTATCTATATCTCTCTCTTATATTTCTTATTGTCTTGGCTTTCTTAAGTTTCTGCACATAGGTGTAAGATGGGTTTTGTTTTATTACGTTGGGATGCTTTTTTATATCATCTCGTTTTTCTCTAACTGCTTTGTCTCCCAGGGGACTGTATATTTGGCTCTTTGCTTGGTAGGTATGGATTTGGCTGCTGCTTCTAAGTAGTCATAATAAAACAAACCCAACATACAACAGAATCTTCAGTAAATCCAGATTGAACTAACAAAAACATACCAAAAAGAACAAGAATACATCCATGGCCAAATTGATAGAATCAGAAATTCTGTAGAAGATAGATAATCACAACTAGATGCACCATATTCAAATTCTGGATGAACCTATTTGCATTTCACATGATGCTAATACCCTTGGAAAAAGTATGAATCTAACTACTCTTCCTCCAGCTATGAGTAAAGAAGGTAGACTTGGCTCTTTAACCTTGAGATAGTTATCTGTCTAGGAGAAGAAAAACTGATTTCAAACCTGTAAAACTCCACTTAAAAATTGACCTTGTGTTATATCCTGTTTGTGCAGAGGTGGTGGGTAAATAAATACAATTGTGTTTTCTTATTCATTTGCAATCTGGTCTTTTATGATCTTTATAAATAAGAAATTATTTAAGTAAATAACTTTTATAATTAAATTACTTAATAAATCCATTTTCTGCCCTGAAATTTGTAACCACCTTGCCCTTTTTTTGCATCAAATAAAGGGAAGTAAGCAGAGTTGAAATATTTTGAAAGTCTATGATTTCATGTGTGAAGTGTTTAGTTTTTAATTACTTTTCATAGAAAAATAATAATCTATGTTACTTGGTTTGTTTTGTTTAATAATGGATTTTTTTAAAAGAAAAACAATATAATGAACACATTTTATCATTGAAGATGAATGGGATATGTTTTAAATGTTCAAAGACTTTGAGGCAAAGTCAGTTTATTGAGCTGCAACTAATGTTACCACCCAGCCTTTTGTCCCGGGCAATGGCAAAGAACATCTAGTTTTGTAATAGAGTTCAAAAGAGCAAATATTTATCTTGCTGTGTTTTAGAGAGTTTTATGGTCTAACCTAATCAGCTCTTAGATTCATGTTGATTTTTTTTGTACATAAAGAATAATAAGCTTTACAAATACTTCAATTATCACAAATACAATCTTTGTTTTCTGATTGGATGAGGCTTGTAAAGTTCTTATCATTCTATAAACCTTTAAGAGATGATTATTAAACTTTTATGACTACACTTAATTTTCTTGATATAGCTTGACAATATATATATATACATACATACATATATATATATATATATATATATATATATATATACATACATACATACATATATATATATATATATATATATATATATATATATACATATATATATAACACATGTACATATATTATATATATATATATATATACACATGTACATATATATACATATATATTACACATGTACATATATATACACATACATGTACAATATTATATACATATATGTATACATGTACATATGTATATACATATATGTATACATGTACATATGTATATACATATATGTATGTATATACATATATGTATAAATGTACATATGTATACATATGTATATATATGTACTTATGTATATACATATATATATATGATGTACATATGTATACACATATATATGTATAAATGTACATATGTATATACATATATATATATAAATGTACATATGTATGCACATATATATATAAATGTACATATGTATACACATATATATGTATAAATGTACATATGTATACACATATACATATATATGTATAAATGTACATATGTATACACATATATATGTATAAATGTACATATGTATATACATATATATATATATAAATGTACATATGTATACACATATATATATATAAATGTACATATATATATGTACATAGGTATACACACATATATATATACATATATATATGTACATATATATAAATGTACATATATATAGAGAGAGAGATGTACATATACATACATACATACATATATTTATTATATATGTACATATATATACATACATATATTTCGTATATAAGTACATATATATACATACATATATTTAGTATATATGTACATATATATATAACTTTTGGACTCAATTTTATTGATCAATAATATAGCAATTTCAATAGGGATCGGACAATGGATAATGCATAGAAATTGTTTGACTCTCAGAGAATAATAGAGTATGGAGCAAGAAGTAGTAAAGCCTGTTAGGAGATATGCAAATAGGCCCTCAAGTGAAGGGACTTGAGAGTAACATGAGCTCACATAGCTGACAGTGATTGATGGCTCATACTGGGACCCTTTACTCCAGGTCCCTCCTTCTTTTTTCAGTGGGTGGTGTGGCCAATCACCATACCATGTGGGACCAGCCTGAGAGAATTTGTAACCTAGCAACAATACTTACTAACACAAAACCTGAGCAGATTTTTAGATCGAACTGAGACTTATTGATGCAAAGATGATCAGTGGGATATATATATATATTTTTTTGTTGTTGTTTTTGCCGCTGCGTGCTTACAAACTGGCAAACTGATATTTTCTAGACGTGCCATTTATATCTAAATAATTTCTTGCTTTTTATAAATTTGGAATAGTTTTTAAAGTACTGCAGCGTACATTGCCAATATCTGATGGGATACAGAAGTAACATGATATCAGCCATGTGATATCACAAAAGGCATACGCATTGGAAAGAAAAGGGCAATCACCTTCATCTACAATATGTGTCTTTAGTTATATAATAGTTCTTATAAGATATTCTTCTTTAATTTGATTTCCCTCCTTGCTTTTTTTTTTTCCCGCAATACTTTATTTTTATCCCTTTTTTACATTTTCTTCACTTTCTTGTTCTTGGTGTTCTTATTGTTGTTTTTCTTCTTTTTGCTTAATTTTCTTCTTCCTCTGTCTTTTTTTTCATTTCTTTTAATAATTCTTTGTCTAATTTCTTCTACTTCTTCTTCTTCTTCTTCTCTTCTTCTTCTTCTTCTTCTTCTTCTTCTTCTTCTTCTTTGCTTAATTTTCTTTCTTCTTCGCTTAATTTACTTTTCTTCTTCCTCTGTCTTTTTTTCATTTCTTTTAATAATTCTTTGTCTAATTTCTTCTTCTTCTTCTTCTTCTTCTTCTTCTTCTTCTTTGCTTAATTTTTTTTCTTCTTCGCTTAATTTATTTTCTTCTTCCTCTGTCTTTTTTTTCATTTCTTTTAATAATTCTTTGTCTAATTTCTTCTTCTTCTTCTTCTTCTTCTTCTTCTTCTTCTTCTTCTTCTTTCTTTCTTTTTTCTTTTTCTTTCTTCTTCTTTTGCTTATTTTCTTTTCTTCTTTTCCTCTGTTTTTTCTTTTAACAATTCTTTGTCTAATTTCTTCTTCATCTCTTCTTCTTCTTTGCTTAATTTTCTTATTTTCTTCTTCTGTTTTTTTTTTAATAATTCTTTGTCTAATTTTCTTCTTCTTCTTCTTGCTTAATTTTCTTATTTTCTTCTTTTTTTTTTTTTCTTTGTCTAATTTCTTCTTCTTCTTCTTCTTCTTCTTCTTCTTCTTCTTCTTTGCTTAATTTTCTTATTTTTCTTCTGTTTTTTTCTTTTAACAATTTTTGTCTAATTTCTTCTTCTTCTTTTCTTCTTCTTCTTCTTCTTCTTCTTTTCTCTTTGCTTAATTTTCTTATTTCTTCTTCTGTTTTTTCTTTTAACAATTCTTTGTCTAATTTCTTCTTTTCTTCTTCTTCTTCTTCTTCTTTTGCTTAATTTCTTATTTTCTTCTTCTGTTTTTTCTTTTAACAATTCTTTGTCTAATTTCTTCTTCTTCTTCTTCTTCTTCTTTGCTTAATTTTCTTCTTTGCTTAATTTTCTTTTCTTTTTCTTCTTCTGTTTTTTCTTTTAACAATTCTTTGTCTAATTTCTTCTTCATCTTTTTTGCTTAATTTTCTTCTTTTTTTCTTCTTCTGTTTTTTCTTTTAATAATTCTTTGTCTAATTTCTTCTTCGTCTTTTTTTAAATAATTTCTTTCAATAATTTTCCATTTTTATCTCTCATCATCTTCTTCTTCTCATCATCATCATCATCATCATCATCATCATCACTATTATTATTATTCGAGATCATTTTCACTTTCTTTTCTTTTTTATTCTTTATTTCAGCAATTTTTCCTTTAATTCTTTCCTCAATATAGTTGTTCCTTTTTCCTATTAAATTATTTATTTCTTTTTTACTTTCTTACCAAAGTCACCCCCCCCCACACACACACATTCTTTTCATACTTCTCTTTCTCTTATGCTCCATTTAGGTCTCTCTCTCTTCTTTCCTTAATCTTTTCTTCCTTTGAGAAATATTTATCTTCTCTTTACAGATATGTTTTACTAAAAAAAGAAAATCCCAACAAAGGAAGGAATATATTTACTGCATGCATATGCACCATTTCTAGTTCTCTTTTAGTGCCAACCAAAGGCAGGCGTGTCCCATAAATACAACCATTGCAAATAGGAGCATCTCCTCTAGTAATAAACAATTTCACTTCAGTAGATACAGCAGAAGATTGTCAGTTGAGACATCCTTGCTTTTTATCTAGTCATGATGATAAGTTAGAAGGTCCAGTCTCTACGTGTGACCCTTGGTGTAAAACACTTTCAAATCAACTTAATAAGCCTTTCCTCTTCTTGGTCAGTTGAATGCTTCAATATGTTTATTATACCAAATAACTAGCAGGACCCGTGGGTATACCACAGTATGATAATTTGATTATTGCAACATTTCATAGGGCCAGATTAGCTCAGTTGGTAGAGCGTCCAACTAGGAACCATAGCATAGGGATCTGTACTATAAAGTAAGGAGCTGATGGTAGGTGTGGTGCTCCACCTCAGACACCCAAATAATCTCCTTGGTCTAGTGCTAGTGAAAAGGGGATATACTCCCTTGCTGTCTGGCTAATACTTTAGCCAGACAGGTCACCATGACAACTTTTTTGTACTTAAGAGCTATTTCAATAGTTCAATCTGTAAAATGTATAATAATCTTGATTTAACACTCTCACATTCTTTTTTTTTCTTTCTTTTCATTATGTCTGATTGAAACAGATTAGTGTTATTGCTTCCACACTCATTCCTTCTCTCTATCTCTCCCCATCTCTTTCTTTTTTATTACATTTTTTCTGTGTAACATGTCCTTTTTCTTCACTTTTTTCTTTATGATAAAAATGGAATGGTCCATTATTTAGCTGCAGTGACGACACTCATAAGCAACACCAGATAATCAGGATTTACATCTTTACATTTCATCTTGGGCGATTTGGACAGTCTCATTTTGCACCTCTGCAGAGGGGTAAGACTCCCCCAATGGGGCCACTTGTTGGCTGTGGGTGATGCTTAAGGATAGAACCCAGGTGGCTGGGCAGTCCATGACTTGCAATATTCCACTTTAGGCTTTTTTGGGCAGATGGGCGGTTGGAGAGGCCCCCTCCAATCAATCGGCTGGCCACGTCAAGCCCTAGCACCTATATGATTTTTCCAATTTTATTGCCCTTATGGCAACCCAACCTTTTTATCATATGGTGCTAGAAGGCAGTGGCTGAGGGTCTACAGGTCTGGGAATGACGATAAACTCTATCTGATGGTGAGGTTCCAGTTCTGAAGGTTTTGGGGAATGTGGAGCACCTCTTCATCACCATTGCTCCCTGGTCCACTCTGACCTGGAGTGGTAGTACCTGTTAGGGTCCCATCTATGGGTTGAATAGAAAAACATGAGTTTATAAACAAAATTGTATTATGCATTAAGAATGAATTTATTTCACAACTTTGTCGGCATTAAATGACCCACCGAGGTTGATATGCCGTAAAACAAAACAAACCAAACAAAACCAAACCAGAGTGTGTTACAAAAAGATAACAATTGTACAATTAAGGAACATGATTATTATCATACTAGATAATTTGAGTAATGATATCTGACTATGTAGTGAAGAAATATGATATGACTGAAAAGTGAAAACGAAGTGAACAATTTATTTGTATGGGGACTTATTTTGCCTAAATGGCTGCATCATTTACTATAAAATTGTTTTTTTAAAAATGATAACAGAATTTGTTGACATAAATTGAGGGGAGTATTATGTTGAAAGATACAAAATCCTCCAAGGAACCATCCAGAACATAACTGACAATGCCACCAAGCACCCTTAAATTGAATAGGCATATTTCAAACATATAATGGGAAGAGAAACTAAATGCTGTTTGCTTTGGAGCTTTTAAATTTTTAATTTGAAAATCTGATTGATTGCCTGGTTGATTTTAATGGTATGTCAAGCTGTTGAGGGTTATTTTATGCCTAGAGCTTAAGGAATTTCATACAGTTATATGATATCAATATTACATTCTAATACAGATAATTAGCAATCATTTGATAATTTGATAATTATATGACCTATGAGACTTTAATATGATTAATTATATGATCTATGGGACTTTAATCCATACTACTACTGGATCAGATAGGACCTTGAAGTAATGGCAATGAAGGGGTAGTTCACACTTACTAGAATTCTAGAATTGGAGCCTCACCAGCAGATACACTTTAGTATCATACCCGAAAGATCCCTTTTTTTGGAAGGGGAGGGTCTTACTCCTCTGAAGGGGATACAGTCAATGTTTTGTAAGCTTTGTTGACGGGATGATTGAAAATCTGTTTGTGATATAAGTAAAAAGTAAAGTTAGTGGAGTGGCCTATTGTCAGTAACAATCAGACAGCGAGGGAGTCTATCCCATTTTTGCTAGCACTAGACCAAGGAAATTGTTGGGGGGGGGTAGATGGGGTGTTACATCTACCGTCAGCTCCTCACTTTACCTCACAGATTAGATTACCTAATCTGTGCTACTCATGTGCTGATTTGGCAGAGGCTAGTATTGAACCAGGAACCTTGTGATTCCTACACAGATGTTCTATCGACTGAGCTAAACTGTATTGACAAATAAAGTCGTTCATAATTATTATTGAAAAAATAATATAGTCAATGATTAATAATACTCTAAGATTTAGCTAAATATTATTAATGAAAAATAATATTTGTTATCATTATTGAAAAAATTATATAGTTTGTAATTAATAATACTATAAGGTGTAACTGAAGATTATTATTGATGAAGAAAAGTATTTAGTCATAGTTCACATTACTTTAATGAAATCCATTTTACTTCTGTTTATTCATTAATATTCTGTTTGTCTTAATATTAATTTGCTAAAAAAGATTCTTGTTTGGTATTGTGAGATTAAAGCAGATTTGAAACTTTTTTTTTTTCAATTATTCTGGCCTTATCTAGATCAAGGTCAGGATTGTTTTTCTTTCTATGTTTTATGGGTTCATTAAGATTATCATCCATCTTTAATGCCCTTTGGTGTTCATATATTCACTTTTTAAGAAATCTTGATGTTTTTTCCAATGTATTTTTGGGAAAAACCATTGGAGGGTATTTTACATACACCTGTTTTTAATGGTGGCTTCATTATTTTTTAAATTTTCGTTTTTTTTAAAAACATATTATTGATTGTCTTAAGATTCTTTTCATCATGTGATAAATACCTACAATGTAATTGATTCTAATAATGCCTTCAAGTACAAATAACATGCACTCATATGACCCTGCATCTCCCAGCCCTGTCAGTAGGGCTTAGGTATACACTGACCATATCCTCAACTGAAGAGGAAAGACCTCAGCACTCCAAAAAAGTAGTGTCATGGGTATGACGCTAAAGTACACCTGATGCTGAAGCTCCAGTTCTGTGGATTGTAGAGTGCCCCTTCATTGCCATTATCCCAAGTGTACTGTGACTGGAGTGGTAGTACTGCTTTTAGGGTTTCATTTAGGGATCAAAAATAATAAAGTTGGTGGAGGGACCTCTTGTTGGTATAGCTGGACAATGAGGGAGTTTATCCTCTTTTCACTAGTGCTAGACCAGGGAGATTGTTTTTGCTGTGGTGGAGTGGCACACCCACCATCAGCTCCCGACTTTACTACACAGATCAAGACTACAACAATTTGTTCCTCTCATACACTGGGTTGATGGGGACCGGTATCGATAATCGGAACCCTTGCGATTCCAAGGTGAATGCTAAACTGGCGCCCTAAACCTGGGATCAAATAGATAGTTATAAATACATTTGTATTCAGTAGGACTGTGTACAAAACAATTCTTACAAAAACACTATACAAAAAGGTAAATATGAACATACAATGAATGCAATTCCTAACCCAGTGATCACTAAACTTTTTTTATGTGGAGAAGATAATTGAAAAAAATAACAAAGAACGGGTGACATTATTATTGTGTTCAAATACTTTGCTAGCCAGAACGAAAACTATGAGAAAAAGATGTAAAACAAAAATTTATCTATCCTGTTAATTCATTTGATGAGTGGTGTAAACAAAAAACAAAAACACATTTAACCAAACATATTTATTTTTTCAAAACATTATCAAAGAACGCAAACATTAGCTGAAAGGTTTAGTGGTGATTTGCAAAACTGAAGTTTGCCTTAAGAAATATTGGTCTATGTTTGGTTTGGAATTGCTAGCATACAATCAAGAGAATTTGCCTTTCAAAATGTTTTATCAAGTCAATTTTCAGTGGCTCTTTGAAAATTACCTGTGTTTTTTTAGCAGTCGTTAACAAGTGAAAATTCAGGATTGCGTAAGTAACAAGTGAATGCTCACATGCACAACATTTGTAACCATACCTAAGGAGTCAAGTCATGAAGATTTAGTAAGCTTAAATATGATATTTAAATTTAGAATGGTATAGAACGTCTCTATTCTGTACTTTTAATAAACAATCAGTAACCATCGGCGGGACCTGATAAAAGCCTTCACGCGATCCAGCCCAGTTGCAGTAGTTTACTTGTTGCGAATAAAACCTCTGAGAAGTGTAGCAAAATTTCTTTCCATATTATATTACATGGATGATATAAACTTTTGACCTAATCATTGCTTCACAGTTTCTCTTTTGTTTTTAAGCAGTCGTACAAGTGAAAATTCGGATTGCACAAGTAGCAAGTGAATCTCACTGCACAAAATTTTGTAACCTACCCTACAGTAGTTAGTCCATGAAGATTTAAATAAGCTTAACATGATAATTTAAATTTAAATGATATCAGAACGTCTCACATTCTGTATGTTTTTAACAAACAATTCAAGTACCATTGAAAGCTGAGCTTCACAGGCCAGATCTGGCCCGCGGGCCATAATTTGGGTGACTGCTGCCCTACCTTAGGCATAAAATAACTCTAGATGGGTTTGACATGCCCATTAAAACAGCATCAAAGAATGCCATACGTCTCCAACAATGATCAAAAACCCTAGATGAAGCCAATAATGATAATGGAATTTATTGTGTACAGTTCTAAAGGTGCACCACAACTCATCAAAGTTTCATGTCTAGTACATATGAATGTATTAGTGTCAGGCAACATGATAGTGTACAAGTAATAATATACATGTATGGTGTGCCATGCATGCGGAGGGGGTATCAGGTTATAGTTGTGGTGGATTACCAGGAAGCTGGAGGCTTTTGTAAACCTAAATGTCCATCCAACTTTATCATTATTCTTTCACTGAGTAATATATTCCTATTAATATAAAACAAATTTTCTTGCTATTATTTCTTAATTTTTCTTTCTTTGATTAGGCATTATTAAATTTTTTTTACTTGTGCTTTTTTTCATTTTAACTATAATCGCTTTTCAATACAAATTAAACATCAGCATGGATTTAAATAAAGATGAGCTTTTGGCAGAATTGAACTTGCATCTCTTTTCCTCGGGAACACTTGTCTTAGTGTGGATGATTGGTTTTTACCCCTTGGGCCAACAGTTTCAAATGTTAAAATCTCTATAATTTTCATTGAATGCTTGGCAACGCCATCTTTAATATTAGTTTATTATAACAAATAATATTATCTTGAATTTTTATTATTATTAGGAGGTCATGTGGTGGTAAATGTTATCTATCAAT
>CM042148.1:102369373-102376873 GCA_023376005.1 Doryteuthis pealeii
TTTGGAACTGGAGTAATGGTGATAAAAAGGTACTTTACACTCCAGAATTGGAGCTTCACCATTAGATGAAAAGGTAATTTATGAGGAAGTGCGTCCCGGTCTCCTGCCTCAAGAGTTGCTGCCTGGTGACTATTAAAATAACAACCCAGCTCAGTCTATTCAAAACTATCTCTTCATATCTATCTATCTATCTCAATTTGTTCATATTTATCTATATTACTTTAAATACTAAGATTTTTTTTAATTCATGTTTGTTTAATGTCTGTTTTTAGTTTAAATAAACAAGAATTACGACAAAAAAAGAAACGACCCCCCCAAATACATTTACTTGTCGAAAATATCTATCTCCATTTGTTCGTATCTATCTATATTATTTTGTTTGTTTATCTATCTATCTCAGTCTATTCAAAACTATATATCCATCTTCATATCTAAACAAGAATTACGACAAATTACGTTAAATAAACAAGAATTATGACGAGCTGGGGTTGTTATTTTGATAGTCACCGGGCAGCAATTTTTGAGGCAGGAGACCAGGACGCACTTCCTCATAAATTACCGATGAAAATGTGGATTTTGCCATCTTGGAGGATAATAGAGTTAGGATGAAAGAAAATGAAAAGAAAGATAAATACTTGAACCTGGCAAGAGAGCTGAAAAATCAGTGGGTAAAGGTCATACCAATTGTAACTAGAGCACTTGGAATGGTCTCCAAGGGTTTGGAAAAGAGTCAGGAGGAATTGGAAATCCGAGGAAGAATTGAGACCAAAATGTCCTTACTTTTTTAGCCTATATACTAATGAATGTATTCCTTGAAAAGAATCCAGGGTGGACACATTAGAAATCCAAAAACATAATATTCAATATTTTGTAAATTGCCCCAGTCGTCAAACACTCTTTTTAAAATAAGAGAAAGTAAAAAAAAAAAAATAGAATTAAAAAATGACAACTTCCAAATGATTTTATGTTAAAAAAATTCTCATGTAAACAAAACATGTGCAAGTAAATCTTAACGTTAAAGGTGAAAAAAAAAAATGCTAAAAAACAAACACTGTCTGCTTGTTGATATATGTATTTATGTGTATCTGTGTATCTTTAAGTTTTTCTCTTGTTTAAAGAGAAGAAATTTCTGTTTTGACAAAATATATGAGAAGTGTCTGTAACTTTCTGTTCTTATCTTACTCCTAAGATTTTTTTTTTTACCATCATTCATATTGCTTAATCTATTTTTTATATATTTTGTTATATTTTCTCTGAATTTTTTGAGATGAGGCTTGATAATTTGTATTATTTGTATTATTCGGACTATTGTCCTCATTTTTTTGTTATCTACACAATGTTTCAGTCAGCGTGCCCTCTGGCCTTCTTCAGGTGTTTCTTGTTGAACTCCGGAACCTTCTTGATTCAAGAACCTTCTCTTCAAACCTGGGAACCTTCCTGTCGAACTTGGGAGCCTTCATGTTGTAATCAAATTTTTTACTGTCATTCATATTGCATAATTTTGGTTTGAATTCAGAGATTTCCTTCTCCTAGACTAGTTGCTATGCTGAGTTTATAATAGTCCTGTTTTCTCTACTGTCTAACAATAGCTGGAGGGATTATAGGTGGATTCATACCTTTCCAAAAGGTACCATCTTGATCCTCTAAACAGATGTTCACATCATTAATGACACCATTTTCAGTGGCAAGATGCCAACTGCTGAGCTGATTTTTCAATTTAGGAAACAGGTAGGGTTAAATCAGGTAAAAAGGCTGGTCATTCAAGTTTGAAACCACCATTTTGAATAGTAGCAAGGTCCATGACTGATTTGTGAGCTGGCACATTGTGTTGGTAGAAGAACATCCCTAGAGCCAGCTTCCCATGCTGATTTTTCTTAATTCTCCCATAGCTGCCTCAAGAGATTAACATTGTAGGTGATAGTTTGAGCCTTTGCCAGGTAATTCACAAGCAGAATCACTTTTGAACACACACTCCCTCTAAAAAAAAGACCAAACTATCATCTTTCTAGAAGACATAACTGACTTGGACTTCTTGGAAGTTGGAGATCCTGCATGCTTTCCATTGTTTTGACTGTTGTCTTGTCTTTGGATAAAAGTAGTGGATCCAAGTATCATCCATGGTGACAAATCACTGTAGAAATCCCTCTGGATCAGTGTAAAAAACAAAAAAAAAAACAAAAAAAACTTACAATTGTCTATTAACATATTGTGCCAGAGTCCCTTTAAATCAGGCTGAAGAAATTTCAGGACCCAATAAGTTCCTACATGATCTATATATTAATACTCGTGTTCTTTAATAGTACAATCGTTATTACCTTGCAACACCCTCTGATTAAAAAATGAGACTGTCCAAATCACCCCAGATGAAATGCTAAAATGTAAATTCTGATTATCTGGTGTTTATATTATCTGCCAAATTCTTATTTCTTATGAGTGTTGTCACCTCAACTAAATAATGGACCATTCCATTTTTATTATAAAGAAAGAAAGGGAAGAAAATGGACATGCTACACAAAAAAGATATAATAAGAAACAAAGAAAGAGAGTAGACGAGAGATAGAGAGAGGGGTGAGCACATTTAAGTGATAATGCTAATCTGTTTCAATCAAGCATAATAAAAAGAGGGAAAAAAGGAAAGAAAAAATAAAACAGAGTGACAGAGAGTTAAATCAAGATTATCATACCTTTTACAGATTGAGCTATTTTTCAATAACTCTTAAGTAAATATTCTAAACATAATAATTAAATTATCATACTGTCATAGATCCACAAATAGTCCGGATAGTCACTCATAATTTATTTAATGCTAAAGCTATCCTTGTAGAGGAATATCAGTAGTGGTACTATTTAACCCATTGCTGGAGAATGAGTGATTAATAACTTTCCCTAGGGTATAAGTTAGAAAGTGAATGTTAAATCTCAACTGGAGTTTGAACTTACTATGATGCCATAATCCAGCTTGTTAGCCACAATGCCACAGTAACTCCCCCTGTATATATATATATATATATATATATATATACATATGTGTATGCACTTGTGACATAATGGTTATCATCATAGGATATGAATTTAATAAGCCATTCAAATTCTGCATGACTACATTTCCCTTCCCATTAATGTCCTTGGAGAAATACAGAAATCTATTATTTTCCCCAGGTATGGGTAAATAATATTCCCTACACCCACTCACTCCTGAGCTGTGGGTTAAATAATATCACTATTGGCATTAAATGATCCATGAAGGTTGATATGCCATTAAACAAATAAAGAAAAGCAAAGTAACCTAAAATGGGTAAATACTAGTACAGATTGGATTTTCTAACTTTGGTAGGAAAACTAGTCTAGGAAAAGGGAAGAAATCTGAATTCAAAACCTGAGAACTGTATTTTGGTGAATATGTTAAACTCTATTTAAAAATTGACCTTATTTCTTATCCCGTTCATGTGGAGGGGTTGGGTAAATACATTAATAAAAAAAAAAAAAAATATATATATATATATATATATATATACTAGTACAAAATAAAAAAGGGCCTCTGGGCAATGTAAAAATAGATTTTTGAAACATATTGCTTGAGGGGTGAGAGTAATAAATTCAATGTCAGCAAGTTTGTACCCTAAGTAAGTAAAATCATCAAATTCATTAAAGGATTAAAACAATTTGAAATGTAAACTTTAAATATGCATTAAAATAAAACAAACTATATATAGATATATAATACCAGTCATGTATTTATTAAAATGTCTAATGTTGCATTTCAAATTTTGAGTGTATTTATTCTATGTTATGACGATTTTGGGTAATGTGATGTAAGCAGTGACATAGTTTTTGTTACAGACAAAAACCAGAAGCAAATTTCCATTTTTTATATATAATTTATTTATTTATGTAGTGTTTTGCCTCAGATGCAAAAAAAAAAAAATCTCCTTGATCTAGCACTAGTGAAAAGGGGATTGATTCCCTTGCTGTTTAGCTGATACCAATTATAGGCCATTTTGCCTACTTTACTTACTTTAAATGTATGTAGATATATATGTGTGTTTGTGTGTATATGTACAAATTCTTATGTAGACCTAAATATATATATATATATACAGTGATGCTGATAGCTTTTTAACTTAGTGCATCCTATGACACATGTATTTGATTTGAATGAGTTCCTGAGAAATTTAATGGGTCCCAACTAAAGATTCTTAATAAATTGTAAAGTTCTTATCTATGAACACCTAAAGCCTTCTAACCCCTACCTTGTACCCCATACTGCATAATTCATTTACAAGAAAATATTGAAATGTATTTACAGTTAGCTTGAAATGATGGGGAAGAAAAAAAACACTGCGATGCATGGACACGATTTTTCTATGTCCTCAGCATTTCTATATTTATATATGGCAATAGCATAATCTTTACAGATCATTGCCGTCCCTCACAATCCCACAACTCCACCACCAGAACCCTTCCTTGCATGAGCCCTCAAATGACTCATCAAACCTGCTGCAGATCTACAAAGTTTGACGCAAATATGACATTGAAAAGACTTCTTCCCCGTTGAATGAGATGATTCAGATGAATCAGATGAGTCAGATGATAAAATTTGATGCTTATGCACCACCATATGTCTCTTAAGACCAGAAGCCGACTTACAGACCTTGCCATATATAGCACAAGACACATTAATTTACTCCTGGAATCTGCATGGATTGACCCAGGTGAGATTTCCTATGATTGACATAGCCAGCCCTCGAAAGCAAAACTCGACCACATGTCAGACACTTCCAACCCTCCATGTTCTCTCCAATATGACAGGTGTAACCCTTTTGAAGTTGACGCTTTAGGTTTTCATGCACGGTTCACTCTCATAACTGGTACAGCCATCATCCACATGAACTCTCCAGTCAGTTCTCTTTAGTGCCAGCTTTTCCCAGTTGTCAGGACTTATTTTTTTCATATTTATATATACATATTTATATATACATATTTATATATACATACACACATACATGCGTATGTATATACATATATGTACACATACATATATATGTATTAGATAATTTAATATTAGATATTTACCTTTACTGATATATCTAAGTAATTTAATAGCAACAAATATTTTTAGTTAGAAATTTTTTCAAATGTACATAGAACATGATAAATAAAACAACCCCATCAAATAGACTTCATAACACAAGTTCAAAAATGTTCAGTTTTGAGAAATTTCAATTATAAAAAAGATCTTTTTAAAACTATCAAAGTCACAAAACATTCACATAATGTCACAACACTGTTCACATAGAATAAATAGAAAAAGAGTATCAGTATCTTTACCAGTGTTTCAAAATCTTTCCATGTGTGTTTGAAAGTGATTATATAATAAAGAGTGAAATGTTACACAGGAAATGAAACAATTTTAACACCAGCTTCAAGTTTTTAAGTCATATTTCTTACCATGGGTATATGTGTCTATGAACATGCATGCATGTGTGAGTATATATTGTTGGCATCCTTCTGTCTACTAAAGACGATGGTGTAGTGTCCACTTTTTTAATTTTTTTATTTTATCTGCAACTACATGAGTGGCTGAACAGCCCAATTTTTGAATGGCAATCTCTGGTGCAGTGACTGCGAACACTTCGGCTGGCCAAGTCAAATGCCTTTGTTAGGTCTATAAATGCGGTGTAGAGTGACATCTGCTCTCCTGGCACTTTTCCTGCAGCTGGTGTAGTGAGAAGATCATGTCCACAGTTGCCTGGTTTGCTCGGAAGCCACACTGTGATTCTGGATATATGCGAGATGCAAGAGTCTGCAGATGTGCCAGTGTAACACGCGCAAGACTTTTCAAACTATGCTGAGGAGGGAAATGCTCTGGTAATTGTTGCAGTTGCTCCGATCTCCTTTGTTATTGTATAAGGTGACGATGGTAGCATCTCGCTTGTCCTGAGGGATGTGTTCTTATTCCCAGCAGCTGCTGAGTAGTTTGTGTAGTGGTTGGAGCAGAGCTGCCCTCCTGCTTTCAAGACCTCTACTGTTATACCGTCACTCCCGGTTGCTTTCCTATCAACAAGGCGGTCCTCTCCATTTTTTAGTGGAGAACTACATAGCCTGGGCAGGTTATTATGCAGGATGAGCTGTCGCCCAAACAGCAGATCCTCCCTCTCCACACAGCTGCTGTGGTCCAAAGGAAAGGTAGGAACCAATGCGGTTTGGCAACGATGGTACTGCAGGAGTTGCTGGGAAGTACTGTGATTCAGCACCACCCACTTTAGGGACTCCCGCTCCGGATTTGTTTTCGGGGTTTACTCCCTTAGCCTTTCCTTGGAATAAGGTAGAGTCACAAGGCAATAGTGGTTTTATAAGACTTTTCCTTGTCCTAGATGAGTTGCTGACCAAGGCTAAAGAGTCGCTTCTAGCTGGTTTTGTGATTTTTTGAGTGGTAAGGAACCTAAATTTGCATGTGCAAAGTTACCGCCACCTTTTAATTTTCTAAGTTGTGACTTAGTATAAGTCCACATGTCTTCTATTTCTAAACCCATGCTGCTTGTAGGAAGACTACCTAGCTTCTGATATATAATATGTCAGAAGAGGAGAGAGAGAGGGAGGAGGAGAAAAGCACATGGTCAGTATGTAAAAGCAGTTTGGGTAAAATTAAATTAAAATAAAATAAAAATAAAGGAAGGAATTAGAGTTAGATTAAAACACAATGAGGAGTAGAATAAAGTTTTCCATTTTGGCCTGCTTGGCATGTGAAAAACTTATAAATTCTGCAAATATTCAAGTTCCTTACATGTCTTAATTACCTATTTTTAAGCGGTTACCCATTAATTATGTAACAGGTTCATTACTGCTTAACTTCAGTGATCTGACAGGAACTGGAACTTTATTTGACAGTAAGAGTCTCTGTGTGGATGCGGATGTATATATATATATATATATATATATATATATATACTAGAAATGACGTGACCCGTTGGGTCACCCATTGAGCTCCAGTTATTTTGTTAAAAAATAATGTAATTTATCTTTAATACATTTTAAACTATTTTTCGGTCAATTTTGCGCAAATTTATCGTAAACATGACCATCAACGCTGTCTAAAATGACGTAATCTGTATTTTACAAAATAAATCTCCCCCCCCCCCCCGATTGAAAAATTACCAAAAACTCAGGGAAATTTCCAATTTTAATGACATTTTCACTGTTGATTTATCAATAAATGAATTTTATAATACATCAGTTATTTTATTTAAAAACTTTCTGACTTAATTAGGTATTTCTGCTAGAGTAAATTAATATTTACAATTCATTTATAATATGAAACGTCTAATTCTAAAACAAATATCAATTTAATAACTATGTTAATACCATAAAGATGTTAAAGTAAAATGAAAATACCAAAGAAATTTTTTTTAGCAGATTGAAGACGTTTTTATCGACAAATCACTTTTTTCGTGGTTGAAGGCGTTAAAAATAAGCCCTATTTTTATCGACAAGTAAAGGTAA
>CM042148.1:102381873-102451873 GCA_023376005.1 Doryteuthis pealeii
TAAAGTGCTAAGAATTTTCTAGAACTTACTCAACATTTTTGTTCATTTTTGTAGTCCTTGGCAACATTGAAGCCTATTTTGTGTTTTACTCAGTAAATTTTTACAGCTAGTTTAAACCCATTATCTCATCGAATAGAGCTCGTTGAAATCTTTTTTACACATGAAATGAAATGGACTCTCTTGGTGATTTTGACACATGAGGTTTCCTATAATGAATAACCTACACAGTGTTTTGTTTATAGTGGTGAAGGTTTGTGTTGGACCATTCCACACTTTTTGATACAGTTGATAACATAGAATTGGTGCACAAGAAGTGCCACAAACCCAATCAACAACTGACCTCTGGTTTTTCAAATTAAGTTTTCCTTTTCCTATACTAGTTACCTAACCAAGGTTAAAGAGCCCAGTCTACCCTACTATTCTACCCATAGCTGGAGGAAGAATATATGGATTCATATCTTTCCCAAGGGTATAAGCACTATGTGAAATGCAAACAGCCAAGTCTAGAATTTGAACTCAGGCCAACAAGTCCATTTCCTACTACTCTAACCATTGTGCCCCGCACCTCTATTCTTTTACACATAAAATATATATTTGTCTGTCTCCATTTGTCAAAGATATATATATATATATATCAATAACATCAAAGCATTGTATTAAAAAGTGACCTCAGTTGTGTTGTGGATTGTAAATTTTGATTTATATATTGTTTTATTCAAACTTTATAAAAAAAAGAAAATTAAGAATTTTCTATTCTTTTACAACATAAGTAATTATCCAGGAACAAAATTTGTGTTGTACAATGTTATCCAGGACACAAAAGCAAAGTTTAAAGGGTTTAATGATCATACTTTTACAACATAAGCAATTAAGAAATAACTTACTATCCAAGAACAAAATTTGTCTTACAAAGTGTTATCTAGGATTGAAAAGCAAAGTTTGAAGGAAATAATCGGGATTTTCTATACTTATGAACAACATAAGCAATTAAGAAATAACATATATTATTCAGAAACATTGGTAGAGCATTCGGCAAGGAATCACAAAGTACCTGGTTCGATACCGGCCCTCGCCAACTCAGCATATGAGTAGCACAGGGATCTGTGCAGTAAAGTGAGGAGCAGATGGTAGGTGTGGCACTCCATCTCAGATGCTAAAATAATCTCCTTTGCCTAGCGCTAGTGAAAAGGGGATAGACTCCCTCGCTGTCTGGCTGATACTGACATTAGGCCGACTATGACGATGACAACGATGTCTGTATAAATGAGTATACTAACAATTGTATGTAGTTATTTGGGACTTTTTTAAATGTATATTAAGGTTTATAAATACAATTATACACACAGAATTTGATACCATTAAGAATATGCATTGAAGGGATTTTTTAGAACTTCAATATTATGACATGTAACAGCAAGAAATGTTTCCTCTTTTAATAAAAGTGTTTAGTTATAAAGCAAACAAAACTGTTCTTTTATCTTCCTATAACCCTACATAGGACTATGATATTTCTTCTTCACTATCAGGCATGCGTGATAGGGAGAAGGAAGTGAATGGAGGATGGACAGAATAGAAAGTAGTTGAAGGAGGAGAGAAAAAGAGAAAGCAAGCAAGAGAGAGAGAGAGAGAGAGAGAGAGAGAGAGAGAGAGAGAGAGAGAGAGAGAGAGAGAGTTGATATTGGGGAGTGAGGGTATATGTTTCCTCTTTTAATAAAAGTGTTCAGTTATGAAGCAGACAAGACTATTCTTTAACCCTCCTAAAACTCAGCATAAGTAAAAAAGTAAAGTTATCAGCGTGGCCTAAAGTCGGTATCAGCCAGACAGCAAGGGAGTCTATCCTCTTTTCACTAGCGCTAGACCAAGGAGATTGTTTTTGCGTCTGAGGTGGAGTGCCACACCTACCATCAGCTCTTTACTTTACGACATATATGCCTGTGTTACTCATACTCTGAGTTGGCAAGAGGGCTGGGATCGAACCAGAAGCCTTGTGGTTCCTAGTCAGACACTCTATCGACTGAGCTAAACCAACCCTCACTATGATATTTCTTCTTCACTATCAGGCATGCGTGATAGGGAGAAGGAAGTGGGTGGAGAATGGACAGAATATAAAGTAGTTGAAGGAGGAGTGGAAGAGAGAAAACAAGAGAGAGAGAGAGTTAATATTTGGGAGTGGGGGTAGATAGAAAACCAAACTGGATGGGAGAGGCTAATGGAAACGCAGTGCAAATGATTTATCATTTGTGCAAACTATGTACAACTTAATCAGCCTTATTGATTTCCTACTCGGCCAGTGTAGCCATAAAGGTTGCCCACAACTATTTTGGATATGTGGCCAGTAAATATTTTTATGTCAACATTTGAAATGGGACTGTGTTTTAGCCTTCATTGGACTGGCCATTTTTAACACAACCCAGGTCAGATTTGTATGCAGATGCTTCAAGCAATGAGAAAGAGGCTCTGCGTGTGCATGCATGAGTGCACATATGTATGTGTGCATGTGTGTGCTGTCAATGTCTGGTTACCTAATTTGATACATGGGCCAATTTTGGTCTGAGCCAGTTTCCATATCCAAAATAGTAAAAGGCAGTCCAAAACCAATATCATTTAATAACAAAAACAAAATGGCTGGTGTTAGGTTTTGTAAGAGATGAGAACAGAAGAGACACAGTAAATTTTTAATATTTTATTTATCTTTTTAAAAATTGGACTCAT
This sequence comes from Doryteuthis pealeii, assembly GCA_023376005.1. Lineage (NCBI taxonomy): Eukaryota > Metazoa > Mollusca > Cephalopoda > Myopsida > Loliginidae > Doryteuthis > Doryteuthis pealeii. The sequence continues at coordinate 102,384,586 of CM042148.1, forward strand.
TCAAATTTGCCAGCTCCTAATGAAGGATGGTCCAAGGACGTTAAAAAAGAATTTCCTATCTAATAGAAAACATATTAATATAAAACATTTTTTCTCAGACAATGTATTTAAGGTCATTTAGTGCATTTTATTAGTCCATCAAAGGGGCTGGTTCAGCTCAGTTGGTAGAGCATCAGCCTAGGAGTCACAAGGTTCCAGGTTCAATACCGGCCCTTGCCAACTCAATGTAGGAGTAGCGCAGGGATTTGTACAGTATAGTGACGAGCTGATGGTAGGTGTGACGCTCACCCCAGATGCTAGAATAATCTCCTTGGTCTAGTGCAGGTGAAAAGGGAATAGACTCCCTCGCGGTCTGGCTGATACCGACTTTAGGCCACCCTGTCAACTTTACTTTTTACTTATTAGTCCATCATATGATTATGCACTTTTTATTACTTTAGAAAATATATATGCATATACCGAGGTGGAAGAGCTCATTGTGTAATGGTTATTATCATAGGAAATCAACACGGCGACATGAGTTCTAGTCCTGGATAAAGATGTTTGCATTTCACATAGCACTAATACCTTTGGGTAAAGTATGAATCCTACTATTCTCCCTCTGGGCAGATTGGGCTCTTTAACCTTGGTATAGCAACCAGGCTATGAGAAGGAAAACTCTGAATTCAAACCTGTTAAATTCTGCTTAAGAAATTGACCATACGTAGCATCCGACTCGTGTGGAGGTGTTGATAAATACATATATATGTTAGCAAAATATTGCAAAACTTTTGACTCACCCTGGTATTCTAAAACTGACCAAACAACCAAGAAAGAAATATTCTTTCTCTAGCTATGGGTAAATAGTAGGGCAGACTAGGTTCTTTAACCTTAGGATTACAACCAGTCTATGAGAAGGAACCTCTGAATTCAAACTTGTTAAGCTCTGCTTCACAATTGACCTTGTGTCACATCCTGCTTGTGTGTAGAAGTTAGTAAATACATACATCTGTGAATTTCAGTTCTATACAACCTTCAAGTTCAGAAAATATTATCATTGATTACCACTTTATCCATAAATTAAACATTGTCCTCATAACTAAACTGCCCTGTTGTTGGGGCTTAGAATGTTATATATCCACATCGAACATCGGGTATATAATTGAGAGTGAGAGTTCAGAGAGAGAGAGAGAGAGAGAGAGAGAGAGAGAGAGTGACAGACTAATTAGAGAGAGAGATTGCTATCTGATGGTGAAGTTCCAATTCTGGAGCTCTAGGGAATGTGAAGTACCCATTGCTCCTAGGTCTACTCTGACCGGGAGTGGTAGTACCTGTTAGAGTTCCATCTATGAGTTAAATAGAAAAAATGAGTTCGCTAAAATGAGTTTTTAAAAAAACTGTATATCCATGAAGAATGAATAAACAAACGTCTTTGACATAAATCCAATGGGATGACATACCGTAAAACCAACTAGTTGCTATTTTTGATAAACTGTCTTAATATACAACTCATGTAGTTTATAAATTTGTGCAACATTTTATTACTTTTATATGGTTAAAATTTTTCTGTTAACTGATGTAATTAATAGTAGTCATCTTGATGTTTCAAAGAGAAAGTTTCAAATAAGTTTAAAAAGCCGAAGAAATTTACAAAAATTTCAGTTACCAAATTTTTTTTTTTTTTTTTTCAGTTTAAAAGATTTTGAAAATTGTGTTAAGATACAATTAAAGATACAGTAAAAAATTCTTTAATAAAAAACTTGAAATCTCTTTTAATGATCTGATTTTTATGTTTGAAAATCTAAGGAATTATAAAATGTTTGATTAAAAAATAGTGTCAATATTGTTTTAAACATACATCATAAGAAGTATACAGTAATAGATAATTGAGTTTTTATATTTTTTTAAAAATCTTATAATAAACCTTAAATAATCTATACTTAAATAATAAGTATACAGTAATAGATGAGTTTGTTTTTTTAAAATCTTAAATAAATCTTAAAATAAATCTTGAATAATTTGTACTTAAATAATAAGGATACAGTAATAGATAAATCAGTTTTTATTCTAAAAATAATCTTAAATAATTTATACTTAAATAATAAGTATACAGTAATAGATAAATGGGTTTTTATTTTTAAATAAATCTTAAATAATCTATACTTAAATCATAAGTATACAGTAATAGATAAAACAGTTTTTATTATATATTTTTTTTAAATTGTGCATGTGTTTAAGTTTCAACATATGCAAAAAAAAATATAACAAAAACATCAGGCATGTTATTTTTTATCTATTCTTTCTTTATCTTTTTTAATTTTTAAAAAATTTTTTAAGAATTAAACATTTTTTTAAGACCATGGCAGCTATTTGACTGAAAAAGGTGTTTTTAAAATATTCTGTTTGATATTCTGTTTTTGCTTTATTCTTCAAAAGAAACCAGAAAAAAACTCTCTTTTCTTATAGAAGTGAATATTATATGTGACGAAGAGGGGAGGATGTACAGGTGGAAACATTGTATGATCAACAGAAACAAGGAGTTTAATTGTCTGAAGAATTTTTGAGCTTTGAGAAGAAATTGGAATTTGTTTTAAATTAAGTATCTGCAATATGTGATAGGGTATAAAAATTAACTTAAAGAAGAGAAGAGAATGTAAATTTGAAAAAGAAATGAATTTCTAAAGAAAGAAAGGAAAGAATAAAAAGAATGAAAGAAAAGAGGAGGAAGTAAGTCACAAAAAAGTAAAGATTAAAAAAAAAAGGAAAAGGGAAGAAACAAACAAATAAACAAGTTCAGTATAAAGTTTTAGTCTTCTCTCTCTCTCTCTCTCTCCCTCTCTCTCTCTCTCTTTTCTATCTATCTATATCTCTCTCTTATATTTCTTATTGTCTTGGCTTTCTTAAGTTTCTGCACATAGGTGTAAGATGGGTTTTGTTTTATTACGTTGGGATGCTTTTTTATATCATCTCGTTTTTCTCTAACTGCTTTGTCTCCCAGGGGACTGTATATTTGGCTCTTTGCTTGGTAGGTATGGATTTGGCTGCTGCTTCTAAGTAGTCATAATAAAACAAACCCAACATACAACAGAATCTTCAGTAAATCCAGATTGAACTAACAAAAACATACCAAAAAGAACAAGAATACATCCATGGCCAAATTGATAGAATCAGAAATTCTGTAGAAGATAGATAATCACAACTAGATGCACCATATTCAAATTCTGGATGAACCTATTTGCATTTCACATGATGCTAATACCTTTGGAAAAAGTATGAATCTAACTACTCTTCCTCCAGCTATGAGTAAAGAAGGTAGACTTGGCTCTTTAACCTTGAGATAGTTATCTGTCTAGGAGAAGAAAAACTGATTTCAAACCTGTAAAACTCCACTTAAAAATTGACCTTGTGTTATATCCTGTTTGTGCAGAGGTGGTGTAAATAAATACAATTGTGTTTTCTTATTCATTTGCAATCTGGTCTTTATGATCTTTATAAATAAGAAATTATTTAAGTAAATAACTTTTATAATTAAATTACTTAATAAATCCATTTTCTGCCCTGAAACTTGTAACCACCTTGCCCTTTTTTGCATCAAATAAAGGGAAGTAAGCAGAGTTGAAATATTTTGAAAGTCTATGATTTCATGTGTGAAGTGTTTAGTTTTTAATTACTTTTCATAGAAAAATAATAATCTATGTTACTTGGTTTGTTTTGTTTAATAATGGATTCTTTTTAAAGAAAAACAATATAATGAACACATTTTATCATTGAAGATGAATGGGATATGTTTTAAATGTTCAAAGACTTTGAGGCAAAGTCAGTTTATTGAGCTGCAACTAATGTTACCACCCAGCCTTTTGTCCCGGGCAATGGCAAAGAACATCTAGTTTTGTAATAGAGTTCAAAAGAGCAAATATTTATCTTGCTGTGTTTTAGAGAGTTTTATGGTCTAACCTAATCAGCTCTTAGATTCATGTTGATTTTTTTTGTACATAAAGAATAATAAGCTTTACAAATACTTCAATTATCACAACTACAATCTTTTTTCTGATTGGATGAGGCTTGTAAAGTTCTTATCATTCTATAAACCTTTAAGAGATGATTATTAAACTTTTATGACTACACTTAATTTCTTGATATAGCTTGACAATATATATATACATACATACATATATATATACATATACATATATTATATATATATATACATGTACATATATATATATATATATATATATATATATACATATATATACACATATATATATATATACATATATATATACACATATATATATATACATGTACATATATATACACATATACATATATATATACATATATGTATACATGTACATATGTATATACATATATGTATAAATGTACTTATGTATATACATATATATATGAATGTACATATGTATACACGTATATATGTATAAATGTACATATGTATATACATATATATATATATATAAATGTACATATGTATACACATATACATATATATATGTACATATGTATACACATATATATATGTACATATATATAAATGTACATATATATATATAGAGAGAGATGTACATATACATACATACATATATCTAGTATATAAGTACATATATATACATACATATATTTAGTATATATCTACATATATATATATATAACTTTTGGACTCAATTTTATTGATCAATAATATAGCAATTTCAATAGGGATCGGACAATGGATAATGCATAGAAATTGTTTGACTCTCAGAGAATAATAGAGTATGGAGCAAGAAGTAGTAAAGCCTGTTAGGAGATATGCAAATAGGCCCTCAAGTGAAGGGACTTGAGAGTAACATGAGCTCACATAGCTGACAGTGATTGATGGCTCATACTGGGACCCTTTACTCCAGGTCCCTCCTTCTTTTTTCAGTGGGTGGTGTGGCCAATCACCATACCATGTGGGACCAGCCTGAGAGAATTTAACCTAGCAACAATACTTACTAACACAAAACCTGAGCAGATTTTTAGATCGAACTGAGACTTATTGATGCAAAGATGATCAGTGGGATATATATATATATTTTTTTTTGTTTTTGCCGCTGCGTGCTTACAAACTGGCAAACTGATATTTTCTAGACGTGCCATTTATATCTAAATAATTTCTTGCTTTTTATAAATTTGGAATAGTTTTTAAAGTACTGCAGTGTACATTGCCAATATCTGATGGGATACAGAAGTAACATGATATCAGCCATGTGATATCACAAAAGGCATACGCATTGGAAAGAAAAAGGCAATCACCTTCATCTACAATATGTGTCTTTAGTTATATAATAGTTCTTATAAGATATTCTTCTTTAATTTGATTTCCCTCCTTGCTTTTTTTTTCCGCAATACTTTATTTTTATCCCATTTTTTTACATTTTCTTCACTTTCTTGTTCTTGGTGTTCTTATTGTTGTTTTTCTTTTTGCTTAATTTTCTTCTTTTCTTCTTCCTCTGTCTTTTTCATTCTTTTAATTTCTTTGTCTAATTTCTTCTTCTTCTTCTTCTTCTTCTTCTTCTTCTTCTTCTTCTTCTTCTTCTTCGCTTAATTTTCTTCTTTGCTTAATTTCTTTTCTTCTTCGCTTAATTTCTTTTCTTCTTCTTCTTCTTCTGTTTTTCTTTTAATTCTTTGTCTAATTTCTTCTTCTTCTCTTCTTCTTGCTTAATTTTCTTTCTTCTTCGCTTATTCTTTCTGTTTTTTCTTTTAACAATTCTTTGTCTAATTTCTCTTCTTCTTCTTCTTCTTCTCTTCTTCTTCTTCTTCTTGCTTAATTTTCTCTTTTTTCTCTTCTGTTTTTTCTTTAATAATTCTTTGTCTTTCTTTCTCGTCTTTTTTTAAATAATTTCTTTCAATAATTTTCCATTTATTTCTCATCATCTTCTTCTTCTCATCATCATCATCATCATCATCATCACTATTATTATTATTCGAGATCATTTTCACTTTCTTTTCTTTTTTATTCTTTATTTCAGCAATTTCTTCCTTTAATTCTTTCCTCAATATAGTTGTTCCTTTTTCCTATTAAATTATTTATTTCTTTTTACTTTCTTACCAAAGTCACCCCCCCCCACACACACACACATTCTTTTCATACTTCTCTTTCTCTTATGCTCCATTTAGGTCTCTCTCTCTTCTTTCCTTAATCTTTTCTTCTTTGAGAATATTTATCTTCTCTTTACAGATATGTTTTACTAAAAAAAGAAACCCAACAAAGGAACGAATATATTTACTGCATGCATATGCACCATTTCTAGTTCTCTTTTAGTGCCAACCAAAGGCAGGCGTGTCCCATAAATACAACCATTGCAAATAGGAGCATCTCTTCTAGTAATAAACAATTTCACTTCAGTAGATACAGCAGAAGATTGTCAGTTGAGACATCCTTGCTTTTTATCTAGTCATGATGATAAGTTAGAAGGTCCGGTCTCTACGTGTCACCCTTGATGTAAAACACTTTCAAATCAACTTAATAAGCCTTTCCTCTTCTTGGTCAGTTGAATGCTTCAATATGTTTATTATACCAAATAACTAGCAGGACCCGTGGGTATACCACAGTATGATAATTTGATTATTGCAACATTTCATAGGGCCAGATTAGCTCAGTTGGTAGAGCGTCCAACTAGGAACCATAGCATAGGGATCTGTACTATAAAGTAAGGAGCTGATGGTAGGTGTGGTGCTCCACCTCAGACACCCAAATAATCTCCTTGGTCTAGTGCTAGTGAAAAGGGGATATACTCCCTCGCTGTCTGGCTAATACCAACTTTAGGTCACCACGACGACTTTTTTGTACTTAAGAGCTATTTCGTTAGTTCAATCTGTAAAATGTATAATAATCTTGATTTAACACTCTCACATTCTTTTTTTTTCTTTCTTTACTTCTTTTTATCTTTTCATAATGTTTGATTGAAACAGATTAGTGTTATTGCTTCCACACTCATTCCTTCTCTCTATCTCTCCCCTACTCTTTCTTTTTTATTACATTTTTTCTGTGTAACATGTCCTTTTTCTTCCCTTTTTTCTTTATGATAAAAATGGAATGGTCCATTATTTAGCTGCAGTGACGACACTCATAAGCAACACCAGATAATCAGGATTTACATCTTTACATTTCATCTTGGGCGATTTGGACAGTCTCATTTTGCACCTCTGCAGAGGGGTAAGACTCCCCCAATGGGGCCACTTGTTGGCTGTGGGTGATGCTTAAGGATAGAACCCAGGTGGCTGGGCAGTCCATGACTTGCAATATTCCACTTTAGGCTTTTCTTGGGCCAGATGGGCAGTTGGAGAGGCCCCCTCCAATCAATTGGCTGGCCACGTCAAGCCCTAGCACCTATATGATTTTCCCAATTTTATTGCCCTTATGGCAACCCCAACCCTTTTTATCATATGGGTGCTAGAAGGCAGTGGCTGAGGGTCTACAGGTCCTGAGAATGACGATAAACTCTATCTGATGGTGAGGTTCCAGTTCTGAAGGTTTGGGGAATGTGGAGCACCTCTTCATCACCATTGCTCCCTGGTCCACTCTGACCTGGAGTGGTAGTACCTGTTAGGGTCCCATCTATGGGTTGAATAGAAAAACATGAGTTTATAAACAAAATTGTATTATGCATTAAGAATGAATTTATTTCACAACTTTGTCGGCATTAAATGACCCACTGAGGTTGATATGCCGTAAAATAAAACAAACCAAACAAAACCAAACCAGAGTGTGTTACAAAAAGATAACAATTGTACAATTAAGGAACATGATTATTATCATACTAGATAATTTGAGTAATGATATCTGACTATGTAGTGAAGAAATATGATATGACTGAAAAGTGAAAACAAAGTGAACAATTTATTTGTATGGGGACTTATTTTGCCTAAATGGCTGCATCATTTACTATAAAATTGTTTTTTTTAAAAATGATAACAGAATTTGTTGACATAAATTGAGGGGAGTATTATGTTGAAAGATACAAAATCCTCCAAGGAACCATCCAGAACATAACTGACAATGCCACCAAGTGCCTTTAATTGAACAGGCATATTTCAAACATATAATGGGAAGAGAAACTAAATGCTGTTTGCTTTGGAGCTTTTAAATTTTTAATTTGAAAATCTGATTGATTGCCTGGTTGATTTTAATGGTATGTCAAGCTGTTGAGGGTTATTTTATGCCTAGAGCTTAAGGAATTTCATACAGTTATATGATATCAATATTACATTCTAATACAGATAATTAGCAATTATTTGATAATTTGATAATTATTTGACCTATGGGACTTTAATATGATTAATTATATGATCTATGGGACTTTAATCCATACTACCACTGGATCAGATAGGACCTTGAAGTATATGGCAATGAAGGGGTAGTTCACACTCACAAAATTCTAGAATTGGAGCCTCACCAGCAGATACACTTCAGTATCATACCCGAAAGATCCCTTTTTTTGGAAGGGGAGGGTCTTACCCCTCTGAAGGGGATACAGTCAATGTTTTGTAAGCTTTGTTGACAGGATGATTGAAAACCTGTTTTATGATATAAATAAAAAGTAAAGTTGGTGGAGTGGCCTATTGTCAGTAACAGCCGGACAGCGAGGAGTCTATCCCATTTTGCTAGCACTAGACCAAGGAAATTGTTGGGGGGGGCTAGATGGGGTGTTACATCTACCTCATGATTACCTAATCTGTGGCAGAGGCTAGTATTGAACCAGGAACCTTGTGATTCCTACACAGATGTTCTATCGACTGAGCTAAAACTGTATTGACAAATAAAGTCGTTCATAATTATTATTGAAAAATAATATAGTCAATGATTAATAATACTCTAAGATTTAGCTAAATATTATTATTGAAAAATAATATTTGTTATCATTATTGAAAAAATTATATAATTTGTAATTAATAATACTATAAGGTGTAACTAAAGATTATTATTGATGAAGAAAAGTATTTAGTCATAGTTCACATTACTTTAATGAAATCCATTTTACTTCTGTTTATTCATTAATATTCTGTTTGTCTTAATATTAATTTGCTAAAAAGATTCTTGTTTGGTATTGTGAGATTAAAGCAGATTTGAAACTTTTTTTTTTTCAATTATTCTGGCCTTATCTAGATCAAGGTCAGGATTGTTTTTCTTTCTATGTTTTATGGGTTCATTAAGATTATCATCCATCTTTAATGCCCTTTGGTGTTCATATATTCACTTTTTAAGAAATCTTGATGTTTTTCCAATGTATTTTTTGGGAAAAACCATTGGAGGGTATTTTACATACACCTGTTTTAATGGTGGCTTCATTATTTTTTAAATTTTCGTTTTTTTTAAAAACATATTATTGATTGTCTTTAAGATTCTTTTCATCATGTGATAAATACCTACAATGTATTGATTCTAATAATGCCTTCAATTACAAATATAACAATGCACTCATATGACCCTGCATTCTCCCAGCCCTGTCAGTAGGGCTTAGGTATACACTGACCATATCCTCAACTGAAGAGGAAAGACCTCAGCACTCCAAAAAAGTAGTGTCATGGGTATGATGCTAAAGTACACCTGATGCTGAAGCTCCAGTTCTGGATTGTAGAGTGCCCCTTCATTGCCATTACTCCCAAGTGTACTGTGACCTGGAGTGGTAGTACCTGTTAGGGTTTCATTTAGGGATCGAATAATAAAGTTGGTGGAGGGACCTCTTGTTGGTATCAGCTGGACAATGAGGGAGTTTATCCTCTTTTCACTAGTGCTAGACCAGGGAGATTGTTTTTGCTGTGGTGGAGTGGCACACCCACCGTCAGCTCCCACTTTACTACACAGATCAGACTACACAATTTGTTCCTCTCATACGCTGGGTTGATGGGGACCGGTATCGAAATCGGAACCTTGCGATTCCAAGGTGAATGCTAAACTGGCCCCTAAACCTGGGATCAAATAGATCAGTTTAAATATCATTTGTATTCAGTAGCACTGTGTACAACAAAATTCTTACAAAAACAACTATACAAAAAGGTAAATATGAACATACAATGAATGCAATTCCCTAACCCAGTGATCACTAAACTTTTTTTATGGTGGAGAAGATAATTGAAAAAAAAAAAACAAGTTCGCCACATTATTATTGTGTTCAATACTTGCTAGCCAGAACGAAAGCTATGAGAAAAAGATGTAAAACAAAATTTATCTATCCCTGTTATATTCATTGATGAGTGGTGTAAACAAAAAACAAAAACACATTTAACCAACATATTTATTTTCAAAACATTATCAAAGAACGCAACATTAGCTGAAAGGTTTAGTGTGATTTGCAAAACTGAAGTTTGCCTTTGAAGATATTGTCTATGTTTGGTTTGGAATTGCTACATCCAATCAAGAGAATTGCTTTCAAATGTTTATCAGTCAATTTCAGTGGCTCTTTGAAAATTACCTTTGTTTTTTAAGCACTCGTAACAAGTGAAAATTCAGGATTGCGTAAGTAACAAGTGAAATGCTCACATGCACAACATTTTGTAACCTACCTACAGGAGTCAAGTCCATGAAGATTTAGTAAGCTTAATATGATATTTAAATTTAGATGGTATCAGAACGTCTCTAGTTCTGTACATTTTAATAAACAAATTCAAGTACCATCGGCGGGCCTGATAAAATGCCTTCACAGGCCAGATCCAGCCAGTTAGCAGTAGTTAATACTTGCTAGCCAGAATAAAACCTCTGAGAAAAAGATGTCAAGCAAAATTTATCTTTCCATATTATATTCATGGATGATATAAACTTTTGACCTAATCATTGCTTCACAGTTTCTCTTTGTTTTTTAAGCAGTCGTAACAAGTGAAAATTCGGGATTGCACAAGTAGCAAGTGAAATACTCACATGCACAAAATTTTGTAACCTACCTACAGTAGTTAAGTCCATGAAGATTTAATAAGCTTAACATGATATTTAAATTTAAATGATATCAGAACGTCTCACATTCTGTATGTTTTAACAAACAAATTCAAGTACCATTGAAAAGCCTGAGCCTTCACAGGCCAGATCTGGCCCACGGGCCATAATTTGGTGACTGCTGCCCTAACCTCTAGGCATAAAATAACTCTAGATAGGTTGACATGCCATTAAAATCAAGCAATCAAAGAATCATACAGTCTCCAACAATAATCAAAAACCCTAGATGAGCCAATAATGATAATGAAATTTATTCTGTACAGTTCTCAGGTGCACCACAACTCATCAAAGTTTCATGTCTAGTACATATAATAATGTATTAGTGTCAGGAACATGAATAGCGTACAGTAATAATATACATGTATGTGTGTGCATGCATGCGGAGGGGGTATCAGGTATAGTGTTGGTGGATTACAGGAAGCATGGAGGCTTTGTAAACCTAAATGTCCATTCAACTTTATCATTATTCTTTCACTGGAGTAATATATTCTATTAATATAAAACAAATTTTCTTGCTATTTCTTTCAATTTTCTTCTTTGATTAGGCATTATTAATTTTTTTTACTTGTGCTTTTTTTCATTTTTAACTATAATCGCTTTTCAATACAATTACACAGCATGGATTTTTAAATAAAGAATGAGCTTTTGGCAAGAATTGAACTTGCATCTCTTTTCCCTCGGGAAACCTGTCTTAGTGTGATGATTGTTTTTTACCCCTTGGGCCAACAGTTTCAAATGTTAAAATCTAACTATATTTTCATTGAATGCTTGGCACTGCCATCTTTAATATTAGTTTATTTATACAAATAATATTATCTTGATTTTTATTATTATAGGAGGCATGTGGTGTAATGGTTATCATCATAGGAAAAGGACTCGACAAGCTGAGTTCAAATCCAGGATGAAGCTGTTTACATTTCACATAGTGCTAATATCCTTGGGAAATGTATGCAAACAACTATTCTCCCTCGAGCTATGGGTAAATAGTAGAGCAGACTGAACTGTTTAAACTTGATTAGGCCATCAGTCTAGGAGAAGGAAAACTATGAATTATAAACTATTAACTTTTAATTAGTACTAAATGACCTGTGAATCTCTTGGGTTCATGTTGTAACAGTGATCCATAATGATATTGTTGCTTTTATTTTGGATGAAGTACAGGATTCTAATTAGCATTTTACAATTATCTCTGTTATTTATAGTTGTTAATAATTTTGACATATATTATTGTAATCCTTCATCTTCCTAATTCTACTCGATTTTATTTTATTGTAACTGACTCAGTTGACAGAAAAGAATAGTGGGTTAAATCGAACTTAACAGACTTAAATTCTATCATTGTATGACATCCTGCTCTTTGAGGTGTAACACAGATTCTCAAAGATACGTGGTTCAAAGTTAACTGACCTGAAAAAAATGTAAAGGGTTTTAAATAAAATAACTGGTGCATTATATCTTTTATTCATTAATATATCAACAGTGAAAATTTCATTAAATTTGGTTAATTCCCTGATGTTTTTTTGTTTTTTTTCTTTTGGCGGGGTTATATACGATGGTGGAATTTAGGTTCGTTAAGTTCGATTTAACCAAACATACATTGGAAAAAAGAGAAGGAAAAGGAAGTGAGTTTGAGTCTCACCAGGTGCTTATTCTCTATTCATCTTTCCAATGTCTGCTATTCTTCAGCATCATAGAAGTGACAACTCAAGTGTATTGCGATAAAGATCATCTTGAATTGGGAAGATGAAGAAGAAAGCAAGTCAGAATTATTAATAATAATGATTGACAGAGCTTTATCTAAAAAAATAAATGAAATAAGATAAAATAATTATTAATTTATAATTAAAAAGTTATTAAATGATTAAAACATGATGTTGAGCATATTCACAGCACTTGTTTTCTTTGTCAGTGTGGATTAGAATTATGAGACTTAGAATAGTTTTTGATTTGTATATCATCATCAAGTGGCAGCAACAAAGCACCAGCACATCAACATCTTCAGGGACAGCCTTCACATGCGACATCTGTGGTTGACAATGTTTTTCGAACATCGGACTTCACAGGCACAGGAGACGCTGTATCTTCAGGGGCACAAGAACTATATAGTCTTCCGAGACTACAATGCCAATGACATCATCATCATGGACTCGTCGTCCATAGTTCAAATCCTGGACGAAGCGGTTTGCATTTCGCATAGCGCTAATACCCTTGAAAAAGGTATGCATCCAACTACACTCCCTCCAGCTATGGTTAAATAGTAGAGCAAATTGAGCACATTAACCATGACTAGGTAACCCGTCTAGGAGAAGGAAAACTCAGAATTCAAACCTGTTAAACTTCAGTTAAGAAATTGACCTTGTGTCCCATCCTGCTCATGCAGAGGATTGGTATATATATATATATATATAATATATATATAATCAGGTTACTCTGACAGCACAAACACCCACCATCTCACCAACCATCCCTATTGGTCTTCATACCTGGCAAAATACATTGTATACTCTACAGGAGAGCTTTTCAACCTTTTTCATCTCATGGCACAGTAAGCTGGGTAATGAATTGATTAAGGTACACCATTAGTATATAAACATATAATTATTTTATCATCTAAATTTTAAAAGAAAAGGAATAGTGAAAATATGCTACAACTGTAGCATAATTAAAACAAAAAATATCAAATTAAAACAAAAAAATATTAAATATTAAAGTAATAGAATAAAAATATAAGAGGATGATCAACTGTCCTCAACACTCATGGCGCACCCATGGAAGCTTCACGGCACACTGGTCAAAAAACTCTTCTCTACAGCATGGTTGTACCACATACTTGACAAAGACCACCAAAGGGTGAAAGTACATGTACTTAGGATACAGCACCAGTCATTTTTGACAATTATCATACAGCCATTATCCTCGTTTGTGACATCTCACTTGCAAACATGAAAAGCTTAATAAAAAAACTCGACTGTAAATCCTTGTTTGTCATCTTTAATAAAACATGTATACAAAAAATCTGGTGCCTAAATACACACACACTCACTATATATATATATATATATATATATATATATATATAATCATCAGTAATCAAGTAATGCTGAGAGCACAGACCTCCATGATTCTTCCTCACTATCCATCTCTATCATCCATCACTCCTGGTAGGTCATCTGCACAGCATCCAAAATCCACACAGAGCTGATCAATGTGGTTTTTTCTGGCCAACTCATACTGATATGTCCATGTGAAGGTGCCACTAATGAGCTTGTCCTTTCTTCTCCAGCAGTGTTTTTATTATTGTAAAAGCTAGAAAACTCATTCTTAACATCTCTTGCAAATATGGCCAGAATGTTCTTGCTGTGTTTGGTAATTAAAACTTTTTTATAATTCATATCTAAAGCACAATTCAAACATATCAACATATTCTAAAAAGTTACTGTACAACAGATAATATATTGATACGATATAATTTCTTACAACGCTCTTTGAAAATAGTTTGATTTGTTTTGTTTTACGGCATATCAAACTCAGTGGGTCATTTAATGCTGACAAAATTTTGAAATAAATTAATTTTAATGGATACTCAATTTTTTTATAAATACATTTTTCTATTTAACTCATAGATGGAACACTAACAGGTACTACCACTCTGGGTCAGAGTGGACCTGGGAGCAATGGTGATGAAAGGGTACTCCACATTTCCCATGCAGAGAATTTGGAAGATATAAGACACAAAAATAGAATGGACAGTCACTAACAATAGCTTCAGTTTCAGAAATTTTATGTTGAAGAGATTTTATCTCGAAATATTAAGAATAAATTACAGGTTAACAAACAACACCATAGTTACCTTATTTTTCTTTACACTTGAATTGTGATAGTCTTCAAAACCAACCACCAAACCAATATAAAGAAGCAAATTATAAAACACTTTTAATAATTACTAAATGCACCAGTCCTCAGTTGATATCATTCAGAACCATTTCAAAATTATCCCTAAGATGAGCATTGTTATGGAAACAATTAAGCCAATAAAAAGTAAGTAGTAAAGTAGTAATGTCGTCAGGCGGCCTAAAGTCAGTATCAGCCAGACAGCGAAGGAGTCTATCCCCTTTTCACTAGTGCTAGCCAAGAAGATTGTTTTTGTATCTGAGTGGAGTGCCACACATACCATCAGCTTGTTACTTTATCACACAGATCTGTGTTTCTCATACACTGAGTTGACGAGGGATGGTGTTGAACCATGAACCTCATGGTTTCTAAGTGGACACTCTACTGACTGAGAATTTCTTGATTTAATAATATAGCCAAATCTTGAATGTCCTAAAATGAAACAATGAAAACAATTGAACATCTGGATTTTATCCAAAGACAGCAGCACCCATGTCTCATCTGTGTTCTTGACATTGGCCAAAACATGGTTGGATGTACTTTAACCCAGAGGAAAAAGGGTCTAGGGAATCTTACAATCTCTGATCCTTATATATATTTATGTTGTAACTCAAGTATCTGAGTTAATAGAGAAACAAGAGTATCAAGGAAAGAGAAAAAGTTTTATTAAGCTAAGATGCAAAGGGAAAAGAGTAATTAGCAAGTGTTGGGTTGAATTAACAAGCCCCGTAAGATCTCGTTGTTTCTTTCTTCTGGGTTTGGTCTGACATTATTTATAGCAAAAGCAGAGGATTCCATTATCATTATTTAGGTACTATATGACAGTTTTCTTGTAAGGAAACAAGAAAAGTTAAATAAAAATTAAGATGTTCCTTGTCCATCACATTCAATAAGACATGTTTGCATATATATGTATATATTATAGATGGACATATATATAAGCATATCAATGTCTAAAATTAATATATATACATTTAAGAATATATATATATATATATATATATATATACTGGTTAATTCTTTCTTTGTATATTAGTCATGGTCATATGATTGCATCTAGCCTGAGTCAAGAAGCATCCATCCAGATCTTGGTCAATTCTTTCATGGCTGGTACCCACCATAGCTATTTTCTCTTGTGCAATTGCAAAAATCCACCACACGCAAACCCCCACTAGATATCAACATACACACACACACATATATATGTATATGCATATATATATGTATATGTGTGTGTGTATATATATATATATATATATATATATATATATATTATATATATATATATGGAGATGGGTAATGCAAATATCTCCTTGATCTTTTCAAGCTAGCATTGTTTATTGACATGCAGTTATTGTAGGATTCAAAGGCATCGAAAGGCATTATCTTCTCTTCTGTGGTGCCTGCCAAGCATACAGTTAACACACGCCAACCTCTTTTGCTTTGAAAATGCACAATTATGATGTACTGCATAAAAGTACATATTTAGTGTGGAGCGGGGAGGTTGGAGACAGATAGCTGGGTGGTGGGGTGATGATTGGCAAGAGCTAGAAGAGAAGGAAAGGACAAAGGAATGAATGTAAAGTCAAAAAAGAAATATATATATATATATATTGAGAAAATCAGGCTTTTGTTCATTTATGAAATGTTCTAAATAGTGTATATGTCAACAACTTATTTAACATACTTTTTTTTTTAATATTCATGTAGTTTTTATTTGCTTCTTATTCATCAATACTTTATCTATGTTTTGTTTCTTTTTTGTTTTCTTTTCTTGTTGTTTTTATTATTCTTTCTCATAAATCTTCTATGTTTAGAAATACTCTCATGTACTTTCACTTTCACTTTCTCCCATCCTTTCTTTGCTTTTTTTTCGTCCTTTAATCTACTTTCTGTTTTTTCTTTTCACTTCTCTTCCTAATCTCAGATTGGCTTTCTTGTTTTTGTTTTTTTCTGTCTTTCTTTTTATCTTTCCTTTTTGGAACACTTTCTAACTTTCTTTTTCTTTCTATCCTTTTTTCATCCTATTTCTACTTTCAGTTTGTCTTTTCAGTTTTCTTCTTAATCTCAGATTGGTTTTCTTATTTTTTTTCTTTAATCTTTTCCTTTTTTGGAACACTTTCTTTCTTTCTTTCAATCACTTTCTTTCTTTGGGTTTCCTTTTTTCATACTTTCTTTTTTTTTCTTCTTTTTTTTTTTTTTCACTTCTCTTCTTAACCTCAGATTGGTTTCCTTATTTTTGTTTGTTTCTTTCTTTTTTATGGAACAATTCCTTATTTTCTCTCTTTCTTCTTTTTTTTCAATCACTTTCTTTGTTTGAGTTTCCTTCTTTTTTCCTTCTTTAGTTGAGTATCTTTTTTTCTTCCTTCCATTCTCTCTTTCTTTGAACCTTTCTTGAGTCACCTTTTTTTAGTTCCATTTTAAAAATCTTTTTTCTTTCTATCTTTCTTTAAATCAGTTTCTTCTTTTGATTCTCTTTATTTTTTCTTTCTTTCTTTAAATCTCTTTCTTTCTTCTTCTGGTTTTACCCTTATTTCTTTGAGTTCCATTGTTTCTATCTTTTTCTTTCCTATGAATCTTTTTTTGAATCTTTCTTCTTTTGAGTATCTTTTTTCTTTGTTCTTTCTTTTTTTTCTTTTGAGTCTCTCTCTCTCTCTCTCTCTCTCTCTCTCTCTCTCTCAATTTATAAATTATGCAACCTTGCCAATGGTTTTTGAGCCTAAAGCTTCAATTTAAGAAAAATGTATTTCCTGTTATTCAGTATTCAACATTAAAAAATCAACAGAATATCTTGTTCAATTTATTTGTTTTTCATTTATTACTTTATATACATATACTTATTCATATATATATATATATATATATATATAATATGTTAGTAACACTTTTTCATTTCCACTCTTTTTGTGTTATAAAAAGCAAAAAGTCATTCAATTTTATTGTATTTGTCCTGGTGCTTGTTTCAATGTATGATTTCAGAATTTTTTTCTCTTTTTCTCTTATCTTTTTTTTTTATAGATTTGTATGATTTAAGATGATGAATTAACTGTAGCATATGACATATACACAATAGATAATATTTCTATGATTTCTTCAATTCTTTATATGTATGTATACTTTTTGATAGATACATGTTTTATGTATGTAGCAAAAGAATGTTGTCTTATATTGTTTTTGGGGAATGATCACTAATCTTTGATTAACTTTATTTGCCAATTACAATCTTCAACATGGATTATTCCCTAGACATCAAAGTGTTGTATGAGTTGGTTTTACTTTGATGTAGTATCGTTCTGCTTTATATTAAGATCTAAAAATGCACAAGCTAAAAAAAATAAATTCAAAACAACTAATTAATCAGAATTTGTTACTATATTACATACATACATACATACATGAATACATATATATATATATATATATATATATATATATCTTATTATAATAGAGATTGTGTGTTTTTCTGTCTGTAACCGAAACTATAATAAGTCACAATTCCCTTAGTTATTCCATTTCCATTCTCCATGATTTTATTTTTATTTAAACCTTAATTATTAATAAAATTGTTTACATTATTAATACCGTTGACCATATCTATATACTAATAACATGCAATTGTATTTATATATACAACAAAATAGCGGTTCACAGTGTGAATGGGAAGGCTAATTTGCATATTGATATTAAAAATTTGATTTTAATAAATATATGCTTAGTATTATTGATTTCTAATTGTTTGGTTTTATCTTATTGAATATGAGCAAAAATCTCCTCAATAATCTTAAAAGAAATCCATTAACAAGAAGAAATAACCGTAATTTTATTGTTTACTTCCTATTTTAACTAAATAATTAAATTAGGGAAATCTAGCAATGAAAGACAGGAGTGATAGAAGAGTAAGTTTCGGTTGTTTTATTTTTCGATCATACCCCCTCTGTTTCAAATCTTTTTATCTGCATTCTTATTTAGTTGCATTGGCTTTTCTAATTTAATACAATATTTTATTACATTAAAACTTAAATACTTGCACCCGGAGGGTGCATATATTTGCTAGTATTTATAAAGATAAAAGGTGGCTTACCGGTGAAAATGGGCCCGATCATTGGAGGTGCAAAATTCAGGGGTTAAGTCAGCGATATAACAAATACAAAGTGCTCAATACGAAGTAGAGCAAATTTATTAAAAAATGGATACAATAGAAACCTACTCGAGTTTCCCCATAGGGATCTTCAGGGTTAAATCCACTGAATTAATCGAGGCACCGATTAATTGCAGCCGATCACACGTGTGTTCACTGTATAAGATGTTACGTTACAAGGGACGCTTGTTTTTGTTTTTCAAAAAACACTTAAGGTTTCTATTGTATCCATTTTTTAATATATATATATATATATATGTATATATATATATATATTAAATGTTGTTATGTCTGGTTCAACAGACATGTACTTGAGAACTAAATGTGCAGTATACCATGCTATAATTCTCTCAACCCTCCTGTATGGTGCAAATACCTGGATGGTATACAAAGCGGATGCCCACAGACTACATGTCTACTATATGTGTCACTTACACAGTATATTAAATGTCAAGTGGTGGCAGCATGTTTCAAACAGGACCATCCTGAAGAGAACTGGACTCCCTGGCATGCACGATATACTTGTCCAGTGCAACCTAAGATGGGCTGGCCACTTAAACAGACTTGGGGATGACAGACTGCCAAGCAGATTGTGTACTTTCAACTAAGAGAGGTAGTAGACCAAAACTCAGGTACAAAGACAACATCAATAGAAATCTAGAGGACTTTAACATCTCCATAGGCAGTTGGCAAGATGCAACCAGGGACAGAACATATTGGAAGAAACGATTCACATGGTGTCATCTTCGGATACGATGGAAAGCAAATAATGTTATGGGTCCAACCCATATATATATATATATATATATAGTCATCCACAGACACCGTGTTTTGATGTATCACATCTCTTTAGTGTGGCTAGATGTTTGCAGGCTACCTTCTGCTGGGATGGAAACCGTCAGTCAGGCTTTTAACCACTCGGCTATCATCAGCACCTACAGATTGGGATGAGCATTTTAACTGATAAATACATACATACATATATATGTAAAGGCTGCCAGAGAGTGCTCCATCCGTTTTTTTTATAGAAATGTGTTACCTTTAATCTTAGTCGGCACTCGTCAGTGAAAAACCCCTTAAAGTGCTCAACCCACCAGGGGTGGGGAGCATATATAGTCATCCACAGACACTGTATATATTGACGTATCATATCTATTTAATGTGGCAAGACGTTTGCAGGCTACCTCCAGCTGGGATGGAAACCTGTCATGTATATATATAAAGTTAATCTAGCATAGACACAGAGTTAACAGTAATTGTGATTGTCAATTTCTTGCCTATGCAATCATTTGGTCTGATAATTCCATCTCTAGAAAATGACAATCACCAATTACTATTAATTATATCTATTCTATTCTAACTTATATATGCTCTATCACTGATATTTAGCACTCTTCATTTATAAATATAGGGCCGGTTTAGTTCAGTCGGTAGAGCGCCCATTTAGGAATCGCAAGGTTTCTGGTTTGATACCTGTCCCTGACTACTCAGTGCATGAGTAGCACAATTTGGGTAATCTGATCTGTACGGTAAAGTGGGAAGCTGACAGTAGGTGTGGCACTCCACTCAGCAAAAAGAAAACAATCTCCTTTGTCTCATGCTAGCAAATAGGGGATAGACTCTCTTGCTGTCTGGCTGATACTGACAATAGGCCACTCAGCTAACTTTATTTATTTTTAATCTATGAATATAGAAAACTTTATTATTAATATATATATATATATATATATATATATATATATATATTATTTATATATGAAGTAGTCAAACAGTGTGTTTGAAAATGGCGAAGGCCGACAATTTGTGGGAGATTATGTGCTTAATTAAAGTCATACCTAATTTTGTTAATTAATTAATTATAAAGCACTGCCCTGTCTATAGCTCTGCTGATGAGACCTAATGGGCTGAAATGTACATACAGAGATGACTTTTTCTCGATTTGTTTACGCTTTACATTTAAACCGATATGCACGCCTAATTCATTTAGTTATAATTAATTAACAAAATTAGGTATGACTTTAATTAAGCACATAATCTCCCACATATTTATATATATATTCACACTCACTTCCTCTTGTATTTATCATGCATATATCAAATGTTTCTGTAAATGAGCTAATCTTGTCTTTCCTTCTGTTTATTCAGTTTCAATATATCACAGGTATACAGTGATGCTGATATCTTTTTAATTTAGTGTGTCCTGGGATGCATGTATTTGATTTGAATGAGTCCCCAGGAAATTTGATGGGTCCTAACTAAAGTTTCTTAACAAATTGTACTTTCATTTATAAACAACTAAAGCCGTCTAATTCTTACCTTGTACCCCATACAGTGTAATTCATTTCTAAGAAACTATTGAAATGTATTTACAGTAAGCTGGAAATGGTGTGGGGAAGAAAGAAAGAAAAACACCAGAATGCATGGATAGAATTTTAATGTGCCTTTTTAGATTTTTGTGCATCAGGGACGCATGACGCGTACCTATCAGCATCTCTGGGTATACTAATACTAAGAATGGTCCTTGGTGAAAGTGAACTCAACTAATTATCTTTCCTACCCCAAACCAAGTCCCCAATACAATCATAGTTCTTTTACTTTATTCTGTTATAAACCAAGTGGAAATACAATTTTTATCAAATGATTAAAAAATGGATACTGGATATTACTTTAATGAAATAATTTTAGAATGTCCAAATTTTACTAACTGTACATGAAGATAGAATGCCAGATGTGTTTCTATATATTTAGTATTGGGCAGACAGAAACATGAATGTATTCTTATGTGTGTATCTCAGTCTGTCTATGGGGTTTGTATCTAGAGATGTGTAGGTGGATGTACACATATTAACGTCCATACGTTTTGTTTTGAGTATGTGCCCAAATGAAATTTTTTACATTTTTTTAATTTTATTTTCAAATCTTGTTTTTCACAGAATTGAATCTGCCTAATTGGGTAATGATTCACCTTTATTTTGGGTAAGCCTTAATTGTGCAACTTAAGTACCAAGATAAAAACAGGATTTGAAATCAGAAATAAATAAAAATTTGATTATCTTCCATTAAATTTGCCTTTCCCAAGGAACAGCAGATATTTTTATGAAATCAATAAAGTCTAAATATCCAAAGATATCTGCTCAGCTTAATTGCATTTTCACAAACAAGATATGTAAGGCCACTACTCTTAAATATAATCATCATTTTATGGTATTATTATCTAAAATATGGCTTTTTCATTACAGAAAACCCGAGGAGACGGTTGTTGCCTAAAACCTGCGCAATACAAAATCATATAAGTGTAAAGTGATTTAATTTTGGTTCTCATCAATAAAAAGTTTATTAATTGATTTAGAATATTAATGTATGTCTATCAGAGCTGATTTACTCTTAGCAAAAATGCTTAAAGGCCTCTTTTGGTGGCAATTAAACTTAATACTTCCCAGACTGTGTGAATTTTTTTCCTTGTTTCTTAAATTAAAAAATATGTTTCAAGAGGCATAGTGTGTAATGTGCTAGACTGTGACATTGTAGAAAGTGAGTTTGAACTACAGTTGTGCTATTACATTCACAATCAGTATGACTCAAAGTATTACATTTCACTTTTCCAATTCTCAAAAATTGTTGTTTCTTGATTGAATTGTGATTAAGTGTAAATACTGTTTTTCTTTTAAATGTGGGAATTTAATTTAAATAAAGAATTGTACTGTCAATTTAATTCATTCAGGGCAATTAAAATTTAACCCTACAATTTAAGAAACTTTAGTTGGGACTCATTAAATTTCTTAGGGAGCCATTCAAATCAAATTTGTGGGTCCCAGGACTGACTAAATTAAAAAGCTAACAGCATTATTGTATATATATATATATATAGAGAGAGAGAGAGAGAGAGAGAGGGGGTGAAAAAGAGGAGGAAAGGGGAAAAAGAGAGTAAAGTATGAACCCCTTCACCTTTCCAGTTATCAGTTAAATAACACAAGCTTTGAGGGGTTGCATGATATGTAAGATTGGATAATACTCAAGTGTTTATGGTAATTTTTATTACTAGTTTGATACTTTAGAAAAAGAATTGTACTGTCAATTTAAGTGATTCAAGACGATTAAAATTGTTTTTGGGGATGATGGTAAAAATAAATCTAGGGACCCTGCAGTTTAACCCTACAATTTATTAAGAAACTTTAGCTGGGACCCATCAAATTTCTCAAGGACCCATTCAAATAAAATTTGTAGGTCCCATGACTCGCTAAATTAAAAAGCTAATAGTATTACTCAAGTGTATATGGTAATTTTTATTACTAGTTTAATGCTATATATATATATATATATATATATATACATACACACACAGGATAGAGAGAGAGGGGGGAGAAAGAGGGGAAGGGAAGAAGAGAGAAAATGTATGAACTCCACCCTTCCAATTATCGGTTAAATAACACCAGCTTTGAGGGGTTGCATGAAATGTAAGATTTGATGATACTAAAGTGTATATAGTATTTTTATTACTAATTTGATACTTTGGATGAGAACCTCTAATACTTTATGCCTCAGTCCTCGCAACTACCATTTAACTAATGTTTGTATACTTTCTATTAATAATAGAATTTCTACAAAAATCAACAAATACAAAATAAATAAATAAGTAAAACAAGAGATATAGAAAGAAAGTTTGTGTGAGACTACTTTTGGGCAAATTCTTCCTATCCGCCTCGACACTTAAGCCCATTGGCAGAATTGGAAAGTATTTTGCTTCTGAGGTAAAACTATTAATTTCATTGTGTAAACTGTAATGAAATTAATATTTCCTCAAAAGTGCTCTCTCATTAAATTGTTGATCAAATAGAAGTGAATCTCCTGTGGCCAAAATGGTGCCTCCTCTTTCGCTTTGAGGAGGCAATGGCAGTAAGTTGTTCTGCTTGATTTTCTTAAATTTAGTATAAAACATTATTTTTGTTTAATTTCTTTTTTGTTTTTTTTTTCTTTGTTCAACAGTTTCCGATATCCTTTGTTTTTATTTTTTTTTTTTTTTTTTGTTTCTTTTATTCTCATTTCTTTTTTTTACACTTTTTTTATTCTCATTTTTTAAAACTTTTTTTACTTTTTTACTTCCAAAGGACAGAAAATGCCTCAAGTTTATTTCAATTTTTTTTTCTTTTACTATTTCTCAAAAACAAAACTGAAAATGCTTGAAGGAGTACAACAAATTGAAAATTAACTTGAAGTGAATTAATTTTTTTTTATTTTTCAATTTTTTATAAATATTCCGTCGATTTTTTTTTTTTTCACTTAATTATTTTATTCCACTGTGTTGCACAATCATTTGAGCAGATCGTGTACTCTGCTATCTCTGCTAGGACCTCAATATTGACAACAGGATAGAGGTGATATCAGTTTGATTGATTGTTATTCAGACATCTTAATATTTGATCTGTTAGGATAGAAAATAATTTAGTTATATTTAGAGTAAACAATTAATCTATTAACAAAACAAGCATATATTATATCACTCCATGAATTTATATATATATATATATATATATATATATATATATATATATATATATATATATATATACACAGTGATGCTGATAGCTTTTTGATTCAGTGCATCCTAGGACACAGGACGCATACCTATCAGCATGTGTGTGTGTGTGTGTGTATATATATATATATATATATATATAATATATATATATATTGGGAGACACTTCTAACCCTGTTTCAACCATACATACCCCCCTCTTCTTTCCCCCTTTTAAAAAATTTTTTTATTTGTCCCCCTCTGGCTCACCCCCATTCGTTCTTATGAATTTCTTATACAATTTGACTTTTATTTGTCGCTGGTGTATACACTTGAAAAGTACCGGTTGAAAAGGCCTTCGTGTATCCCCCCTTTATTTCATATTTTATTCCTTAATAAAATATTCTCCCTAATTACATATGATTCCTCCACTTTTAGTGCTATACAAATTCTCATGTACCAAAAACCTATTCATATATATATATATATATATATATAGTCATCCACAGACACTGTGTTTCAACATATCACATCTCCTCAGTGTGGTTAGACTTGGCTACCTCCAGCCGTGATCAGTAACTACTGATTTTTCATCAGTTCTTAACCACTAGGGCAATACCCACCTACAAGCAGTGGGTAGAATTTAACTGATAAATACATACATAGGTATATATGTCACAGCCACCAGAGAGCCCACATCAGAGAGAAAACCTTGCCATTTAAGCATAATTCCCAGCTGTCAGATAAATCCCTCCAGAAAGCTCAACCAACCAGGGTTTGGAAGTACACACACACACACATATATATATAGAGTCATCCACAGACATGTGTTTCGACTTATCAAGTCACTTTAGTGTGGCTATACATTCTGTGATCTACCTACAACCAGGATAGAAACCTGATCGATTCAGTATCAGGCGGCAGCTTAACCGGTCAGCTATCGTCACCTACAGAATGCAAAGGTTTTTTTACTGTTTTAATACACACATCTGTATGTATGTAAAATGCATATATATATATATATTAGCTCAGTCGATAGAGTGTCTGACTAGGAACCACAAGGCTTCTGGTTCGATCCCGGCCCTCTTGCCAACTCAGAGTAATGAGTAACACAGGCATATATGTCGAAAGTAAAGATCTGATGGTGGTGTGGCGCTCCAACTCAGATGCTAAAAAAAAATCTCCTTGTCTAGCGCTATTGAAAAGGGGATAGACTCCTTCGCTGACTGGCTGATACCGACTTTAGGCCACCCCGTCAACTTTACTTACTTACTTTTATATATATATATATATATATATATATATGCTTGCATAACATTTCATGCAGATGAATATAATAACTAGAATCTTTATGAGCTGAAATCTATCATTTTAAAATGTACACTTTTATATGACTTAAAACTGGATATTTTTTCTTAATAATATTAAAGAACGTTTATCTCATGTCTTGTTACTTAGATATAAGTAAAATCCACTTATTCTCCTTTCATATATAAAAGTACAATGTGACTATACGATTACAAAACAAATAGTTGACAACCAGACCAACTCAAGTTTCATGCAGATAACAAATTTTCAATATATATATATATATATATATATACTATATTTCCATTACTCAAGTTTCATGTGTTTCACACAATCTTAAAACAAAAAAGTAGCCAGTCAAGTGTTTGTATTGTGTAAGATGTGTTCACATGGTGAGATATTCTTTTGCAAGATATTTACTCAAAAATAAACCAGGGCCTTAGCATAGACAACAAGGTAGAACCAATATATATATATATATATATATATATATATATATATATAATCAGCTAGGCTGTCTACTGTATTGTAGAATATCATTCAGACATCTTAACATTTGATCTGTTAGCAGAGAAAATAATTTAGTTAGATTTGATGTTTATCCTAAATATATCAACAAAACAAGCATGGATATATATATATATATATATATATATATATATATATATGCTTGCATAAAATTCATGAAAATGAATATAACTCGAATCTTTATGAGCTTAAATCTATCTTATTAAAATGTACAAGCATTTTAGTATGACTTTAAGCTGCAATATATATCAAAGAATGTTTTCACTGAATAATATTAAGTTCCAAATTTTCAATTTGGCAGTGTTCAAGTATATCACAATAGGAAAAGATGAAATGATTTTCTAAATCTATGTTCATACTTTAAAGGAAGAAGAGAATCAAAGAACATTTATCTCGTATGACCTGCATCTTTGATATAAGTCAAGTTCATTTATTCTCTTTAGATATAAAATCACAATATGACTATATATATATATATATATATATATATATAATTTATCATTGACAAGTTGATTTTGATTTGGCAAATTTTGTGTTTCGCGTGGGCCAGTGGCCTAGAAGTAACATCTCTGTTCTGGGTTTCTGGTTCGCTCTCTGATGATGAGATCTAATTAGGTCAAAATGGTTGTCCAGTGTTTCACACATCACATGCAGTATTCGCTGAGTTTGTTTGTCATGAGTATTCAATTATATATATATATATATATATATATATAATATTAGTGTAGTGAAGAAATGAAGTTTATGGGGCTTGTTAAGTGAGACTTTCTTTCATATGCTATTTTCAAACCGAGTAGATTACACTGGACAACACAATTTTCATTGAGTTGGATCTGACACTAGTTTTTGACTATTTTTTTTTATCTCTCAGTCCAAAAATGACCCCAGTTTTTCTATATCACATCAACTTTTTGAGCTACGGGATACTCTTGATTTTCCTCAAAAACCATAGAATACAGCATCAAACAAATTTGTGCTTATTTTATGGAATGTTTAAAAAATTATATATAATGGGAAATAATAAAACATTAAACTGGGGATCACAAATTTTGTTCAGTTAGATCTGACACTTGCTTCTGACTAATTTTTGGACTCTGAAATCCAAAATTTACCCCAGTTTTTTCTTTATTACATCAATTTTTTAAGTAACTTGGTCTAAAAAAAAATATTAAAATACTGCATGTAACAAATTTAAGCTTATTTTATAGAATGTTTTTAAAATTTTCAATGGAAAATAATTTAAAAATTTCTTTAACGATAATGTTTAAACATTCATCTTGTTCATACAAAGGATATTGTTACTGTAAGACAAATTGTGTGTAAGTAGTTCAGGCAAAAATTTACATATATAGTTTTTTTTAGAGTTTCACTCTGTGGACAATTTCACTTTATGCTCCATAGTCAGCCATTATATTTACATCCCATATAATTGATATAATTCCTCCATGATTTCAAATCATCTTGCTCATTGTTGACTATGATGCTCATGTTGCAATCAAGCGTTTTGAGACTATCCAATTTCAGTGTTTCTTTGCTAATGCATTTTCAAGAAAGTTTTTGACAATGTAAAGAACTTTCAAGAACCAAGCATTCTTTTCGAGTTCTGACATTATTATTATCTGTGTTATTTGGACTATTGTCCTCATCTTCATTGTTATCTGTACAATGTTTCAGACGATATGCCCTCCAGACTTCTTCAGGTATTTCTTGTCAGACTCGGGAACCTTCTCGGACTCAGTAACTTTCTTTTCAGACTCGAGAACCTTCTTGTTGTAATCAGGAACTTTCTTGTCTGACGAAATGTTCATCTTTAATAACTTCCCAAATCTGTAGACCATCAAAAAAACCAGCCTTGATTTTGTAAATTGACAGGCCAGAAAATGCCAAAAATAGGTAATTGAAACACTTGCCTTCAATTGGCAATACTTTAATGAATCACTTCAAGAGACCTTGTTTCATGTGCAAGGTGGGAACATAATTCTCTTTATGTCAACAAATGGTTCATGT
Source organism: Doryteuthis pealeii (assembly GCA_023376005.1). NCBI lineage: Eukaryota > Metazoa > Mollusca > Cephalopoda > Myopsida > Loliginidae > Doryteuthis > Doryteuthis pealeii. The sequence continues at coordinate 102,412,915 of CM042148.1, forward strand.
AGAATGATGGGACCAATAGGTTTAAGGTCAGATCTTGAAGGCCAATTCCTCTCCACCCAATGCTTCTCTCAAGCTCTACTGCCCCACACTGTGATTTCAGCTGAATGGGGCACTGGATGTATAGCTGATAGTAGACTAAATTATTCAATTTTACATTTGTTTTCCGTGTTATATGGGGAAGTTTTCATTAAACAAAGTCACAGTTTGTGCAATGATATTTTGGCTCTCACAAATCTATCTCAGACTTTCATAGAGATATCATTAATTAATATAGATGCTAATTAAGGTTAAATTATGATTATATAATCACCATTTAGAATATAACATAAATAACTAAATTAATTGTGACATTAGTGGCGACATAATTGGTATCAGCTGGATAGCAAGGGGGTCTATCCCATTTTTGGTAGTACTAAACCATGAAAATTTTTTTTGCTGAGGTGGAGCGCTACACCTACCGTCAGCTCCCCTCTTTACTGCACAGATTAGATTACTCAATCTGTGCTATTCATGCACTGGGTTGATGGGAACCAGAATTGAACCAGGAACCTTGCAATAGCTGGTCAGGTGCTCTACTGACTGAATTAAACCAGCCTCATCTCTCTCTCTCTCTCTCTCTCTCTCTCATATATATATATATATATATATATATATATATATATATATATATATATAAGTTATTGCCCATGAAAAAATTCATGTATATTTGAATTACTATGAGAATTCTTTGTTTTTAGAAGAGCAACTAAATAACATAAACAAATTTAAACATTTTTTTTTATGGCATTCAGCCTGGAGAATTGTGTTCTATTAACTATAACTAGAATTTTTTAAAAATGACTTTATATTTTTATCATTTTTTAGATTCAGTATTTTTACTATATTCTCAGAAAATTGTTTTTTTTTTACTATATCAACATGGCTTGACATAGAAAGATATGAGAGAAAACAAATAAACACACACTGATAAGACATACAATTGGGTCACACCACAGAGTAATGAAAATTTTCATTGTTATAGTAACATTATGCTGCAGTAAACACACCTAGTGCTGCCATAACAGTTTGATTTCTTATTTCTCTGTTGTGAGACGATTGTCCTATCATGATGTAATGGTTAGTAAGCTAGTCACGCAGATCCATGACTGAAAAGTGAGTTTGATCCTCACTAAATGCCCCAAACTTGCTACCTTGGGTAAATACCTCCTCTGTAGTATGACCAGATTGCCAATACCCTTCTAAAATGGAGGGTACACAGATTCTACACTGTTCCTTGGCAGGGTACATAGATTCTACTCTCTGCTCCTTGGCAGGGTACACAGATTCTACACTCTGCTCCTTGGCAGGGTACATAGATTCTACTCTCTGCTCCTTGGCAGAGTACACAGATTCTACACTCTGCTCCAAGACAAGGTACACAGATTCTATACTCTGCTTTTAAGCAGGGTACACAGATTCTACACTGCTCCTAAGCAGGGTACACAGATTCTACACTGCTCCTAAGCAGGGTACACAGATTCTACACTCTGCTCCTAGGCATGGTACTCAGGTTCTACACTCTGCTCCTAAGCAGGGTACACAGATTCTACACTTTGCTCCAGGGTACACAGATTCTACACTCTGCTCCTTGGCAGGTACACAGATTATACAATCTGTTCTTTGGCAGGGTACACAGATTCTACACTCTGCTCCTTGGCAGGGTACACAGATTCTACACTCTGCTCCTTGGCAGGGTACACAGATTCTACACACTCTGCTCCTTGGCAGGGTACACAGATTCTACACTGCTCCTTGGCAGGGTACACAGATTCTACACTCTGCTCCTTGGCAGGGTACACAGATTCTACACTGCTCCTTGGCAGGGTACACAGATTCTACATTCTGCTCCTTGGCAGGGTACACAGATTCTACAATCTGCTCCTAGGTAGGGTACACTGATTCTACACTCTGCTCATAGGTAGGGTACACTGATTCTACACTCTGCTCCAAGGCAGGGTACTCAGATTATACACCCTGCTCTTAGACAGGGTACTCAGATTATAGAAGAGTCAATGCATATGTAAATTATTCCATCATTTTTATAGTAAGTATGCTGCTGCTCTTGTTACTCCTACTACATTACATAGAGCCTCATCAATAACTTGGTAATAAAATTTGCTTGTAAAAGTTTTTGTTGTTTTGCTCTCAATAGTTTATTGATAAAAACGTTTTTCTGTGAAATTTCATGATACTTAAAAGTTCACAATGACGAATTTAGAACCCTCTTTCATTGAGAGGGAATCTATGAAAATATCAATAATTTACAATCTTTTATTCTTATTAAGAATCATAAGTTTTTCTGTTATCCAAATTTTAGTGATACTGATATACAAATACTTCAAAGGAATATCAGCTTTTATATTATACAAATGAAAATCATATTATGAATTAATAAAATATTCTCTGTAGACTTTTTACTATATATTTTTGATTGTACAATATTGCTCATAAGTAAGTACATCCTGATCAAATTTTATCATTTCTAGTAAAACACTGTAAAATCAAAACGGATATTGTTAGGTATTAGTTATTACCAAACTCTACATCATTGTTTTTGGAAATTAGATTAGTTGTTTTCAGCATCAAGCTTTTATGATAATTCTTGAGTTTTTCAATTCGTCATTTAATTCTGTATTTATCATACGTAAGAACAAGTTGCCCAATGATGCCTTGCATGGTGTGATGATTAGCAAGCTAGTGTTGCATAGTCTTTCCTAAAACAGATGAGTATTTATATTGTTCTGTAGAGTATACATGTATACCAATGCCTGTACACAGGTATCTATCAGTCAATCCTCTGCTACCTTTGATTATCTTGCCGTCTTAGCTTAGGCTGGATCTGTCTATTTCTAGACCAATGGTTGAATTCTTCTGTTATTCTGGTATATGTTTCTTAACCTAGGCTGGATTTTCTGTATTTGTGTTGTTTGTTTGCTCTTAGTAACAACATAATACTTTACTTTGTTTTGTGCTCATTTTATTTAAGATCCCAGATCAACAACCCGCCCAGTCGGCTGGGGTGTTAGAATGCACTGACTGCACCTCTGCAGAGGGGTAAAGCTCCTCCAATGGGGCCACTTGTTGGGCATGCGTGGCGACCCATAATGCTTAAGGATAGAACCCAGGTGGTTGAGCAGTCCAGACTTGCAATACTCCACTCTGGCCCTTTCTTGGGCTAGACAGGCAATCAGAGAGGCCCCCTCTGATCAATCGGCTGGTCACATCAAGCCCTAGCACCTATATGATTGCCCCAACCCTGTTGCCCTTATGGCAAGCCCCAATCCCTTTTTATCATATGGGTGCTAGAAGGTTGTAGCTGAGGGTCTACATGGGAATGACATTAAACTCTATCTGATGGTGAGGTTCCAGTTCTGGAGGTTTGGGGAATGTGGAGCACCCCTTCATCACCATTACTCCCTGGTCCACTCTGACCAGGAGTGGTAGTACATATTAGGGTCCCATCAATGGGTTAAATAGAAAAATGTGCATATAAAAACATTGAGTATCAATTTAAGAATGGATACATTTCAAAATTTTATCGGCATTAAATGAACCACTGAGGTTGATATGCCATAAAACAAACCAAACCAAACTAAAGATCAACAACACGCTTACAAGAATTTGGCTATTTGGATGAGAGATGCAATGGTAATCTGTCTCGCTCAACAGTTAACCAAAATTTTCTAGCTACTAATTTTTCTAGCTACTTTTTTACATGGCTCTCACTGGCTAACCAGAAGGATAGGTCAAAACAAGGTTAACAAGTGCCAATCACTTTTCCTGTGTTTTCCACTAACTGTTATTTTAAAATCTACACATCACTTCTGTACATGATTAATGGGTTGAGTCTCACTGGGTGACCCATACTTCTGGCCTTGTAAATAACTACTCAGAAAAAATTACCCATTGATTGGTAGTCTGTATTTTGACCATCACTAACAGGTTAAAGAGATAAAGAAAGTAAAATGAAAACTTTTTTTTTAAATTGTTGCTTTTCATATAACAAAAAGATTTTTTTTCTATGAATTTGATATGCCATTTGTTTTACAAAACAAAGCGTTTGATAAAGATAAAAAAAATAAAAATTGAAAAAATAAAATAAAGTTTAATTGGATTTGCTTTTATCGAAAATGAAGAGAAAACAAAACGCAATTGATATTTGTACAAATAAATTCTCTAAGGATACTTTGAACTTGCTCCCTCCCTGATTCTTTTCTTCTTCTTCTTTTCTTTGTCAAAAAAGAAAAAGAAAAGAAAAAAGAAAAAGAAGAAGGTTGATCATCTTTGCTGGAAAAATTCATTTTTTAAAATTTTTTCTTTTCTTTTTTTCTTTTTTTTTCCCTCTTATTTCTTCTCTTTTTCTTTTCTTTTTTTCTTTTTCTTTTTTCATTTTCTTTATTTTTTTCTTATCTTTTTTCTTTTTCTTTTTCTTTTTTTTTCTTTTTTTTTTTCTTATTTTTTTCTTTTTCTTTTTCTTTTCTTTTTCTCTTTTTTCTTTTCTTTTTCTTTTTTCCTCTTATTTCTTCTTCTTTTTCTTTTCTTTTCTTTTCTTTTTCTTTTTTTCTTTTCTTTCTTTTTCCTCTTATTTCTTCTCTTTTTCTTTTTTTCTTTTTTTCTTTTCTTTTCTTTTCTTTCTTTTCTTCTTTTCTTTCCTCTGATTCTGTTTCCATGGTAAATATTGATTAACATTGTTGCGCACTATCCTTTCATGATAGTCTCATGGAAAAGTACAATGTCACTTGGCAAACAGCTTCAATTTCCTTGGTCTGGCAATGTTAATGTTGGCTTAATGTTTCTTTGTTCAATTTGCCTACACAACTTGATGATGGGCTGGTCAACTTTCAACTCATTCACTTAGTTTTATTGTAAAATAAATGCATTACCTATAAACAAATGCACTACAGTAAAATAATACAAGTCCAAAAAATACATTTTTAGGATCATCAAGTTGTGTGAGCTAATACTTATATCATTATTATTTCTTGATATTCAGTGTTCTGTTTATGAAATTAGACTGCATCTGATGATGAGGCCTCAGTTCTGTAGTTCTGGGGAGTGTTGAGTGTGGCGTACACTTTCATTGCCATTATTCCCAGGCTTACTCTGACCCAAAATAGTATCTTTTAGGGTGCTATCTATAAGTCAATAGATTTAATAATTATTTGTATTCAATAGGACTGTGGGAAAAAAATCTTTTAAGAAACAAATGCTCCAAAAAGTTAATATGAATGTACAATGAACATGATTCCCTAACCTCTAGAATAATACAAGTTCCAGAAAAGACATCGTTAGGATCATCAGGTGGAGTGAGATAATAATTACATCATACATTACTGATGAATGTGCATGATGTAATGGTTAGTTTTGTAGGAAATGGACTTGTTGACATGAGTTCAAATCCTACACGAGGCTGTTTGCATTTCACATTGAGCTAATACCCTAGGAAAAGTATGCATCTGACTACTTTCCCTCCAGATAAATAGTAGGGTAGACTGGGATCTTCAACCTTAGTTAGGCAACCAGTCTAGGAGAAGGAAAACTCTGAATTCAAACCTGTTAAACTCTGCTTAAGAAATTGACCTTGTGTTGTATCCTGCTCTTGCAGAGGGGCTGGTAAATATATATATCATTATTATTTCCTGGGTATGACACTAGACTACACCTGATAGTGAGGCCCCAGTTCTGGAGTTCTGGAGAGTGTGAAGTACACCTTCATTGCCATTATTCCCAGGACTACGCTGACCCAAAATTGTACCTGTTAGTGTCCCATCTATGGGTCAAGTAGATTTAATGATTATTTGTATTCAATAGGGCTTTTAAGATACAAATGCCCTAAAAAGTTAATAGGAATGTATTATGAACATGATTCCCTAACCTCTAGACATAAAATAACCATAGACAGTTTGTTATGCCATTAAAATCAACCTTTCTGTTTAACTAGTCTATTCCCTACCACATTACCCAGTGAGTCCCTGTAATTTAGTGACTAGTATGATGGACTGCAACATCATATTATGTGAGTCATGCTATTATGTTCACTTTCGGACTAATACCCTAAGGAAAGGTATAAACCCTTCATCTCCCCATCTATGAGTTAATGCCACTACTGTTTTTTCTACAAGGATGGCTTTGGCATTAAATAACCCATAAAGGTTGATGTGCCATTAAACAAAGAAACCAATCCAAACCACATAACCATAATGCCTCACACATTTTATAATTAATCAATTGTTACATATTCTATCTTTTGATAATCCTAGCTCTTCAGTCCGGTCAGCTGGGGCAGAAGAATATGCCAACTGTTTCTCTGTAGAGGGGTAAAATTCATCAATGGGACTACCTGTTGGTCATGATGCTTAACGTAATCCTGGTGGCTGAGCAGTCCATGACATGCAACACTTCACTTTGGCCCTCACTTAGGATAGATGGGCAGTCAGAGAGGCCCTCTCTGATCAATTGGTTTGGTTTGTTTTGTTTTATGGCATATCAACCTCAGTGGGTCATTTAATGCCGATAAAGTTTTGAAATGTATCCATTCTTAAATTGATATTCAATGTTTTTTATATGCACATTTTTCTATTTAACCCATAGATGGGACCCTAATAGGTACTACCACTCCGGGTCAGAGTGGAACAGAGAGTAATGGTGATGTAGGGGTGCTCCACATTCCCCAAACCTCCAGAACTGGAACCTCACCATCAGATAGAGTTTAACATCATTCCCAGGACATGAAGACCCTCAGCCACTACCTTCTAGCACCCATATGATAAAAAGGGTTGGGGCTTGCCATAAGGGAAATAGGGTTGGGGCAATCATATAGGTACTAGGGTTTGACGTGACCAGCTGATTGATCAGAGGGGGCCTCTCTGACTGCCTGTCTAGCCCAAGAAAGGGCCAGAGTCGAGTATTGTAAGTCATGGACTGCTCAACCACCTGGGTTCTATCCTTAAGCATCACGGGTCGCCACCCATGGCCAACAGGTGGTCCCATTGAGGGAGTCTTACCCCTCTGCAGAGATGCAGTCGGTGCATTCTAACACCCCAGCTGACAGGCCAATCTGATCAATTGGCTGGTCACACCAAGCACCTAAATGATTGTCCTGACCCAATTGCTCTTATGGTAACCCCCTAACCCTTTTTATAATATATGTGCTAAAAGGTGGTGGCTGAGGGTCTTAGTGTCTTGGGTATGATATTAACCTATAAAGTTTAACCTGGTAAAGTTCCAATTCTCGAGCTCTGGAGAGTGAGGAGTACCCCTTCTTTGCTATTACTCCCAGGTCCACTCTGACCCATAGTGATAGTACCTGTTAGAGTCCCATCTAAAGGTAAATAAATCAATAATGAGTTTTTTAAAAATGTGTTTAAACAAATTGAATACTCAACAAAAATAAAATAAAATTTCTTCAGCATAAAATAACACAAGGGTTGACATGTCATTAATCTACAACATAATAACCAAATAGGGCCGGGTTAGCTCAGTCGGTAGAGCGTTCGACTAGAAACCACAAGGTTCCTAGTTCGATACCCACCCTCGCCAACTCAGCGTATGAGTAGCACAGGGATCTGTGCGGTAAAGTAAGGAGCTGATGGTAGGTGTGGCGCTCCACCTCAAACGCTAAAATAATCTCCTTGGCCTAGCGCTATTGAAAAGGGGATAGACTCCCTTGCTGCATGGTTGATACCGACATTAGGCCGCCCCTACGACTTTACTTACTTACTTTGGGTGTAAGTATCTATCCTAGATACTTACACTGAGAGGGAAAATATTCTGGCTAGGATAAGTAATTGCAAATAATACACATTAAATAAAGTACTTAATATAATTTGTAAACTTTATGTAGAGCATAAAGTGTTGGAATTTTTTGTATATAAGGTGTGCTACAATACACCACTTAAATCTATAGACTAAGCGAGGTCACATGGTTTAAACCTCAGCCAATCAACAGCCTGACTATGTGGCTGGTTGACTACTTAATCACTAATACTGAGAGATGTCCATTTGCAATCATTGATGAAGGACTTACTAGACTGAAGAGCACCAAGGAACAACCAAAGAATTCTTTACCAAGGATTGCGCTCTGCTTAACACAAAGGATTTCCGCTGGACAAGCGCTCTTGCTTGAAGCCTAAAGGATGGCCACTAAAATCGTAACATAAAGCTTTAAACTCAGATCACTGTGTCCATTTCCTAAGATTATAACCATTACACCACACTTATTTGTTTACTTATATTTTTAGGAATAGGGTTAGATGTAATGTGTTTAAAAAAAATTGGATACCCAACAAAAAGAAAATGTCTTTAGCATAAAATAACACAAGGGTTGACATGTCATTAATGTACAACATAATAACCAACTACTACTTAGGTGTAAGTATCTATCCTAGATACTTACACCGAGAGGGCAAATATTCTGGCTTGGATAAGTAATTGCAAATAATACACATTAAATAAAATACTCAATATAATCTGTAAACTTTATGTAGAGCATGAAGCTTTGAACTCAGATCACTGTGTCCATTTCCTAAGATTATAACCACTATACCACACTTACTTGTTTACTTATATTTTTAGGAATGGGGTTAGATGTTTTCAGTATTGGTGGTCAGATTCTCTTTGCCTTTGCCTCTTAAAGTCTCATAATTGAAAACTAATGGTTGGCAACTTCCTAGTTTTATTTCAGGTAACAATTCACCAACCTTAAAATGCTTTAAAATCAGTTTAGAGCAGATATCTTGTGTCTCTGAGTTGACTAAAACTTAACAGTCAAAACAGGAATGAGGATCAACTCAAAATAAATCTGCTTGATCTATAATAACCAGACAGACATAAAATAGAACAAGCATGGGAATAGTCAGATCAACTAACAAATCTATATTGAGTAGAAGACAATCACCTAAATTGATATCCTATATGATTATGATGAAATCAGAAGGAAAGTATTGGGTTTAGAATAAATAGAACAGATATCATTTCAATTGCTTCTACTGGGTCTCAAAATCTCTAAAGGAAGCAGCTTCAGTGGTTTTGAGATCCAGTTTAAAATAATCCCTCAAAATTACCAGAAACTCATAACATTTATTGCTATTATGTAAGACAAAGGACCGGTTCAGCTAAGTCAGTAGAGCACCCACAAGGGGTCTGGTTTCAATACAGGTCCCCCATCAACTCAGCACATGAGTAGCACAGATTAGGTTAATCTGATATGGCAGTAAAGTTTGGAGCTGATGGTAGGTGTAACACCCCACCTCAGGAAAAAAATCTCCCTGTACTAGCACTAGTGAAAAGGGGAATAGACTCCTTTGCTGTCCAGCTGATACTGATAATAGACCACTCTGCCAACTTTACTTTATGTGAGACAAAAGGTCTAGTTGCATGGTGATGATAGTGATAAAGTGGAGACATACACAGTATTTGCCAGATGAGGTGATTATAGCATAATAGTTATCAACTTAAGAAATGGACTCAATAACCCAAAGTTCAAATCCTGAAGAAGGTTGTTTATATTTCAAATTGCACTATTAACCCTGGGAAAGGTATGAATCCATCTATTTTCCCTCTGGCTATGGCTAAATAGCAGGGCTTCCTGGGCTCTTTAACCTTAACTAGTCTAGGAGAAGGAAAACTCTGAATTTAAGCCAGTTATAATCTGCTTAAAAATTGACCAAATGTCATATCCTGCTCATGGCAGAGGGGTTGGATAAATAAATATTTTCAAATCTTGAACAAAAGTATTTGCATTTCTCTTCACTCTAATGCCCTAGACAAAGATATGAATCTATTGCCCCCGCCCCCTAGACTGAACTTTTTAGCCTTTAGCAACTTTAAATATTTTAAATATACGCTCCTACATTTGGGGCGCTCGTAGGTGTCGTCAGTGATGTAATATGCATGGGTCACTGGTAAGTTTTGGGTCTTTCAGCATCATGCTTCCCTTGCCAGGCTGACTCTATCAGAGATGATCAAACCCTGATCCACCCACTAACTTGAGAAGCTTAACAGATGTTTGGCTTTTATTGTTTTTGGATGAGTGTAAAACCCTCTACCAAGCCTCTGATTGGCTGGTGCTAACAACCAGCATGGCACAGTTTATTTAAATGGTGTTCACAGACAATAACACTTTTTTTCTTCAAAACATTACTAGCTTTAGAGGGGAAAAAGGTAATTTAAACCTTCATAATTACAGACTTGAAAGGCCTATATATATTCATATATCTTCATTTTTTTTTTACTAATTTTAACGTTTTGTTTTAATTTCTAATTTTATTTTCTATTTTCTATATTATTATATTTTATATAACTAGTCTAGGAGAAGGAAAACTCTGAATTCAAACCAGATTTACTCTGCTCAAAAGATTTATCTTGCCACATCTTTTCCATAGCAGATTAGTTGGTTGGATTTTACAACATGTCAACCCTTGTGTTATTTTATGCTGAGCACATTTTGTTTTCTTCTTGTTATTGGGTATTCAATTGTTTTTCAAACTCAATTTTTTTAAAAACATTTTTTGTAACAGATTTTTTGTAAACTCATTTTTTGATCTATTCAGCCCATAGATGGGACTCTAACAGGTACCATCACTCCAGGTCAGTGTAGACCTGGTAGCAATGGCAATGAAGGGGTATTCTACACTCCCCAAAGCTCCAATTTGAAACTTCATCATTTAACCCATAGATGGAACCCTAACAGGTACTACCACTCCAGGTTAGGGTAGACCTGGTAGCAATGACAATGAAGGGGTACTCTACACTCCCCAAAGCTCCAAATTGCAAGTTCATCATTAGATGTAGTTTAACATCATACCCAGGACACGTCCATGGCAGAGGCATTGGATAAATATATATATGATGATATTGATGATATAGTAGAGACCTACATATTTTATATTGAAATGTCCTACGATAAAAGTACCAATGAATAGAATTGATGATATTATGATATTAATAATATAGCACTGTCATAAGATATCCTTTTAGATGTGTGCATGAAATAAGCTTTAAAGTAAAGGTCTGTAGAAAAAGAAAAAAGAAAATGAAAGTACTTTTGATACACCCTAATATATAAGCAAATGTATATGTATATGTAATCTGTTATATCAAATATTTCCTAGTTTGTCTGAACACATCCAATATATCAGTTATTTATGGCCTATTTATTCTAAACCCAATACTTTCCTTCTGATTTCATCATAATCATATAGGATATCAATTTAGGTGATTGTCTTCTACTCAATATAGATTTGTTAGTTGATCTGACTATTCCCATGCTTGTTCTATTTTATGTCTGTCTGGTTATTATAGATCAAATAGATTTATCTTGAGTTGATCATTATTTCTATTGTGCCTCTTAGGTGTTGGTCAGCTCTGAGACATTGACAACTTTTATTTGCTATAAAAGTACACAGTTTTTCTTTTTTTTTGTATGTATGTATTAATTAGGAGAAATACAATGGATTGTGAGATGGATGTAAACATCAAAAACTGGGGAGGGGAGGATTTCAGATCTGAAAGACAGTTGCTGAAGCCATTCCCTGCAAATACTTTCAGAAAAGGCATGTGCCTTAGAGTTCTTGATAGAAATTCCATATTTATAGTTTAATTCATCTGGATGAAAGTCTGGATTAAAACCAGGTTAACAGCATCAGGAAAATTCATTTACAAGAGTTTTTAAAAAAATCTGAGAATTCTTGTCACCATGGTAGGGTTTCAGTTGTTTAACCCCAGTCTGTAGGTTTCCACTGTGATATATATCAATCTGTAGTGTTCCTTGTAAATCTTAGTCTAGTGTTTTCTTATAGTCATTGTATGTAGGTTTCCTTGTAATCCCAGTCTGTAGTGTTTCCTATAATCCTTCTATGTTGGTTTCCTTGTAATCCCAGTATGTAGTGTTTCCTAGTCCCTATGTAGGTTTCCTTGTAATCCCAGTCTGTAGTGTTTCCTATAATCCTTCTATGTAGGTTTCCTTGTAATCCCAGTATGTGTGTTTCCTATAATCCTCCTATGTAGGTTTCCTTGTAATCCCAGTATGTAGTGTTTCCTATAATCCTCCTATGTAACCTCCTATGTAGGTGTAGTATGTAGTGTTTCCTATAATCCTCCTATGTAGTAATTGTAGTATGTAGTGTTTGTAAGAAGAATCCCAGTATGTAGTGTTCCTATAATTCTATGTAGGTTTCATTGTAATCCTAGAATGTAGTGTCCACTGTAAACAAAGACATGCTGCACACTACTGGGGAAGCAAGAATGAACACATATGTGACCTTCTCCTGTGGAAGTCTACACATAGAAACACTAGTGTAAGCTAAACAGCAAAAACTTACACCAATTGGCTCTATGTGGATTTTGGATGCTGCTCAAAGGAATTCCCAGGGGAATTGAGTGATAAGGATAGTTGGTAAGAGATGTAATAAACAGTGTTAGTATAAAGTGTATGGTGGCAAGGAAAAGACAAACACAGATTTTAAGTTTAACAATGTATTAGCAAAACACAAAGGTTACACGGTTGAAATGGTTTGAGGAGAATGTCCGATATTTGGTGATAGTGGTGATAGTCGTTGTAGTAGGGTCGACAATGCTTGGTATGTTCAATGGTCAGTCAGTAGTAGTAGTGATGTATGCAGATGTCCCAGTGGTAGTAGTTGTAAAAATGTGAGAGCAGAGTCCAATGTAAGTTGGTAATGTTGTATGTTAAAGGCAAGTTCTAGTTGATGTGGGCAGACATTAGTTGACTAGTTGGTAAGAGAGAATATCCGTGCTGCTAGCATGAACTGATGATTATGTTAGTGTAAACATTATAATTTACCAATGACTTGTGAACTTTTTGTATTCTTGTTGTAACAGCAGTCCATAATGATACTGGTGCTTCTATTTAGGAATCTGAAATTTTATGACTATATTAGATTATCATCATTTTCTCAGATATAATAATTTACTTGGATTAAGTTCACAAAAACTGATCATAGAATTTGTTATAATTCTTGTCACCATGGTAGGGTTAACCTCAGTCTGTGTGTTTCCACTGTGATATGTATCAGTGCCAATCTGTAGTGTTTCCTTATAATCCTCATTTGTAGGTTTCCTTGTAAATCCTAGTCTGTAGTGTTCCAAGTAATCCAAAAGAGAGGTCTTGCTGTCAGAAGATTCAATTAGCAATTGATTTGAGGACATTTACCAATGATCTTAAATGCTTTCTTGCATTGGTCTCTCATGAGCCAATTTTTAACAGAAGTGCTTGCTACTATTGGAAAGTTCATAAATAGGAGTGGCAATTTGGTGTACATCTTAGGCCATGATAATCCTGTTAAGTTTCTGACTGCCATCCTTGGCCAGTTGTAAAGGACTTTAAGTAAGTAAGTAAGTAAGTAAGTAAGTCCTGCAGTATAGAATCCTTTGGTAAGTGAATAAGTCCTGAGTTTATGGAATCCTACGTAGTGTCAAAGGTCCAGTGATATAATCCTATGTTCTGACGTCCACGAAGGTTCAAGTAGTTATGAGTAGGTATGACCAGAACAGCCAGTATAAATAATAATATCAGCAGCAGAATACTGCCAGTGGTTGGTCAATAGGTTGGTCACATGGTTATCGGCGAGTCTATAAGTAGAAGCGGACATCAAACACATGCCTTATATACAAAATTCTCAACAAATCCAACAAAGAATATATATATTTTTACCCAACCCCTTCACAAAAGAGGCTGAAATTCATTGGAGGATTTTAGCCCTATATGGGGATAGTATACTTCTGCATAGAAGTGTGTATGCATAGATAGTTGGATTAATACCATTCTCAAGAGTATTGAGGATTTGAACTTAGGTCACTGAGTCCATTTCCTGCGGAAATAATTGTTATGACATAATGTAATCATTTATAATCATATATATTTAATTCTGGAATCGGCAGGGGACTAGTGTATCAAACAGAGGAGGATAAGGTGTTAGTCTTGTCCAGTAAAAGGCCCCAAACCATAAGATGCAGGGTGATTTCTTATATGTTGGGAAATATGATGTGTATTATACTACACACATAGAGATGAGTACACACACACCTACTGTAGAAACAAGGACAAACTCATAAGTGATGTTCTCTAGTGGAGACCCACACATGAACACGCCAGTTTAGGTTGACCAGTAAAAACCTACATTAATCAGTTCTATGCGGCTTCTGGATGCCGAGCAGAAGACCTACCAGGACCAATGACCGACAGGGACGTTTGGCGAGGCAAAATCATGGGAATACATACTAATAGTGTGATATGATGATGATGATGATGATGATACAACTTATACAACTCAGATCATCTCATACATCTATATATACTAGATGCTATCCAAAGGTTTGGAGAATTTAAAGTGTGAAACTGCTTCCTCACCCCAAGAAAAAATAGATAAAAATTTGAATTCTTCTTATCTTTATTTTCTGATCTTGTGATATCAAAAGATGTGTTAAATGTCCTGTGATGTACAGGAAATCTTTGGGTAACTTGATAGATGAACAGATTGTTCAATTTTGTTCAAAGTCCTTGAACATTTAGTTAGCACCTCATATAAAATACAATAAAAAAAAAAGATATTGGATATGAAGGTATGATAAGACCTAAGTCAAGGTTGACTATGGAAGTAACAGATTTTTGTTGCTTCCATCTAGAAAGAAAGTAAGGTGTTTATTGGAGAGTGATATGTCCAGATACTCATTTGCCTACAAACCCTATTGGCTGGGGCTTTAGAATACACCAACTGCACCTCTACAGAGAGATAAGATCCCCACCCAATGGGGCCACTTGTCAGTCATGGGTGGCGACCTGTGATGCTTAAAGATGGAACTCTGGTGGCTGAGCAGTCTATGTCTTGCAACACTCCATTGTGTCCCTAACTTAATCAATCGGCTAGTCAGGTCAATCCCTAGCACCTATATGATTGTTCCAATCCTATTGCCCTTGTAGCAAGCCACAACCCTTTTTATCATATTTGTGCTAGAAGGCAGTGGCTGAGGGTCTTATTTTCCTGGGTGTAATATTAAACGCTATCTGATGGGGAAAATGTCAAGTACCCCTTTATCACCATTACTCCCAGATCCACTCTGACCTGGCATGGTAATACCTGTTAGGGTCCTATCTATGGGTTAAATAGAACAAAATGAGTTCTAAAAAAATGTTTAAAATGAATTGAGTTTAAAAAAATAAATTTGAGTACCCATGAAGAATGAATAAAGCAAAACATCTTCAGCATAAAATGACCCAACAAAGGTTGACATACCATAAAATCCAACCAACCAACCCACACTCACATCATTGTCTTCTTTTGTAGCATGCAAATGATAAGATATTTTGTTATTAAATCTGACAATAAGACAGAAACGTAAGAAGTGGATTCATAACTTACCCAAGGGCATTAGTATGAAGTGAATATAAACAGCCTCAGGCAGAATTCATTGATTCTATTTTCAGTATTAGTTACTGTTGTGTGCACCTACCACCATCACTACATCTCAAGAGCATCTTCTTATATGTATATATATATATATATATATATATATATATGTATATATTTTACCAACCCCTTCACACAAGTACAATGTGACACAAGTTCAATTTCTTAAGTGTAGTATAACAGGTTTGAATTCAGAGTTTTTCTTCTAGACTGGTTTTCTAACTAGAGTAAAAGAGTCAAGTCTGATCTACTATTTGCTCATAGCTAGAGGAAAATAGTTGGATGCATACCTTTCCAAAGGGTATTATATTAGCACTATGTGAAATGTAAACAGCCTTATCCAGAATTTGAACTCGTGTCATAGAGTCTATTTCCTATGACAATAACTATTACACCATATGATTCCAATATATATATATATATATATATATATATATAAAAACTGACTGCATCTAGTGGTGAAGTTCCAATTGGAGGTTACCTAAAGGTTATTACCTATCAATCACCTAACCCTACGGATTTTGAATTTCAATAACTTTTAATTCGAAACAACAGTTTATCATATCATACACATGCTACCAAAAAAAGAAAAGAAAAGGATAACAGCCATACTAAGGAAGCCTTCATCAGATGATCTGTTTACATTTAGAGTTGGTTTGGAGGCAAAACATCATTACCATTAACCTACAACTCCCCAGTAGTACATCAAAATACTGAATATGAAATTCACAAAATATGTTATTGAACATAAGGTTCATATGTAAAATCAATGTACAAGAGCCCTATAATGTAATTCAATTATATATACTAGTACAAAATGAAAAAGCACCCTCCGGGCAATGTAAAACTAGATTTTTGAAACATATTACCTGAGGGGTGGGAGTTAAAAATTCAATGTCAGTGAGTTTGTACCCTAAGTAAGTAAAATCATCAAATTCATTAAAGGATTAAAAAATAAAACAATTTGAAATGTAAACTTTAAATATGTATTAAAATAAGACAAACTATATATAGATATATAATACCAGTCATGTATTTATTAAAACTTGTTTTAAAAAACAATGAGGACTGTCTAATGCTGCATGTTCAAATTTTGAGTGTATTTATTCTATGTTATGATGATTTTGGGTAATGTGACGTAAGAAGTGACGTAATTTTTGTTACAAACAAAAACCGGAAGCGAATCTCCATTTTTAATAGATATATAGGTAGTAATTTTATAAAAAGTGATACATATATCATATATATGTGGAGACATAAAGATGATGGATGTTTTGAATGCATGAGTTTGGACAAGCTCAATGCATTCAAAACATTTATCATCTTTATAATCTTTTTTCTCTTTGAATAGTTTCATATTGTCTTGAAGAAGGTTCTTTATAAACCGAAATGTTCAAACATTGACACTATGACTTATAAATTTCTATCCATTGTAACATCCTGTGTTTGTTCTACATTTCTCCACATACTGTTGGATTAATTTCCTCATTTTACTCCAATATCATATGTAATATATATATATATATATATATATATATATATAAACACACAAGAAATTGTGAAGAATGAAGCAGTATTTACTAACACAGAAATGAATGAAATATTAACTTTCTTCAAAATAGTTTCCTTGGCATTCAACACTCTAATTCCACTGACATTTTTCATTGGACAAAGCATCTTTAAATCTTGTAAAACTTTACCATTGTATTTCTTTTAATGTCTTGCATGTTGTTAAGTTTTAATGTTGAGATTAATTCTTAGTTTAGGAAACAAGAAGTCACACACAACTGTGTCACTTTTCTTTTTATACTAAAGTGGATTCCAAACTTATGTGCTATGCAACCACCACCATCATTTATATATATATATAAAGCATCTTCTAATCAATCTGTAATAATTGTTTCTGTTATTTATAATAGATACTATGTTAGTATGATATATGTGTATATATATATATATATATATATATATATATACACACACAAGATGTGTCAAAAAAGTATTGATATTTTTTGTACTTTTTGACACACCTTGTATTCTGAAAAAATTAACGTTCCATTCATTGGTCATTCCTATCTTAGTAAATACAGCTTCAAACTCGGCACTTATATGACATACCTTGTGTGTGCATATATATATATATATATATATATATACACGGTGTGTCAAAAAAGTATCGAGATTTTTAAAAACTGTTTGACACACCTTGTATTTTGGGGAAAAAAGTTCCATTCATTCTTCATTTCTATCTTGGTAAATACAGCTTTAAACTTGGTACTTTTTGACACACCTTGTATTCTGAAAAAAATAATGAATGAAATATTATTTTTGTGTGAAGAAGTGGCTCAAAGAACAGTCAACAGAAATTTACAGGGCAGGAATACATGCTCTCGTTCAAAGGTGAAACATTGCTATTGAGAGAGTGACTATGTGGAGAAGTAGGGATGTGATCCACGGCGGACCAGCTTCATTTTGATGTATGATACATGCTCCTGTGTTGTATGATACCTATCCTAAACAAAATGGTATTACTTTTTGACTCACCCTCGTATATATATATATATATATATATATATATACATTGTATATCACATTGAAAATGTGTGTGTATTTTTATCTGTTTTCATTCCAATCAATCGATAAATATTCTGCTATTTCTAGTAGAGACTGTGTTAGTATAACATATAACATAATATATATATATATATGGTATTAGTACCTATGTATATATATAATTATATATACATAATTAATGAAAAATACCAAAAAAGATAAAGAATAATTGTTGAAAGATTTAAATGTCATCCAATAAAAGTTTATCCATGATAACTTTAGCAAAGTTATAAATTATGAGCATATACAAAGATGAATTAAAAATGGTGACATAGCCATGTACTTATATTTATATACTCATATGTGCACACAGATATACACATAAACAGTCACTCTGTATATGTTTGACATGTAACAAGTTTTTTTTTAAAGGTATTCTTGCACCAATCTTATATTTGAAACATTATTGTTGTTGTCGTGTTTTTTTTTTAACCAAAGTGCCAGTGATACTGGATGTTTGATTATTAAAGTGGCAAATTTAAACTGCTGCTACGCATCTTAACACCTGATCAAAATCATTTCCATATCTGTTTGTGCAAACTGTTTTCAGAATAACACCATTCACTTAGAACTGAGTTGCAGATATGTCTCATTTTTCTCCTAAACACTCAGTTGAAAGCTTTCAGGTGTGAAGAGAAAAACTCACTGATTTTATTAATGTGTGAATCCTCACCAAAATATTGTAGCTATATAATTTGCAGTCGAGGATTGCAGCCTTTAATTTTTCTAATCTTTCATTTCTTCTGTCATTGTGCTTTTCATGTGCAGCATTTTTATAAATTTAAAAAAAAGATTTTTTTTTTCACCGATGGTGGCCTGTGGATATACGATGACTGCATCGTCTCTTAAAATGACAAAGAATTTTTAAGGATGCAGTGTAAGTTAATCTCGCTGTTACATCTGAAATGATAGAGGTGCACCTAGTGTAATGGTTATAATCACAGAAAATAGAATTAGTAACTAAATCCTGGATGAGGCTGTTGTCATTTCCCTTCATGATAATGCTCTTAGGAAAAGGCCCCATCTATGAGCTGCTCTGCCAATTTTTTTCAGTTCTCTAGCAAGGTTCAGGTAGTTTGCTATCTTTTCCTTTTCTTTCAAATTCACCCTGTGAAGATCAATGGAGTTAAGCAACAATGAGCCTGTTCAGTAATTAGATGGGTGATCACCTAACAATCACAGGGACTGTAAGTAACATGAGGCCTGCTTTCCTGGCTAAGCCAAACATTAGTAAAGTTTATATGAGATATATATATATATATATAGATTTAGATAGATATAAATATATATATATCTTTAAAAATCTTAAAGTAAGGATTTATATTCAATCAATGGAGTTAAGCAACAATGAGCCTGCTCAATACTTAGATGGGTGATCACCTGCTTTCTGGGCTAAGCCAAACATTAGTAAAGTCTATAAGAGATAGATATAGATATATATAGATTTAGATAAATATATATAGATAGATATAGATCTTTAAAGATCTGAAAGTAAGGGTTCCTATTAGATCAATGGAGTTAAGCAAGAATGAGCCTCTTCATTACTTAGATGGGTGAACACCTAACAACCAAGGGACTGCAAGTAATATGAGGCCTACTTGCCTGGCTAAGCCAAACATTAGTAAAGTCTATAAGATATAGATATATAGATTTAGATAGATATAAATATATATAGATCTTTAAAAATCTGAAAGTAAGGGTTCCTATTAGATCAATAGAGTTAAGCAAGAATGAGCCTCTTCATTACTTAGATGGGTGATCACCTAACAACCGCAAGGACTGCAAGTAATATGAGGCCTACTTGCTTGGCTAAGCACAACATTAGCAAAGTCTATAAAAGAGATAATATTTTTACCTGTTCCACTTGTATCCTTTGGCTGTTACTTGAAGACACCAACTGCAGCATTAAAATATCAATGCTCTTTGCGTAAAAAAAAAACAAATGACCAAAAAAAAAACATGCTTTAAAGAAATAGTCCTGTTTTTGTTGTTGTTTCTTTTTGTTTTATTTTTTTTTGTATTTATTTATTTTTCTTGCTTCTTTTTTCCCCCCTGTGTCTTACAAACAAGAGCTATGCTGTTCAAATGGATTAGTGTCTTGTGCACACAGCAGCAGCGTGTTTGCTTAATTTTATACTTTTCATGGCTTCTCTGGTCTTTTAACATCATAAAAAGAGAACAGCTCATCGAGTAAATACAAATCCTGCACAACTTGTTTACCGAACAGACATGAGAGGTTGTGAGCTCGGTTCATTAGATTTTTGCTTGTGGCATTCTGTTTGTGATGACCAAGAGCCGTGTTTGCTCGGACCGGTGGCCATTGGTGGCTAAAAACTCTGCAAGGAAACGCAACTCAAAATTATATTGACTCTGGGAAATTACTCATATTCTTCCGTGTTGTATTTCCTTAATGAACAAAGCGAAGCAAAATTTAAAGTAACCGTTTTTGTTTTGTTCTTTTAATTCTAGTTTTTTGTTACTAATATCAAGTGGGCCTAATAAATAAATACCGGTGTGATTATTTTCTTATGACTTATCATAAATTGAACTGCACCTACAAAACAAGAGGAACTGTTGTAACCTAACAAAGGTTACTAAATAAGAAACTATTACTTTTTAGATTTTTGTATGTTTGTTTATTTAGAAGCATTGCTGAATAAAGTATATATTAAATTTTTACTTGAAGGCACTTACAACGCATGTATCGCATAAAATTCGATACTTTTTCTTATAGAAAATGAACTTGGTAGAGGCGTGTAGTATCATTTGACAAGCTTAATTTCACTGGGATTGTTAGCTGTGTACTGTGGCCGAGGCGATATAGTGTTTCACTATGCCTGCTGAAGGTCCCGGTTTCGATTTCTGTCAGAGGGAAATCGTTAGTATATATCGCTGATGAAACTTAATAAAGTCGAAACAGTCTGTATGATATTCTACACACCGAGCGATCCTTTGCTAGGATTACACTTGTCAAGTTCATTTTCTATAAGAAAAAGTATCGAATTTTATGCGATACATGCGTTGTAAGTGCCTTCAAGTAAAAATTTAATATTACTTTTTAGTTGCTAAAAAGTAATGATAATTAGATTGTTGCTAAACTAATGGTTTGGTTTGATTTATTTTGTTTTACAGCATATCAACCTCAGTGGGTCATTAAAAGCCAACAAAGTTTTGAAATAAATCAATTCTTAATGGATAATACAATTTTTTTATAAATACATTTTTCTATTTAACTCATAGATGGGACCCTAACAGGTACTACCACTCCGGGTCAGAGTGGACCAGGGAGCAATGGTGATGAAACCAAACCTCCAAAACTGGAACCTCACCATCAGATAGAGTTTAACGTCATTCCCAGGACATGTAGACCCTCAGCCACCGCCTTCTAGCCCCCATATGATAAGAAGGATTGGGGGTTGCCACAAGACAATAGGGTTGGGGCAATCATATAGGTGCTAGGGCTTGATGTGGCCAGCCGATTGATCAGAGGGGGGCCTCTCTGACCGCCCATCTAGCCCAAGAAAATCTTAGTGGAATATTGCAAGTCATGGACTGCTCAGCCACCTGGGTTCTATCCTTAAGCATCACGGGTCGCCACCCACGGCCAACAGATGGCCCCATTGGGGGAGTTTACCCCTCAACAGAGGTGCAGTTGGTGCATTCTAAGCCCCAGCCGACAGGGCGGGCTAAACTAAAGTAAATATATTAAATAAGTATGTTAAATAAAATAGCAAATATATGCACCCTCCGAGTGCAAGTTTTAATGTAATAAAATATTATATTAAATAAGAATGCAGATAAAAAGATTTGAAACAGACGGGGGTAAAATCGAAAAATAGAACAACTGAAACTTACTCTTCCTTCAATCCTGTCTTTCATTGGCAAATTTTTCCAATTTAAATATTTAGTAGAAATAGGAAGTAAAGAATAAAATAAGTTATTTTTTCTTGTTAATGGATTTCTTTTAGGATTTATTGCCAAAATGTTTGCTTCTATTCATTAAGATAAAACCAAATAATCAGAAATCAATAATACTAAGCACATATTTATTAAAATAAGATTTTTAATAACAATATTCAAATTAGCCTTCCCATTCACACTGTAAACCGCTATTTTGTTGTAAATATAAATACAACTGCATGTGATTAGTATGTAGATATGATCAACAGTATTAATAATGTAAAACAATTTTATTAATAATTGAGGTTTAAATAAAATCAAATCTTAGAGAATATGATGTAAATAACTAAGGGAATTGTGACTTGAGTAGTAATATAGTTTCGGTTACAGGTAGACAAACAGACAATCTCAATTATGATAAGATATGTTAAGTAGATATTTTAGCTTATATTAAATAAATTCCTAAAAATTAGTGAAAACAATTTTTATCCAAAAAAACTATTTCTTTTTAAATGCTAAGCACGTTGTGTCTGGAAAACCAACACAAATCTTTCACTACTGAAGATAATCATCATCTACAAATACCATAGGGTTAACATTACATAATAACTAAAGTGACATTATACAAAGTTTTAAATTTTGGACCCATAAGTCTGGTGTTTTGGAGGGAGAACTAGTTCAAATCCTCAACAATACTTTGAGAAAGGTATTTGTTGTAACCTAAGAAAGGTTACTAAATGAGAAATAACTCAAACGGAAGTTGGAAATGAAATGGAATCTTTATAACATTAACAAAATACAATACTTGCCAGTGGCATGAAGAAAGGTAAACCACTCCTAGTGGTATCAGACTACTCAGTCAGCATAATACTTTACTCTGTAAATGGAGTCTTAAGCCTTGGAGAAATCTACAAACAAAAGTGTTGCCTCGATAATTTTTGCTTGAATGTCTTCTATGATTCAATGGATATTCAGAATCTGAGAAATCGTGAATTGTTTTTACGAAATCAGTTTTGATTTTTTAAAGAATTTTCTTCACTTCAGGTCAGATAATCATACAAAATAATCTATGTTTTAAATCCAGGAAATAAAAGAAGTATATTCACTTAATTCTTTAAAAAACTGAAACATCAAAATTTAAGCTATGAATACATGAAAAATTGAATTTTCCAATCTTTTTTTTTTTTGGTAATCAACATTTAATAATAAAATAGGAGTCAGTTTTTTTAACACTCTTTAAAATATTAACAAAATCAGCAATATTTTTTTACTTGTTAATCAAATATTGATTGTCCAAAAATATTATTTTAAATTTCATCCTTACTTTCAGAATTTTTTTCATAGAAAAAACTATCTCCCTATTTATTGTCTATTTTTTCTCTAAATATGAGAGCATATATTAAATGTTGCATGAATTTTTGTTTTGAATGATGAATAAGCATTTATTTATTTATTTGATTATTTTACTTATTGGATAGATGAATATCATTTAATCATTTATATATTGATATATTAATCTTTTGGATATAAAGAGATTAATTCTTCTAATAAGCAATGTAAGGGAAAGAGAAAGACTAACTAATTCATATCTGATTAGGTTAGATTTAAAACATAATTGTTGCACATATGTTGATGTATTTAGCCAACCCCTACACACTAGCAGTATGCAACACAATGTCAATTTTTAGGTGGAGTTTGACAGGTTTGAATTCAGAGTTTCCTTCTCTTAGACTGGTTGCCATACCAAGCTTAGAGCCCAGTCTGTCATACTATTTATTCATAGCTGTAGGGATAAAAATTGGATTCATACCTTTCCCAATGGTTGTAGCACTATGTTTTATAATTAAGTAAATTCAGTTTCACAGACTAGATCATCCTATGTTCAAGAAGAGCAAAATAAAGGATTTTAATTAAAATTCATAAATAATATGACACTCAATGAAATTATTTCATTATTACATTCATAATTTGAAACAAAATAAAAATGGTTAAATTGAACTTAATGGACATAAATTCCACCATCATATGTTACCCCACCAAAAGAAGAAAAATATGAAAAATCAGGGAATTAACTGAATTTAATGAAATTTTCAGTTATATATATATTAATGAATAAAATATATAATGCACCAGTTATTTTATCTAAAAACTTATACATATTTTCATGTTTGAACCACATATCTTTGAGGTGTAACACAGATTCTCAAAGATATGTGGTATAAAGTTAAATGAGCTAAAAAAATGTAAAAGTTTTTAAATAAAATAACTGATGTATTATATCTTTTATTCATTAATATATCAACATTGAAAATTTCATTATAGTCAATTAATTTCCTTAATACTTTTCTTTCATCATGGTGACATACGAAATTTAGGTCCGTTAAGTTCAATTTAACCATTTTTATTTTGTTTTCCAAAGGGAAAAATATCCACACTGGATGATGCCATCACAGAAGTCTCAAGAATTTTATCTATGGCCAAACATCACTAGAATTATGGCAACAAAAATTATTAGTTACATAGCTTACAAGCCGCCCTATCAGGCAGCAATTAAGCTTGGATGTCGATGTACTTGAAAGCTACTTCCTTATTTTCTGTAAGATCAAAATGGTCTTTTGAAATAAAAGGTTGTTTCTTCCCTTTGAAATGGCAAAAGGCCAGAGAATATCTATACATAAGGTGGCTAATCTCACTTGTTTCAATTCCCTATTTGCCAATTGCATGCATGGAATGTGCGATCTGTTGGCTGAGAGAATCAAATTTGGCCTTAAAACAAAAGATGTCATTCTCTGAGGTAGAGAAAAAGAAAAGAAAACTAATTTCTCCTCTCATAGAAACACAATAAGCAATTCCTTTCATAAAATGTAGTCACAAAACAGAAACAAAAAAAATGAGTGGTGAAGGGAAATATTTGAAAGGTAAATAAGGGAAATATTAATGTAACAAGTGAAAAGTAAGAATATCCCAAAATGCACCTCCCTATACAGGTAGACTAAATTCATTTAGCCCTGGTCTTGTTTCCATAATTACCAGACCTAGATTTATGCAATTTTTTCTTTTTGTTTTTTTTTGTTTTTATTTTTTAAGCAAAAATAGATTCTATTTGTTATGATTTTTGTGGCCATTTTTTGGCTTCAAGTGAGAGCACTTTACAGTGGAGATCCCTTGTGTTAAGCAGGGCACAATCTTTAGTGAAGAAACCTTTGGTTGCTCCTTGGCGTCCCTTAATGTTGGGTATGATCCTTTGATTGTTCCTTGGTGTTCCTTAATGTTGGGTATGATCCTTTGGTTGTTCCTTAGTGTTGGATAAAATCCTTGCGTTGAGCAAAGTCCTTGGTTGCAGATCCGTTCCTCAATGTTGAATAACGTGCAAATGAACGGCTTTCAATATCGGCGATTAAATAGTTAACTAACCATGTATTCGAGCTGTTGATTAGCTGGGTTTAATCTATGTGACTTTGCCAAGTCTATAAGTTTAAGTGGTGGGCCACAGCACACCTCATATATCCAAATATTCCAACACAATTAGTTTATTTTTCTGAAATTTTAAAAGAAAATGCTCGTTTCACATTCCTATACACTTCATTATATAATATATATATATATTATAATATAATATTATTAAATTTAAATTTCAGTTAATTAATTTTTCTTGATCTCGGATCAAACTCTAGTATATATATATATACTCGTTATATAAAGTAATAATGTCACTTTAAAAGAAAACAACAACAAAAAACAAAAAAAAAACAAGAACGCTGCTAACGGAAAAAAAAACAAAAAAAAAAATTTCTCTAATACTATTTCATCTCTTGTTTCATTTTGAAAATTTCCATCAATGTCCTGATGAAAGTTTTAAAAAATCAAAACATTTTAACATTGACTTCACCATCAATTATAAATTTATCTTTTGGAATACTTGTTTTTTGTATTTAATACATAACATCTGATTTATTTCCATATTTTTCTACACATATATATATGTATGTATGTATATATATATATATATATATATAAATAACATACATAGCAAGCACAACCATATCTAACAAATCCAAAAACAGGAAAAGAAAAATCATCTAGTTTACACCTGCACATATATATATATATATATATATATATCTATTATAATGGAGATAGACTGCATTTTCTGAAGCCGAAACTATATTACTACTCAAATCACAATTCCTTTAATTATTTACGTCAAATTCTCCATGATTTCATAAACCTTCAGTTATTAATAAAAAATTGTTTACATTAAATACTGTTGATGCAAGCGATTTACAGTTTGAACGAGAAGGCTAATTTGCATATCTTGGTATTATTGATTTCTAATTGATCTTAAGAAAATAAACAAAAATCTCGTAGATAAATCTTAAAGAAATTTATTTACAAGAAGAAATGTAATATTATCCTTTACTTCCTATTTTAACTAAATAGTTAAATTAGGAAAATTTACCAATGAAACAGGGGAGTAATGAAAAATGATTGAATAGTTAGTTTCAAAGTTGTTCTATTTTTCGATTATACCCCCTCTGTTGCAGATCTTTTATCTGCATTCTTAGTCAGTTTCATTAGCCTTTCTAATTTAATATGATATTTATTATATTAAAACTTAAATACTTGCACCCGGAGGGTGCATATATTTGCTAGTAATATATAGAAGAAATAAAGTCCCCCCCCCAAAAAAAAAAAAAAAAAAAAAGGAGAATTTATTCTTGATGATGAAGTTGATGTTTAAATGTTTGGATTATATTAAAACTTCATCAGGACAATACAACAGGAATGTTGTCTGAACAATGGATGGATGTTTTTTTAAAACAGGATTGGAGAAATGTATATAGAGAAAAGGTTCATAACATATATATATATATATATATATATATATATATATATATATATATATATATATATATATATATATATATATACACATATATATATATATATATACACACACAAAGTCATACAACTTGGTTTCAAGACAGAGTAATGAAAAGTTCCATTATGCAAATACAAAATGTCATACAAATTGAACATGATTATGTTACCAAAACAACAGAATTTCTCATTATTCAGTAATGAGGCCAGATTGCTAATGCATTGAAAAAGCTTTCAACATCACCATTGACAGAATTTCAATCAAACATTAATATTAATAAAAAAAGAAAAAGGACAACTCTTATTTCAGTATTTATTTTTGTATTTCTTGTATTATTAACCTTTGGTCCAAATTTTATCAACATGTCAAAATAATTACAATTCTGAAAAATTTTGATATTTTGGACCTTTGTCTTCATCTTTACTGTCCATAAACACAACATTCAGGCCACTGTAACCTCGGGTTCTGTTTAGGTGTTTTTTTATTACCTTAAAATAAGCATCAGTTCAAAGATGGTTTTGGAGCTCAAATCATTACCACTAGTCCAAAGGGCTCCAAGCAGCATAACTAGTGGTAACAATTTTCGCTCAGAAACCACATTTGAATTCAGGGTAATCGTCTGAAGATTACTTATTTTAAGGTACCTAGGTATGTGAATTAGTCAACTAATTTCAGAGGCTTGCCATTTAATGTAGAGATTGCTCCTTCTTATTAAAATACATGAACTCTGTTTTATCTGAGTTCATGTAGTGACCAATGCCTCTTGCTGCCTGCTCCAGAGATCAGCTGATTAGCTATATATATATATATATATATATATATAACTTTTCCCACTTTCATGAACTTTCTTACTGCTTGAAAGTTTAAATGTCAGCCTGTTGCTCAAAGTCTTAATGAATCCCAAGCATTGGCAGACAGATTGATTATTGAATGGTCCATCTCTAATGAAACACACTGGGGTGTTAACAAATACAAAGTAATGCTAATATCATACGAACAGTGAGCTGCAATGGTAAACAAATATATGAAGTAATTTAAGCGTAGCCTTAAAAATGAAAGTTATATGACTCCTGCAATGATAAACAAATATATGAAGTACCATATTTGATGTCATATAAAACGCACCCCCATTTCAGCAGGTCAGATTGGAAAAAAAGTTTTTAGTGTATTTAAGCATATATTGTTGAAAATAGTCTAGCTGTGCATTACACAAGCAGAAACATAGCTGTATAAAAGCAATTTGACAGTACAGCCAAACAATAAGCATACACAAGACATCTCAATAGCAGGAAATAATAATAAAATTCCAGGTAATTTTCATCTTTAGTTGGCTAAATTCCTAGCAAATAAGGCAATTAGAGTAACCTCCCTTGACTTTCACTTTGAAACAAGCCTGTATCTATTTTGAAATAAATAAATCTTAGAAAATTTTTCGAAAACAATACAACTACATGCTTTAACACAAAAATATTATAAAATGTGTTATTAATAACAATTAAGTTCATTTCAGATAAGTTTATGCTAGGAATTTAGCCAATTGACTTTCACTTCAAAACAAGCCGGTAGCCATTTTGAAAGTCTCCGTATGAAATACACAAATCTTAGAAACTTTTCGAAAACAATACAACTGCATTCTTTAACACAAAAATATCATAAAATGTGTTCTTAATAACAATTAAGTTAATTTCAGATAATGCGCACGCACAATTTTATGCTAGGAATTTAGCCAACTAAAGGTGAAAATTACAAAAATTTCAAACTTCACCTATGATATATAAGACACAGGGAAATTTTTTGAGCCAAAATTTTGGGAAAAAAGTGTGTCCTATATGCCATCAAATATGGTAATTTAAGCATGTAGCCTTAAATATCAAAGACACAAAGTTAATATATATATATATATATATATAAGAGTTTTATGATTTAGCTTGAAGCATTGTGTTTATATTGGTAATAAACAAACCAATATATGTATATATATATATATATATATATATATATAAAAGTATATTTTGGTAGCATTTTTTCTTCTATACATGTCTAACTGAAACACACACACATACTGCCCAAAGAAAAAGACAAACAAAAACTTCAAATACTCAGAGCCCTATACATTAAACAAAAAAGATCCACCTTAAACAAGATTAACTTTGAATACAGCAATGACATTCTCAAATGCCTATAATTTCCCACCAGTTCTCCTCCCCCCATTTCCCACCACATTTCATATAATTCCGTGAGTTCCTCCTCCTATTTTCTCCTACTTATATTCAGTTTGTTTTAAAAAGAACCACGAAACAACTCGACTACTCTACACATAATGATGGCACTAAATAGTGCTGAAAGTACTCGTGATAGAACCTTTGGTGGACTCATTAACCAACTCCTCCCAAACATTGAAAAGCTGGCCAGCCAATATGAAAATATTGGAAAGAAACTTGTCAGACATGGAATGTCTGTCACGTTCAACCAAACATATATATATACTGAGATGCTGATAGGTATGTGTCCAGCGTCCCTGGTACAAAAAAATCTAAAAGGATGCAGTAAAATTGTATCCATGCATCCCAGTGTTTTTCTTATTTTTCCCTCACAATTTCAAGTTAACTGTAAATACATTTCAATAGTTTCTTAGAAATGAATTACACAGGTTAGGTTACATGGTAGGAGTTAGATGACATTAGTTGTTTCCCCATGTCATAAATAAAAACCCTACAATGTATTAAGAAAATTTAGTTGGGACCCATTAATTTTCCCAGGGACTCATTCAAAGCAAATATGTTCGTCCCAGGATGTACTAAATCAAAAAGCTCTCAGTATCACTGTATATATACATATATATAGCAATAGCATAATCTTTACAGATCCCTGCCGTGCCTCACAATCCTATAACCCCACCACCAGAACCTTTCCTCTTATGAGCCCTCGAATAACTCATTAAACCCACTGCAGATCCTCAAAATTTGATGCAAATATGACATAGGAAGGACGTCCTTCTCATTGTATCTGATAGATCAGATTATAAAATTTTATGCTTATGCATGATCATATGTCTCTTAAGACCAGAAGCTGACTTACAGACTTTGTTACAGATTGCGCAAGACACATTGTTTGTTCCTGGAGTTTGCATGAATATATATATATATATATATATATATATATCATAATCATAACAACAATAATTAATTGATGAATTTTGAGGTTAAGCAATTCTTAGTATTTTACAGTAAATCTGAATTCTGTTTTGAAAACTATGAAATATTCAGTTGAATCAGATAAAAATTTGTGTTGGCTTAAACTTATGAATGCTAATATTGTTGTTTAACAAACACTGAGACTTATTTAGGTTGAAATATTACATATCGCATTGCCTTCAGGGACAGATACAAATATAATTACATACAACAAAATAGTAATAAAATTGTATTTTTTCTTTATTCATCTTGAAATTTGTATTGTGGTAATGAGAAAATAATGGAAATATGATTATTTTACTTACACTGATTATTTCATTTCTTTATGTGCATCTTGCCTGCAGCGCTCTCCATATTTCTCATGCATACATCAAATGTGCTACATCTTCTATTCTATTATATTAGTTTTTAATAAATAAATGAGGTTATATTTTCATGAAGATCTATAAGCTAAAATTATCATATATTTATATGTGTGTGTGTGTAATTTTATTAAAAAATTTTTTAAGTTTCCTTAGCGGGTGATGTTTAATAAGCAGACGCTGCAGCATTTTGTTTTTTTTAATAAAGTTTCATTGGGGCTTTCGTCTATCTAAAAAATAAATTATTAGTAAACAAGTCTGTGAGCCACTGCTTTAATATGTGGCAGCCAGATACTAAAAGCAGACTTTTGTCTACTAATACAGGGTGACCAAAAAAAAAAAAAAAACAGAACCCAAATTCTATTTTTGGTGGGGGGGGGGGGTCATCCTGTATATATAGTATTACTGATGCAGACTACCAGCACAAAAAAAAAAAACAGAACTAAAATTCTTTTTTGGGTGTCACCCTGTAATTTATTTCTTTAAAAGAAGGCCCTGACAAAATTTTGTTAAATAAACTGAAATTCTGCAGCATTGGGTTATCAAACATCTTCTGTCAATGAAACTTGTGTTTTTTTTAATTTTTTTATAAAATTACATATTGTCAGATTTACTTCCAAACAGCCATATCCAGTATTTGAACTTATGTTGCCAAGTCTATTTCCTATGGTAATAACCATTACACCACATGCCTCCACTATAAGGCTAAAGAACCCAGTCTGCCCAACTATTTACTAAAGCAGAAGGGAGAAGAGGTAAAGCCATGCCTTTCCCAAGGACATTAGCACAAAGTAGAACACAAACAGCTTTGTCCAGTATTTGAACTCTGCTTGCCGATTCTGTTTCCTATAATGATAACTATTTCACTGTAAGGGACAATACCAAACAATCTTTGCACCAGTTCCCACTAGATCACTGAAGTTAAGCAGTGATAATCCTGTTCAATACTTAGATGGGTGACCATTTAAGCAAGTACTGTAAGTAAACCAAATATCAAAATGACTTGATTTGGCAGTAAATGACCTGAAAAGGGTTGATATGCCATAAAACAAAACAAAAAACCAACAATCTTTTAAAAAAAGCTTTCAAGTTGTCCTTGTTTGAGCTGAATTAAATTACTGAAATTGGTAACAATAGCAAAACATTCTTCTTCAGTCTTGAGTTCTTTAAAAGTAAAATAGAATAGAAAAAATAAAACAAAAAACTCTTGATCTTTGATCTGAGTTTCTCACAGGTAAGAAAAGAAAAGAATGTAATTTTGTTGTCTTACCAAAAAAAGAATTGATTGATGACCTAGTTCAGACGGCTTTTATTTCTTGCTCCACTTACTCCACTTACTCTGGCAAATTGTACATGAGCGTTGCAAGTTGTGTTTGCATTTTGTTCATTGACAAAACTTCTTTTTCTTTTATGTTGTCATCTAATTTCTTTCCATTTTATTTAGCATGAAAGATGTATTAGGTAAAGCTAACAACAGCTATGATATATATATATATATATATATATATATATATATATATATATGTATATATATATATATATAGGATTGGAACAAAAGTCTTGTCCAATACAAAATAGTATTGATTTAACCAATAAAGACAACATGTAAAGTTGTCTTTATTGGTTAAATAAATGTTATTTTGTATTGGCCAAGACTTTTGTTCCAATCCTATATATATATATGACTTGATTTGACAGTAAATGACCTGTAAAGGATTGATATGCCATGAATCAAAACAAAAAAACAACAATCTTTAAAAAAAAGCTTTTATATATATATATGAATGTAATGGTTAGAGATGTAGGAAATGGACTCGTCAAACCCAAGTTCAAATCCTGAACAAGGCTGTTTCCATTTCACATTGCACTAATACCCTTGGAAAAGGTATGCATCCAACTACTCTCCCTCCATCTATGGGTAAATAATAGGGCAGTCTGGATTTTTTAACCTAGGCTAAGTAGCCAGTTTAGGAGAAGTCTGAATTCTAAACTTGTTAAACTCCACTTAAAAAATTAATCTTGTGTCACATCCTGCTCATGTGAAGGGGTTGGTAAATGTGTGTGTATATATATATATATATATATATATATATATATATATATATTAAAAAAGAAATACAAAATGAAATAACTTTCAAGTGTTGCAAGATATGTTTTTTTGTTTCTTTTTTGATGATAGAATTTAAAATCCAGTTTGTTCAAATGGTCATTTTTACCCTTTAAAGACTAATATTTGGGGTGAGTTAGGCTTGGCCAGTAAGTAGGGTCAGTGTAGCTCTGTTGGTAGAGCATTTGACTACAAATTACTAGGTTCTGAGTTCTATACCAGTCCTCGCCAAATCCGCACATGAGTAACACAGTTAGCGTAATCTGGGAAGCTGACAGTAGATGTGGCAATTCACATCAGCAAAACAATCTCCCTGGTCTAGCACTAGCAAAAATGGGATAGACTCTTTTGCTGTTTGGCTGATATTGACAATAGACCACTCTGCAGACATTACTGACTTTTTAAGGGCCAGTTTAGTTCAATCAATAAAGCATCTGCCTAGGAATCACAAGGTTCTGGGTTTGATACCGGTGCTCACTAACTCAGCACACAAGCAGCACAGCTTGGATCTGTGTGCTAAAGAGAGGAGCTGATGGTAGGTGTTATGCTCAACCTCAGATGCAAAATCAATCTCCCTGGTCTAGTGCTAGGTGAAAAGGGGATAGACTCTCTTGCTGTCCAGCTGATACCAACAATAAGCTACTCTGCCGACTTAACTTACTTTACTCATGGATGCTGCATGATGTATTGAACAAATCCTAGAAGCATCACCCTATAAAACAGCAATTGTACAGCCATTTTGCAAACCATCAAAGAAAGGTGAGCAAGACATGAGGGTCACTGCTGGAGAAATATGTCAAACAACACCTTGTTGGCATAGTTTAGAATGCACTGACTGTATCCCTGCAGAGAGGTAAGACCCGTCTTCAAATGGGTGTCCTGGGTATAGTACTAAACTGCATGTAAGGCTTTGGCTCCGGTTCTGGAGATCTGATGAGTGTGAAGTACCCTTTCATTGCCATTACTGCCAGGTTCATTCTGATCCTAAGAGGTCCCATCTACGGATCCAATAGATCTGTTTGCATGTTAATGAAAATTATTGACTATATCCCATGAGGTAGGGTAAGACCATTCACTCAGAAAAAAAAGGGGGGGAGTGTCCTGCATCTGATGGTGGGGCTTCAGTTTTAGAGATCTGGAAAGTGTGGATTACACCTTCATTGTCATTACTGCCAGATTCACTTAGGCTTGGAATTGTAGTACCTATTAGGGTCCCATCTCAGAATCAAATAGATCTATTAGAAAATTATTCATATTCAATACGACTGTGGGCAAAAAAAAAAAAGAAAAAAAACATTCAGAAACAACTACACAAAAAATATATGTATGAATATACAATGTATATGATTCCTTGACCTCTAGGCAGAAAATAACCCCATACAGATTGACATGCCATAAAAATCAATCAATCTAGTCATGCATTTTCAGTCAATTAAAAAAATACAATAGGAGAAATTAAAAGTAAAAAAATCAATGCTTTTGATATTGAGATTTAAATTTAATCATTTGAATTGCAACAACTGCTTCAGTTGTGACAATTAACTTAAATTTGTGTTCATGACTATTTAATTTCTTAATGTTCTGTATAAAATACATGCTTTTTTTCTTTT
Source organism: Doryteuthis pealeii (assembly GCA_023376005.1). NCBI lineage: Eukaryota > Metazoa > Mollusca > Cephalopoda > Myopsida > Loliginidae > Doryteuthis > Doryteuthis pealeii. Next base: position 102,447,047 of record CM042148.1, read on the forward strand.
TTCATATGAGGAGTATTTTAAAATGAATATTATACACTGATTGCTATGGTAATATCTATGTTCATGCATACATATAATATCTCTATTCTTATCGGCTGCAGATGCTGAGGTAGAAATATGTCATCTACTGAAAGTGATGTCATGACACGCATAGCAAAAGCATGGATTGCTATTGAGAGGTTATCAATTGTATGGAAATCTGATCTCACTGATAAGATAAACGAGAATTCTTCTGTAGCTGTATCAGTGCTACTGTATGGCAGCACTATATGGACCCTATAAAAGCCCTTGGAGAGTAAACTGGATGGTAGATTCACAAGGATGTTGCATGCTTAAATAAATCCTGGAAGTAGCACCGCACAAGAAAATAACTGTACAATCACCTGCCTTCTATTACACACACCATCTGGGTGAGGCAAACAAGACATGGGAGATACTGCTGGAGAAACAAGGATGTTCTCATTTGGACACCTATACACAGACACACCAGTATAGACCAACTAGCAAAAGCTACATTAATCAGCTATGTGCGGATTTTGGATACCGTGCGGAAGACCTACCAGGAACAATGACCAACAGGGACGTTTGACAAGGGAAACTCATTGGAATCAATACGACCTGATGATGATGATACACTGATGTGATTGAACTAGGGATCTGTGCAGTAAAGTGAGGAGCTGATGGTAGGTGTAGCGCTCCACCTCAAACATAAGTCTTTACACTTTCATTTTCTACCAGCTGCATATCATGGGCTGAAGACTCTACTAAAGACTCCTTTAGGACATTTTGCTCATACAACTACATATAAGCTCTGCCACTCAGCCAACTTTACTTATATACCTTGCAGAGGGGTAGGTACCCCCCCCCCAAAGGTGTATCTTGGGTATGACACTGCATCTGATGGTGAGGCTCCAGTTCTGCAGATCTGACTCAGAGTGGGAGTACTTATTAGGATCCCATTATGAGTTAAATAGATCTGTATAAAATTATTCATATTTGATAGAATACTTAATGCCATATGACTGTAAATTATTTCTATTAATGACCCCATCAGCTAAGGTTGTAGAATATACCAACTGCATCACAGCAGAGAGGTAAGACTCCCAAATACCCCAATGGTGCTATCAGTTAGCAGCAACTCATAATGCCTGAGGAGAGTATTCTGGTGGCTGATCAGCCTGTGACTCCAGTACTAAGTGGTCACATAACATGAAATACTCTGGCCCTTACTTGGGATAGAAAGGTAGTTGGTGAGACCCAAACTGATCAATTGGCTAATCATGTCAAGCCCTAGCGCCTATATTATTGTCTAAACCATATTCTTCAAATTGCTCTTATGGCAAACATACAAACCTTTTTATCATTTAGGTGCTATAAGGTGGGGCCTAAGGGTCAACCGGATAATTCCATGTCAAATCATTCAGGCCATGTCAACCTCCACTTTCAATTTTTCTAAAATTTTGTCCAGGTGTGTATTATGTTAAGTTAGACAATCCTCAAAATTTGAGCTACCAATTTAATTTATGTTGATTTTTAGCTCTTCAAATTGGGGGGGGACTTTTTGTAATCTACTTTTGTCTGTAAAATAAGTTCTAGAGTTTCGTAATCCTAAAAATTGGTTTATAAAAGCATTTTGGTCCAAGGAATCAAAAAAATGCTATCACATTAAAGAGAAAAGCATATTCTAATCCCCATCAACAGGGCTATTTAACTTATTGTTTAAGATATAGATAAGATAGTTGGTTAAATTTATTGTATTCATTTTCAAGGAGGTGTCCATGGTGTAATGGTTATCTTGTAGGAAATGTACCCTTAGGAAAGGTATGAATCCAACTATTCTCCCTCCAGCTATGTGTAAGACTCGAATCTTTAACCTTGGTATGGCAACTGCTCTAGGAGGAGGAAATTTTTAAATTCATAACTTTAAACTCCATTCAAAAATTGACCTTGTGTCACATCCTACTTTTGTGGAGGGGTTGGGTAAATACATATACATTTTCAATACAAATAGAAAATAAAAACTATTCAAATAGACACAACCTGATCAGATAAATTTAAGTGTAAAGGAAAAAAAAAAAAAACAAAAAACAATTAAATAGTACTAGCAAAAAAACACCCTCAGGCGGTGTAAAAATAAATTTTGAATTTGAGGAGTATGGAAAAAATTGAATAAATAAGATAAAACATTTAATATTTTTAAAAAAATTAATTACTTACTTAAATGCATCATATTCACTCCACTGTTTTGTTTTACAACGGTAAGGACCTCCAAAACGCTTCTAAAATTTTATGATTTAATTATTCAGACTCTTATCTTTATAGAAAAAATTAAAAATTGTGCAAGTAAAATATATTTTGTTTGGATTTCATAAAATGAAATGGGGGGAGGGGGTGTTGACCCTGTAAAAAAGAATATTTCCCCTTATATATTTTAGGAAAAAACTATGTGAAACATAAATTCATCTAAAGCTGAATAAGTATCAACATTTTCATGAAAATTAGAATCTTAATTGATTTTCATAGAATTTCTTTTTAAAAATTACTGTGACATAGTTTCAATTACAGACAAAAAGAGACTGAATCTCCATTATTAATAATAAAGATAAATGCTGTAAAACAAAAAGGGAAATATGATTTCATTCAATAGATGAGTCAATGAATGGTTAATGGAACATAAATAATTGAAATAATGACGTTATATGATGATAATAAAAACTTTAGTGAAATTGTAGTAACAGGCTAAAGAGCTTTTGAAATTGTATTATTGTTTTTAGAAAGAAATAATAATCACCTCACTATGAAATAATAGAAATCATAATTGTTGTTTTGTTTATTCTAATATAATTAGTATCCACAAGATCTGAAGATAATCTTGGCTTTATACTTGTATATTTATTGTTATTTACATACACTAAAACAATCAAGAAGCCAAATAATTTAATTTACTTGTATTGTCAGCACAAAAATGTTTTACTATGTTACTATGTTAGAAGCATGTTTAGCTCAGTAGGTAGAGAACCTGCCTAGGAATCACAAGATTCTTGGTTCATTACCAGTCCCTGCCAACTCAGCGTTTGAATAGCACAGATTGGGTAATCTAATCTGTGTGGTAAAATGGGGAGCTGATGCTAGGTATGGCACTCCACCTCAACAAAAACAATCACCTTGTCTAGCACTTGCAAAAAGGGGATAGACTCCCTCTCTGTCCAGCTGATACTGACAATTGGCCACTCTATCAACTTTACTTCTTTTTTTAAATTTTTTTTTAAATTAAAAAAAATTTTTTTACCTATGGGAACAATGACAGAAACATCCATATCATCAGTAAACATGTTCTTCATATTCTATTGTACAGAGCTAATTATTTATGTTGTATTTCTAGATACAAGGACTGCTTGATATATATATATATATATATATATATATATATAGTCATCCACAGACACGTGTTTCGACTTATGAAGGCTCTTCAGTGTGACTAGACATTCATAAGCTACCTACAGCCGGGATTAAAATCCGATCAGTTGGGTGTCAGTCTGTCACCTTAACCATCAGGCTGTCATCACCAACAGAATATGAAGGGAATTTTAACTGTTTTACTACACACATCTCTTTGTATGTAAAGGCCATCATAGAGTGCTCCATCCCTTATATATAGGAGAGCGTTGCGTTTACGCTTGAGTTGGCGGCCCTCAGCGGAAATCTCCCCCAGGGTACTCAACCCTAGGGGGATGGGGAGCATATGTAGAGTCATCCACAGACACGTGTTTCGACTTATCAAGTTTCTTCAGTGTGGCTAGACATTCGTAAGCTACCTACAGCCGGGATTGAAATCTGATTGGTTGGGTGTCAGTCCATCACCTTAACCATCAGGCTGTCATCATCTACAGAATACGAAGGAGATTTTAACAGTTTTAATACACACATCTCTTTGTATATAAAGGGTGTCATAGAGTGCTCTATCCCTTATATATAGGAAAGCGTTGCATTATATATATATATATATATATATATATATATATATATGCGATTTTCAAACCAACTGTTTTGAAAATTGGGTAGGCGATAAACTGACAGTTATCAAACACCATTAACTTTACGTCTTACCAACCCTAACTGAGATATAACTGCTCTATAAAAGATATTGGACACTATTTACTTATAAATATACAAACTTTACAATATATATTATATATATATATATATATATATATATAACACAATCAGAGACAACCACAGTTACGATATCTCATTCCACTAAAAGAAAACCTGAATTATATATATGCTCTATAAATAATATTGAGCGCACTTTATCGATAAATATATCATATATATTATGTTGTATTTCTAAATACAAAGACTGCTCAAAAAAAAAATCCCTTAGTGACTGTCATATTAACCATCACCATTGGTCCACTCTAGCTGAGAACTGTGATGCCCAGTGTCTCACCACTAACCGTGCTGTCTCCTTTGAAAACACCCACAGGGCCAACCTCCAGGACAAAAATCATAGGTGGAAGAACCACAGCACAATATCATCAAATCCTAGACCTTCAGCTGCATTCGGTGTGACTATGATCCAATCTATTCTCCTTCCAGCTATGGGTAAATAGTAGGGCACTGGGCTCTTTAACCTTTAAGAAAGTAAACTCTGAATTTGAAAAGCCTGAGGTCAGTCATTCATTTGGGTTTGTTCCATTCCTTACACCAATTCTTTCTAAGTAAAAAAGTGCAGATGGTCCAACACAAGCCTTCATTCATCACTATAAACAAAAAGCGTTGCATTTACGCTTTAGTTGGCAGTCATCAGCAAAATCCCCTTAAATG
>CM042148.1:102456873-102531873 GCA_023376005.1 Doryteuthis pealeii
GATATAACACAAGGTCAATTTATTACGTTTAACAGGTTTTCCTTCTCCTAGACTGGTTGCTGAACCAAGGCTAATGAATTCAGGCTTCCCTACTTTACCTACAGCTGCGGGAAGAAGTAGGGGATTTATGCCTTTCCAAAGGGTATATTCAGATGCATCATATGTATTAGGACAGGAGAGTTATATCCGAGGGGTGGGCATAGTTATTAATTGAACACACAGTATAAGCCAGAGGATATTTTGGAATATACTATATGCCTTTGCTCAGGGGTAACTTCCCTCTTGCCTTCTTTTTTTTCCTACAGCTCTGGTGGAAGGAAGACAAAAATGTAATTAAAAATGGACAAATAAATAAAGAAGAAACCAATAATATGAAATTTTATTGATGCTATGAAAAAAAAAAAAAAAACTGAACTTAACCCCTTATCTACCAGATGTGCAGGTGTGAAATTCATCCCTAAAACTAAGCATGAACGCATGTGGTGTAATGGTTAGAGTAGTAGGAAATGGACTTGTCAACCAGAGTTCAAATCATGGACTAGGCCGTTTGCATTTCACATACCGCTAATGCCCTTGGGAAAGGTGTGCTTCCCACTTCTCTCCCTCCAGCTATTGGTAAATAGTAGGGAAGACTGGGTTCTTTAGCCTTGGCTGGATAACCAGTCTCGGAAAAGGAAAATTGTGAATTCAAATCTTTTAAACTCCACTTAAGAAATTGACCTTGTTTAACATCTGGTTCGTGGGGAAGGGTTAGTATAAATGTATGTATAACAGAAAAAAATCTCTATATCATACTGACTAGTTGTCAGATATCACTCCACCTCGGGGTCTGCCAGAAGACATATGGGGTTCTCTGTGAGAATCATGTTCACAACAAATGACCTGCTAATCAACCTCACAAATCATTACTCAACGTAAAGTTTCTAAACAATAACACAAATACCAAACCTGAAAATACTGGTTAGAATTCTTAACAAAGTCAGAATTAATTATTTTGAGCAAACTCATAATGGCCTATGACCTTGTAACCAAATATTTATCGTTGATTTAATGGAAAGAAATTGGCCTTGTGTCACATCTTGTTTGTTCAGAGGGGTTGGTAAATATATAGAACTAAGCATGCAAGCTCTGTGTCTTGTGCACACCAGAACATTAGAAATATCACAATACTTCTAATTAGGAATGATACACTGATAAAGATCAAATATTAGTACTACTGTATGGTTGCACCACTTGAAATGCTTGGACAAAAAGCTAGATGGGAACAACACAAGGATACTACATTCTGTCTTGAACAAATCCTGGAAACAGAAGCTGTATGGCTATTTACCTTCTATCTTGTAAACCATCCAAGAAAAACAAGCTGTAGTGATTGTCTGCCCCTGTTTGATCTGGAAGAGTTATCTTCCCTTGTTTTCAGGTTTTGACCGCTAGGGGTGCTGACTATTTAATCAGGGAAGTGCCAAGTTTAAATCCTCTTCTCTCTGGGACAGCAAACAGCACTTTGCGTCTACACCTTTTATGTGGGTGGCTTTGCTACCCAGCATGTCATAAGTAAGTGACATTTCTTCATGGACTCTCTATCCCTTCTACAGGATGAAAGCCTACATCCTACTTTCTTTGTAATACATATATGTACCTGTTTTATATACCTTTGTATACCGTCTATTTGTATATGTGTTCATTATATCTACTTTGTATACCTTGTATTTTGTATATATATATTCCTGTTAAATGTAGTTCTATGTGCTCACTAATAAAGTCCATATTTGTTACACTTCACAACTTCTTTGTCGGAATATACTTGTACTTATACGTACCCCTGGGGAAGGTCGCTAAGCCTTATAATACCCTTTAAATCTACAAAGTAAAACATACTGTGCACTGCTGGAGAGCTAAGGACAAACTCTTAAGTGACATTCTATGGACTCCAACACAGATTAATGAATAAAGCCTATGGTGTTCTCATGAGATCACTGAAGTTAAGCAGTGACGAGTCTGTTCAAAACTTGATTGAGTGACTACTTAAGCAACAGCGAGTACTGTAAGCAATCTGAGTCTTTTGTTTAGCAAAATTACTAGATTTGGCATTAACTGACCCCAAAATGGTTGATATGCCATAAAACAAAACAACCAAGCAACAGATTAACAAAACCAAGAAAAAATATTGTTTTAATACTTTGATTTTCAAAAATTGTATTTTTGGAATATATCTAACTTAAATGCCATGGGTATAGATATTACACTCTGATCCTAAGCAGAAGTACCAAGGATTGATATTAGTTATCATTATTATTGAATGACTACTTAAGCCACAACAGGTATTGTAAGCAACCTGAGTCCTTTGTTTATCAAAATGACTTGATTTGGTATTGACCCAAAAGAGGAGTGATATGATGTAACCAACCAACCAACCAACTCAAACTCACATTCTGCCTCAGGGGGCAGGGGGGTCTGGTTTTCTCTACCAGCTGCATTATCATCTAAGCTACAAGAGCCCATAATATTCTAAAATAGAACAGCAGGGTGTTAAAGATTTTTAACTATAACACATTAATTGATTTGAAATGACTTAAAAAATGACTTTTGCTACTTAAGCTGAACCATATGACCTTTAGGAACCCTTTTTGTGATCTCGTTTCATAAGGACATTTTTTTTCATTTACACTGTCAACATCCGGTTATTTGTTAACAGATGATTTTTAGAGGTTTTTTTTTTAAATTATAAAACTAACCCCTAACCCTAACCCCTAACAAACAACAGGATTTTGATGGTGTAAATGAAAAAAAATGTCCTTATGAAACAAGATCGCAAAAGATCATATGGTCCCTTAGGCCAAGTGGTAATTTGGTAATTTGGACCCTTTGGTAATTTGGACCCTTGGACACTGCCTGATCGCTTGACCACCTTGCTCAACCCTGTTTCTAGTAAATGCTAAGTGTTATGAATTCCTGGATCATTTATTTTATAGATTGTGTTTAATATGAATGTGCTTGATTTGTTGACATTCTGGCTGGTTGAGTATTTGCCAGTTTGTTTTTTTTTACGATTTTTACAGTTTTCTAAAATTGTCTCAATGCATAATGCAAATTGAAAACTTTATTTATACCTTTCATGTATAATCATGCGGGGATCAGATATATAAAAATAAAATCCATTCATACTTTATTCATAAAAGAAATTGGAGAGGATCATATTAAACATGAGATCATATTATACATGAATAAATATAGTAGATCATAGCAATAGCCTCGTTTAGATAAATACATGTAACCTTCATTTTGTGTCTGGACAGCTTCACATCCTCTTGACATTGGCCATCACTCTTGAAGCCAGTAGCCCATATTTTCTGGATGAACTGATAAATATAACTGTAGACAGCATTGCCCAACAGGATAGATAATAAAGATTCTATCAGAATCCTTGCTACACCACTGCATTCATAAATATTCCCCAAGATTTGTAGTAAATGAATGAGTGTTTGGTATGTTTGCCAAAAGATTCTAATCTGTATCATGAAAAATCCATCTAGCACTCAGACGTAGATAAATGCAAATTACTTGTAATGTCTAGATTGCATCACGAGCAATTAAGGACAGAGTTAGAATAAGCCGAGCTATTTCCGTGAACCAACCGATGCAGCCGTCTGTATAAGCGGTATATAATTAAAACGCTGAGAGACCAAAAGGACATGAGTTTATTTAAAATGCTGCCTCTGTCTCATAATAATTGTTACATTCAATGCATGAAATATGCTGGGTGTGTTCAAAAAGTATCAAGACTGAAGCTGTGTTTACCAAGACAGAAATGAACAACATTTCATTATATTTAAAAAAAAAAAGAAATCTATACTCCCCTCCTATTGTTTGGTGGTGAGGTTCCATTTCTGGAGATCTGGGGAGTGTGGAGTACCCCTTTTTTACAATAACTCCCAGGTTCCCTCTGACCCAGATTAGTATTAACTAGAGTCTCATCTCTGGACCAAATAGATTCCCTTTTTTTTGGGGGGGGGGAGTCGTGCCATACTCTAGAATAGAATATGAGAGTAACTATAGTACTGTGTGGACTTTTATATACTGTGATAATAATAAGTATAAAAGGCATCTTCTTGCTCTACTCGTTTTTCTCAAACATTGTTTGTAAAAATGCATTGAAAATATAAAGATAAAAATATTTCCTTCGAAGGAGGTAAATATGGCACAGACTAATGGTCAATCTAGAGAAATGGTCGTTGAGTCTAAAAATTAATAGAATATATCCGCCCATTCGTCTGCCATGAAAAACTTGCGGTCGAGAAGGATATCCATATACGAAGCTGATAGATATGAAATCTTGATGGCTTAGTAAAAAAAAAGGTAAATTTATTGACTGATATAAACATCTAGCTGACAAAATTATTGAAGCAAGGGAGATTGTTTTTGCTGAGGTGAAACATCCCACATACTATCAACTCCCAGATGTTTTACTGCACAAATCAGATTACCCAATCTGTGCTACTCGTATGCTGAGTTGGTAAGGACTGGTATCAAACCTGGAACCTCAATTCCTTGGCAAATGTTCTATCTCCATATGTACTCATGGCAGAAACATAGAAAACTATAAAAAAATTATTAATCTCCATAATATCCAAAAATCAGTATTCAATATTTTCCAGGCTTATCATTGCATTTGAACTCTTAACATACTATACCACCTCATTCCACCTGTCCGGAAGTCACATTTGTTTTCCTAATCCACCCCAAATGATAGCCTTTGTTTAAATTTAATGTTAAACATATTTAGCAGTCTTTGATTTATGGGAAATAACAGGTAACTTTAAATGAAAAGGCCATTTTTAGCTATTTTTAAAAATAAATTCTTAGGGGAATGGGACTCTGGATTTAGGAAATTCTCAATGGGATGTTAAGAGTTAAAGCTTACTCCCTCTCATTAAGGGAGAAATATACTTCTAATCAAATAGGTTTTGGGTGTTTGGTTGGCTAATCGCTATTCCACACCTATTATTAAAGTGGAATAGTTTGGTTGTATTAAACATATGGCCATGAAGTGAGAGTTACTTAAACTTTGAATTTTTAAAAATATGTTTAGAAATTCTCTAAAACTTCAAATGCCCATAAAATAAGAATAATTAATGCTATCTGCTATCTATATTTAGTATTTCTTTTAATGCTCTCTACATCATTAACTTTGTCCTGGGTATGACATTAAACTGCATCTAATGATGAAATTCCAATTTTGAAGCTCTGGGGAGTGTGGAGTACCCCTTCATTGACATTACTCTGACCTTGAGTGGTAGTACCTGTTAGGATCCCATCTATGGGTTAAATAGAAAAAATGAGTTTAAAAAAATGTGTTTAAAATAATTGACTACCATCAAGAATGAATAAAACAAAAACGTCTTGGGCATAAAATAACCCAACAAGGGTTGACATGCCATAAAATCCAACCAACCAACTAACCAACCAACCAACCAACCAACATCAACTCTTACCTATGAATTGAATCTTTAATTTAAAAATGGAGAAAATGTTGCATAGAAGGGTGCTGCATTTACACGATCCTGTCTTTTGCCAAAAATTGCCATTCAGAAAATATCAAGACTAGTTTTTTTATTTTTTTTTTTTATTTTTCATTTTTTTTACTAATTAGCACCTACTCATGTACATGGGGTCAAGATGTCTACACTGCAGACTAGACAACAGCAAAACATCATCACCTTATTATATTAGTGGCTCAGCTGTGAACACGTCATTCAAATTTTGAATCTTAAAAAAATTAAGATTATTGCAATGTTTTTTTTATTACACTTTTTATATGCAGACATAACAACTATCATAAGAAGCAGTATTACTTATATATCTATATTCATATCTCTCTCTCTCTCTCTATATATATATATATATATATGAAGATGACTTTTTTGGGAATAAAATATCGAGTTAATTGTAACTTCGACTGTTGATACAATTATTAACAGAATAAGTTGGGATTATAAAGAATAAAACAGTGCTCAATACATTAGTAGAGTAGATTTAGTAGAAAAATATAGATACATAACCTATCTATCTATATCTTTCTACTATATATATATATATATACAAATATCTTACACACCCACATTTTAGAAATGGAATTTTACTGTTATAAACCTACTAGGCCACTAGGGGGTGCTCTACCCATATTAAGAAGAGCATTGCAATTTTTCAGAAAATTCTATATCCAGAGAGCTTAACCTACCAGGGGTGGAGAGCATATGTATTGTCATTCACATACAGTTCTGTTTTGCCATTTAACAGCCCATCAGTGTTACTAGACAAGGCTGGCTGTTTCAGGCTAAGTTTGAAACCCATGTGTGTGTGGGGGGGGGTGCATGCATGAGCACATGTGTGTGCATGTGTATATGATCCAATCAGTTCTGGAATATTCCACAATTCCATACAATAAGTGAATGGTCAGTTTTACCACCTTAACAACAATGGCTATATTTATTCAGACCTCCTAATGATTAATGGATGGTTGACGGCCAAGTTTACTTAAGCAGTTATTCAACTGCACATATAAATATGTCATATTTAAGTAGATTGAGATGTTTTGTTTATTTGGAAAATTACCAATTTTGTTTAATGGCAACCATTTTGTATGATATTTTTCTTTTTCTTTTCTTTTTTTCAGGGGGAAGGGGCTACATTTTATCCTTTGGTTCATTTATGCTTCATTTTCTTTGCAGACTTACTTTTTCTCTATATACCATCTCTTTTTCTTACCATACCACTTCTTTTTCTCTATATACCATCTCTTTTTCTTACCATACCACTTCTTTTTCTCTATATACCATCTCTTTTTCTTACCATACCACTTCTTTTTCTCTATATACCATCTCCTTTTCTTACCATACCACTTCTTTTTCTCTATATACCATCTCCTTTTCTTACCATACCACTTCTTTTCTCTACCATTCTTTTCTCCCATCTCTTTTTCTTACCATACCACTTCTTTTCTCTATATACCATCTCTTTTTCTTATCATACCACTTCTTTTCTCTATATACCATCTCTTTTTCTTACCATACCACTTCTTTTTCTCTATATACCATCTCCTTTTTCTTACCATACACTTCTTTTCCTCTATATCCATCTCTTTTCTTATCTTTCTCTATTACCATCTCCTTTCTTACATACCACTTCTTTTCTTCTATATCTCCTTTTCTTACCATACTTCTTTTTCTCTATGTACCATCTCCTTTTCTTACCATACCACTTTCTTTTCTATATACCATCTCCTTTTCTTACCATACCACTTCTTTTCCTCTATATACCATCCATCTCCTTTTCTTACCATACCACTTCTTTTTCTCTATATACCTTACCATACCATCCTTAATACCACTTCTTTTTTCTCTATATACCATCTCTTTTTCTTACCATACCACTTCTTTTTCTCACCATTCCATCTCTTCTTTAGATAAAAGTAAAGTTGGTGGGGTGACCTATTGTCAGTATCAGCTGGAAAGCAAGGGAGGCTATTGTTTTCTTTTTTTGCTCAGGTGGAGTGTCATACCTACCATCACCTTCCCACTTTACCACTCAGATCAGATTATTTAAGCTATGCTTCTCATACACTGAGTTGGCGATGGCCAGTATCAAACCCGGAACCTTGTGATTCATAGGCAGGTGCTCTGCCAACTGAGTTAAATTGGATCCTTCTTTATATACTTTCTGTTTTTCTCAAAATACCATTTTATTTCTTTTTCTCACCATACACTCTTTTCTCTATATTCCATCCATTGTCTTTCTATGTTATCTCTTTTTGTCTCCATAGCCCACTTTTTATCTTTATACATACTCTATACCCCCTCTTCTTCTCTGTATATCCGCTTTCTCTCTATACACTCTACTTTTCTCTTTAAACACACTCTATACCCTCTCCTTCACTGTATATCCCTTTTCTCTGTATACACTTTCTTCTTCTCCATATCCCCCCTTTTTATCTTCATACATACTCTATACCCCCTCTTCTTCTCTGTATATCCCCTTTCTCTCTATACACTCTTCTTTTCTCTCCATAGACCACACTTTTCTCTTTAAACACACTCTCTATACCCTCTCTATTTTTCACAATATCCACTGTATATCCCTTTTCTCTGTATACACTCTCGTCTTCCCTCCATATCCCCCTTTTTATCTTTATACACACTCTCTATACCATCTCTCTTTCTCTACATCATCTCTTCTTCAATGTATATCCATTTTCTCTCTATAAATTCTCTTTTTCTAATCCTCTCACTTCAATATATTTTAACACTCCCCCTCCCCTCTTTGATAAACATTTCATTTTAACCTTTTTTTGTTATTCATTTCTTTTTATTTCTGTTTTATACCTCACCCTTTGCATACAAATACTTAGAATCATTTAAAAAATAAACAAAGCTACAAAACCAAAAACCAAAAACCCCCAAAGAACAAATGAAGGATTCATGCCAAACTTTTTCATGTGCTGCTTTGTCCAAAACCCGGGCAGTCAATAGAATAATAACAGCATTTTGTTTTCTTGCTTAGCCAAGCACTGAGTGAAACATTTTATCTATAGTACAATAAAAATATCAATCCATTTAATATGGATCTAGCCTCAAGTCACAATGTTCGTTTCATAGTTTGTTTTTTTTTCTTCCCCTCTTTTTTGCTATGAATGAATATTACAAATCTTGCCCATTACTTTATTGTCCATGTCAAAACCCCAAAGCTATTTCATAAATATCTGCGTATGCCTTCAACCAACTCTTCCTCTTCAGTCATAATACTTTACAAGACTGTGAACATTTCATTCTTTCTAGATAATCAGGGACATCTAAATTTCTAATGTTTAATATAGTACTGTGTTTCCCTCAAAATAAGACCTAGCATGAATCGTGGTTGATTTTAATATAAGTCTTCCCCTTAAAATAAGCCCTAGTTGAGAGTGGCAGGCAGCCAAAAAATAAGCATTCTTCAATCATAATATTTTACAAGACTGTGAACATTTCATTCTTTCTAGATAATCAGGGACATCTAAATTTTTAATGTTTAATATAGTGTCATGTTTCCCCCAAAATAAGACTTTCCTGCAAAATAAAATCTAACATGATGTTTCAGATTGATTTTAATATAAGCCCTACTCTTAAACTAAGTCCTAGTTGAGAGTGGCTGACAGACAAAAAATAAGCATTCTTCACAATCACATCATGCAACACAAACACTTGACATCCCCTGAAAATAAGCCCTAGTGTTATATTTTGGAGTGAAAATTAATATAAGCCCTGTTTTATTATCAGGGAACACAGTGAAAAAGAAGTAAAATCTTGTCTATTGTTAATATCAGCCAAAAGGCAAGGGGGTCTATCCCCTTTTTGCTAGTACTACACCAGAGAGATATTTTGCTGGGCTGGAGCAGTTTAGTAGAAGGAAAACTCTGAATTCAAAGCAGCTTTACTCTTCTTAGAAATTGACCTTGTGTTACATTATGCCAGTGACAGAGGGGTGGGGTAAATATATACATTGTATGAATAATTAATATTAAATCAAGTAAATAATTGTTTGACCATCTTAAATAGTGTATTTCTTGAATTTATACTTTCTATCTATTTATTTGAATAGAATGAGTCCTGGGGTGAATAGATAGTGAACTTTGAAATATCCCATCATACAGCTAAAAAAAATACCGAGAAGGTTTGGTACAGCTGTGGGGAATTTGGTAGGCAAAGAGTTAGAAAATGGGTGCTTCTATAGGCAAGCATTGAACTACAGAAGTTTTCTCCTCTAAGGTTATATTGCCCTGTCGACTTGGTCTTTAGAATACAGAAAGAATTTTAAAATTTAGCTATTTGCCTACTTTAAGCTGCCTACATCAGCTCTCCCATAAAAGTACAAAAGCTGATGGTTAGTTATCATAATTGAGCAGACTCAGATTACAATAATAATAGGACTTTATTTAAATAGAATGAGTCTTGAGGTGAATAGATAGTGAACTTTGAAATATCTCATCATACAGCTAAAAAGAATACTGAGAAGGTTTCGTACAGCCATGGGTGAAATTTGGTAGGCAAAGAGTTAAAGCTTTTGATTTTCTCTCTGAATTTAATGGATTTCTTCTGTTTTGGTATTTCGTTGCTGAAAACAGAAGAGTTTTCTTTTCAAATATTCAAGTAATTGAAAGCTCTTGTTTATTTGTTGTTTACTGGGTAGTGAATAAGGAAAAGAAATAATGTATGGAATGAAAATGTGTGCCATGGTATTACATGACCCTATGATCTCTTAGAAATTCATATGAATAAATATTAATAATTTTATTTTAAATTGATTTTTATAAGGAAACCAGCTATGTATTATTTGAAAGGAGCCTCAATGTCTAAGTTTGAAATTTTAATGTTCTATTTCCTTAATTCATGGGTAATAACTATAAAATCAGTATAAAATCTTACATGATCTGTTGATAAACATTTAACTATAAAACTATATATATATATATATATATATATATATATATATATATAGTGTATTTAGGCAGCATTTTTTCTTTTATACATGTTTCATTGAATTGAACAGACAATTCCTGTCTGACAAGTCTTTCGCCGATCCGTTCTAATCTTCGGGCCATCCTTCTGGTGTCAGGGTGGAACTGGTATACCAGTCCACTGAATGTTTCGTCACTAGTGCTTTCGGCAATGCACTTTGCCATCCTCAGGTGGAAACGATGGAATAGTTTTCATGTCTCGTTTTTAACGAGAACGAGTAGAAGCAAGGAATTAGTGGGAGGTAATATCAATAGGTAGTGGGAGGTTTTTGGAATGGTAGTAACCTCCCACTACCTATTGATATTACCTCCCACTAATTCCTTGCTTCTACTCGTTCTCGTTAAAAACGAGACATGAAAACTATTCCATCGTTTCCACCTGAGGATGGCAAAGTGCATTGCCGAAAGCGCTAGTGATGAAACATTCAGTGGACTGGTATACCAGTTCCACCCTGACACCAGAAGGATGGCCCGAAGATTAGAACGGATCGGCGAAAGACTTGTCAGACAGGAATTGTCTGTTCAATTCAATGAAACATGTGTATATATATATATATATATATATATATATATATGATGGGCTGGTTTAGCTCAGTCGGTAGAGTGTCCAATTAGGAACCACAAGACTCCTGGTTCGATATCGCCCTCGCAGGGATCTGTGCAGTAAAGTAAGGAGCTGATGGTAGGTGTGACATTCCACCTCAGACACAAAAACAACCTCCTTGGTCTAGCACTAGTGAAAAGGGGATAGATTCTTTTGCTGATAGTGACTTTAGGCCACCTTGACAACTTTACTATATATATATATATATATATATATATATATATATATATATATATATATTATATATAATTTAAAAATTATATTGTTATAAAATATTATACAATGTCTAAGTATATCATATATACAATTTTTAAGCTTGTCTCATTTGCATTTTTAAGTATATCATATATGACTCAATTATATCACATAGTGTATAATTTTGAAGTATATTAAATACTGAATAATTCTTAAGTATATAAAATACAGTCTTTAAGTATCATATCTAATAAAAGTCTTTTTAGTATGTGTTAGCTTTGATGGCTTCATACAAGCATAAGATTTTTTAGTTTTCTTTCTCAGAGACCGGTTCCCATTCTAAGATTAAAGAGTCCATCTGCCCTACAATTTACCCATAGCTGGAGGGGCACTAATTGGATTCATGCTTTTTCAAAGGGTATTAGCACTATACTATGGGAGATGTAAACAGCCTTGTTCAGGATTTGAACTCAGGTACCTGAGTTCACTTCCTTCACCAATAATTATTATGCTACAACAGCAAAACAAATTCTTACTGGAACCTCTCAACAGATAGGCGTTAAATGCTATGTCAAATCCAAATAGCCTTGTTCGGGATTTGAACCTGGGTACCCAATTCCACTTCTTTCACCAATAACCACCATACCACAAGAGCCTGATAAATACAGCAAAATTAATTCTTACTGGAAACTTTCAGCAGATAGGTGTACATGATTTGAACTCATGTTTCCATATCCATTTCCTACAAGGATAACCATTACACAATGAGTGCCTCCTTGGGTAAATACATATACACTTTTATGTTTTCTCCAGAGAAGGATATGCTATTATATAAATTTGGCATTTTTATTCATTCAAAAAAACAAACAACATACATGGTTAGAAGAAAAATAAAGCAAGATATTCTTTTTGAAAATAAAGTTATTGCTGAGTTTATTAGGAACAACATTCTTGCCTGGAACTGAAATTTCCAAGCTGTATTGATTTGCAGTGAATGCTTGGAAGAAAATTCCTGCTGTATTTTTGCTGCCTATTCCTACGAAGACTCAAAGGCATTTGGCAGCATTTTCTTGCATGACTGGCTCACAATGAGCCACCATTCTGCAGAATCGTCACACCCAATGTAACTTCTAATGCATCTGATGAAAAACTGGGAACATTTTGGCAATGGTGAAGAATGGAGAAGCTTGGCCAAATCTCTCAAGCAGATAACCTGACCCTTGACCTAATCATCTCAACTTTGGGCTAATATGAAACACGAGCTGTGTGGAGAAATGGGGCTTGCTACTGCAGCATCCCTGAAGCACTTGTTCTGCATCATTGGTGGCAACTGCTGTGATGGCCACAAGTGAAGAAGCAATCATTCAGCATTTTGACAATGATTGAAACCAGAAACTGCCATACTCACTCTGGATTGGATAAAAGTTGACTGCGGCTCCGTGAGCAATGGGACGTCTCTGTAATGTGTAGATTCCGTGTTCTTCATGTAATTAAATTATACCAATCCATATTCTGCATTTAAAAAAAGAGAAAGAAAAAAAATTACTATTAAATTACTGCCATGTATTTAGTACGTGTGGTTTAAATCAAGCTAATTTACTGAAAGGCACTAGTGATGCAAATATATAGTTGTTAAAATCAAGTCAAATACAGTTTATTATACTATAAGTATTTGTATTTAATAAGTAAGTAAAGTCGACGAGACGGCCTAAAGTCGATATCAGCCAATCAGCGAGGGAGTCTATCCCCTTATCAATAGCGCTAGATCAAGGAGATTGTTTTAGCATCTGAGGTGGAGCACCACAACTACCATCAGCTCCTTACTTTACCGCACAGATCCCGGTGCTACTCATACGCTGAGTTGGCGAGGACCGGTATCAAACTAGGAACCTTGTGGTTTCTAGTCGAACGCTCTACCGACTGAGCTGACCTGGCCCTAAATTTAAGCTAAGAAATTTTGATCCATCCACCCTGAAAAATATCTTGCATATAATATGCACTGATTTTTTTTAGAATTTGTAGCAGCTAAATTTAACGTTTGAGATAATGGTAGAAGTGGTGCCCCACATCAGACAATAAAAACAATCTCCTTGGTCCAGCACTAGTGAAAAGGGGATAGACTCCCTTGCTGTCGGGCTGATACCGACTTTAGGTCACCCCGTTGACTTTTTATAATATAGCCAAATACAGTTTTGTTTACTATAAATATTTATGTACAATAAAAGTAAAGTAAAGTTGGCAGAGTGGACTATTGTCAGCATCAGCCAAACAGCAAAGAAGTCTATCCTCTTTTTGCTAGCACTGGACCAGGGAGATTGTTTTTGCTGAGTTGGAGGGCCCCTTCTACCATTAGCTTTCTACTTTACAGTACAGATCAGATTGCCCATGCTGTGCTACTCATGCGCTGAGTTGACGAGGATTGGTATTGAACCTGGAAAGCTTGCAATTCCTAGGTGGATGCTCTACCAACTGAGCTAAACCTGCCCTTTGACTAAGAAGTTCTGACAGCTGCTAAAAAAAAATATATCTGGTTATTTCCTAGTTGAGTAACATGATATTACAGATAAAACAAAACCCAATATATTTATTTATTTTCCCATTAAACTAACCCTAAACCCTAACTAACCCCTCTAGTTAAGTAATATATTACAGGTTGACCCAGAAAAAACAAAACCCACAAATTTTGTAATAAAACTGTTAATTTTAACTAGGGGTGTTAGGGTTAGGGTTTAAGGTTAGTTTAATCAGAAAATAAATAAATAATTTGGGTTCTGTTTTTTCTGGGTCACCTTGTAATATCATGTTACTCAACTAGGAAATAACCAAATATCTTTTATATAATATGCACTGATTTTTTTAGAATTTGTAGCAGCTAAATTTTATATTTAACACTAATGTAAATTAGTTGTTATAATGTAGTAAAATACAGTTTTGTTTATTGTAATTACATATGCACTGACTTTTTACAATTCGTAGCAGCTAAATTTAACAGTTGTTCCACTTTTTATAGAGTGTATATAGACTTAAAAGCCAAAATGTATACAGTTTACTTAATTTATTGCAAGGCACTAGTGAATGCAAAAATGGTTGGTTGTCAGCCTTCCGTCTACAAGAGATGATGGAGTAGTATCAAAGTTTGTTTTTCTTTTCATTTTCTTTTTTTTTTTTTTTCTTTTTGTTTTTTAAAAATTTGAACTACATAGCCTGGGCGGGTTCATATGGAGGATAAACTGTTGCCCATGCAGCAAATCCCTCCTCTCCACACTACCACTGTGATCCAAAGGAAAGTTAAGGTACCAATGCGGTTTGGGTTGTATATTAGTTTTTATAATCAAGTCAAATACAATTTGTTTTACTATAGATATTTGTGTATAATATCCACCTCTAACTTTGGCTAAGAACTTCTGACGCCCTCCGCTTCAAAAATATATTGTGTACAGTATAAACTAACTTTTTTTAGAATTTGTAGTAGCTAAATTTGACATTTAATGCTAATGTATATTAGTCGTTATAATGTAGTCAAATACAGTTTTATTTACTGTAATCATTTGTGTATGATATGCACGTCTAAATTCAGGTTCTGCCATCCTTTGCAAAAAACAAAAAAAAATTTAATCTAAAAAAGCTATCTTGTATATAATATGTACTGACATTTTACAATTTGTAGCAGCTAAATTTAACATTAGTTCAACTTTTTATCCATTTCATATAGACTAAAAGTCATAATTTATACAGTTTACTTATGTTTTGAAACAAAATATTTACACAGTATTTAGAGCAAATACATGGACATGTTCATAAAAAAACAAAAACAAAAATGGCAACAAGATTGTAGAAAAATAAACTTAAACAAAGTTATAAACAAACACATTTCAGTGGTAATTAAAAGTAAAAAATGCAAATTATATATATATATATATATATATATATATATATATATATAATATATATTATTATAATGGAGATTGTATGTTTTTCTGTCTGTAACTGAAACTATATTACTATTCAAGTAACAATTCCCTTAGTTATTTTACGTCACATTCTACAGGATTTTATTTTTTTATTTAACCTCAATTATTAATAAATTGTTTTACATTATTGATACTGTTGGTAATTCTACATACTAATAACATGCAATTGTATTTATATATACAACAAATAGCAGTTTACAGTGTGAATGGGAAGGCTAATTTGCATATTGATATTAAAAATCTGATTTTAATAAATATGTGCTTCGTATTATTGATTTCTAATTGTTTGGTTTTATCTTAATGAATATTATCTAAAATCTCAGGGATAAATCTTAAAAGAAATTCATTAACAAGAAAAAATAATTGTCATTTTATTCTTTACTTCCTATTTTAACTAAATAGTTAAATTAGGAAAATTTAGCAATGAAAGACGGGAGTGATGGAAGAGCAAGTTTCAGTTGTTCTATTTTTTTTATTGTAACCTCCTCCGTTTCTAATATTTTTATCTGCTTTCTTATTTAGTTTCATTAGCATTTCTAATTTGATACAATATTTTATTACATTAAAACTTAAATACTTGCACCCGGAGGGTGCATATATTTGCTAGTATATATAAAGTTTCATATTAAAAAATAAAAAAACAACTACATCAAAAAAATAAATATGAATGTACAATGAACATGATTCCCTAGCCTCTAGGCAGAAAATAACACTATACAGGTTGACATGCCATTAAAATGAATCAATCAATCAACAAATCATTTTTTCATGCTCAAGCGCAATAATGATTAAAAAAAAAAAGAAAATTAAATTGAAATGAAAAGACGAAAAATGTATGACTACAGATTAATAAATATAAATCAATAAAATTGGTATTTAAATTAATGTAAATTAGAGATTTCAGAGCGGGAAAATTTGAAGAATAACATTCATATTAAACACTTTAATACTAAATGGTTCTATGATTGAGCAATAAGGCTTTCGAGTATGCTCCCTGGAGAGGAAAGGTCCTATAAATCAACTGACACCAACAGTTCCCAAGACTAGCTTGTTAATTATTCAACGACCTTGAACCAACAGGGACTGCCCCATAAAATCTTTTACTAAAGCTTGGGGCACAGACCATGCTACCATGTGACCTCAATCTTTAAAAAATTTGCAATGTTACAATATTTGCCAACAAAAGTATGATGTCCCCATGTCCTGGCAACCCTAATCCTGTAAAGAAAATTTGTAAAGGATAACTGCTTCATCAATAAAATATCCCCCGCCCACCAAGATTAACTGACTTGTTATTTCAAATTAAAAGACTCCATTTTTTGTTCAGGAACATGAAGATATAATTGTGTGCACACAGTTTTATTTCCCGACAACCATACATACAAGACACAATATGTGTCTCACCACTACAGGTGCTAACTCAATTCTGAATAACTCTAACCTTGTCACCTGGTCACATATCTTTAAGCTAATCAAAGCCCTGTTCAGATGCCGAAACTATCAACAATCTCGAGGGCAATCGCTAAGAATTGTTGAACTGAACCGGGCAATATTGTTTCCATAAAGATACACCTTGGGTACTTTTTACTAAATATATTATAGGTGCACAATGCGTAACCTGATGGTGTTACCTAATGAATAGGCATAGCTTGTCATTTTTGTAATGAAGTGTAGTTAGATTCAAAATTAACAGTATACTGTGGAAAAATACAGTATAAGTTTCTAGAGTTTTATTGACAAGCCTAAACCCCATAGTCATTTGAACTAGGCTATGATTGGCTTAAGAACATCACATGACCAGGTGACTACCTGGGAAAAGAGTAACTCAGAATCGAGTTAGTGCCTGTAGTGGTGAGACACATATTGTGTCCTGCGTGCATGGTTAAAGTATAGTATCAGGAAATAAAACTGTGTACACACAATTATCTCTTCATGTTTCTGATTCATAAGAACTATTCAAAATATACTAGGTGTGTCAAAAAAGATTTTTTTATACTTTCGACACACCTTGTTTTCTGAAGTAAAAAAATTCCATTCATTAATTTTTTTCAGAATATTAGGTGGGTGAAAAAAGTACCAAGTTTAAAGCTGTATTTACCAATATAGAAATGAAGAATGAATGGAACGTTTTTTTTTTTCAGAATACAGGGTGTGTCAAAAAGTACAAAAAAATATTGATACTTTTTTGACACTCTCAGTATATATATAAATAATGAATAAATAACCCTCCATACGAGAAGGATGCAACACAAGGTCAATTTCTTAAACAGAGTTTAACAGGTTAAAATTCAGAGTTTTTCTTCTCCTAGACTGGTTGCCTAGCCAATGTTAAAGAGCACAGTCTGCCCTACTATTTACCCATAACTGGAGGGAGAATAGTTGGATTCATACCTTTCCCAAGGTTATTAGTGCTATTTTAAATGCAACCAGCCTTATCTAGGATTTGAACTTGTGTTACCCTGTGTCCATTTTTTATGACAATTACCATTGAACCACAGGCACTGCTATTAGTGAAACAAGTTCAAACAACTTTATGTTGAACTGGAACTCAATTTGCTGATTTGATTTTTATATATTGATTATCATTATCCTATCTTTACCTCTCTCTCTCTCTCTCTCTCTCTCTCTCTCTATATATATATATATATATATATATATATATATATAAAGATCAGGGAATTTGAACAATGTTAAAAACATCAAAGGCATTGCATGACTATATATTTGATATATTACAGAAAAAATAAAATAGTTGTCCTGTAAAATATCTACTGAAAATAAGTCCTCTCTTTGAATGTTATTTTTTATTCTTTATCAATCTCCTTTTTTTTATATATAATTTCTTTTGTTAGCATGCACATATGTAAATGTCTGTGCACAGCGATATATACATCAATGTCATAGAAACATTAGCATTTTGAACATTTCAAGTATCTGATATGTGACATTAATTTGTTTATATATTCTTTTATATGAATAAATATATTGTGTTCTATCTATCTATCTATCTATCTATCTATCTATGTAAATTTCTGATATTGATTTATTTCTGCAAGTTATGAGTATCATAATTCTCCTCTTTTTTTCTGTTCCAACTCATTGTTATATTATCTGTTTTTTCTCACACTATCTTCTAATCAATTTCATCTTTAGATCAGCTATCTATCTGTTTCCTTCAGTAGAGTGTCCGCCCAGGAACTACAAGGTTCCTGGTTCGATACTGGCCTTGCCAACTTAGCATATGAGTAGCACAGGGATCTGTGCGGTAAAGTGAGGAGCTGATGTTAGTGTGGCATTCCAACTCAGATGCTAAAAACAATTTCCTTGGTCTAGTGCAAGTGAAAAGGGAATAGACTGTTTGGCTGATTCCGACTTTAGGTCACCTAGACAACTTACTAACCTACTATCTAATTGTATCTATCTATTTCCCATCTATTCATATCTATCTATGATTTGGTTTGGTTTGGTGGATTTGATGGCATGTCAACCCTTGTTGGGCTATTTTATGCCAAAGACGTTTTGTTCCATTCATGCTTGATGGATATTCAAATGTTTTTTTAAAAACTCAATCCTTTATATCTATCTATGTATATCTATTTTCATCTATTCATATCTATTTCCATTTACCCAGCTATGGGTTAAATAGTACCACTAATTTTCTTCTACAAGGATGGTAGTGACATCAAATAACCGACAAAGGCTAATATACCATTAAACAAATAAACTAAACCAAACCTATGTGTCGATTTATACTATTCATCTATTCATATGTACAAGGGTAATCCCAAAGCTAGGGTCTCCAAAATATCTAGAAATCACAGAAACATTTATTGTTTATTGTCAATGATGTTTACATCATTTTAAAGTTGAATATATACCTATTTTCCACATCATCATAATTTAGGTTGATGCATTTTTGTAATTTAAAAAATTTTTTTTTCATACCAGCGCACTGAGGAAGCATTGAACCTCATTACCATTGCAAACTCCCTATACCATTTGTGGATATTTTTGACATCCATCCACAACTTGCCATACACTTTCATTAATTGGTGATGAATTTCAATTGGTTTAACACCTTTTGCATTCAAAAACTGAATAACTGCATGAACTTCACATTTGACAGTACTGCCGATCAGGAGCCCCATCAGCAATGACTGCCAAGCCGAGATTGAGGATAGCAGTTAGATGCACTCAAGGGTAGGAGCAGGTAGACTCACAACAAACATAACGCAAACAGTTTCCCTGTGTACCCATTGCTTTGGAGACCTTACTTTTAGGATTAACCTCATACCTATCTATTCATATCGATATGTCTATGTCCATCTATTCATATTTATCTCTATCTATCTATTTCAGTTTGCATATAGCTTTCACTGTCTGTTTTTAGGCACCGCACTACAAAGTAATAATTTGCAAAATAGACAGGCATACAATTACTATTGTGTAGTGAGTTTGAGTCTCACTGTCACACACTGGTGACAGCCTAAGCTAAACTAGTGGATACCTATTTCTATCTATCTATCTATCCATTCATATCTGTCTATCTCTTTATGTTCATATCTGTCCAGCTTATTGAAAATTATTAGTATTAGATAGGAATACATGAAATCATACAACTATATGCAAAAAAAATTATTATTGAATAGAAATAGTTACATATAATTCATTATAAATTATTAGTATTAGGAATACTTGAAACCATATAGCTTTGTGCAAATTATTTTTTTATTAAGAATAGTCACTTGAAACTATAACTATTTACAAATGACTATTATAATTAGCTACTTGAAACCAATTAATTACTTACACAAAAAACAGCAAATGATTTTATAACTTATAACTTACTAGAAGCAGCTATCCAGTGTCATTTAGGTATAGGGGTGGGGGAAAATACCTGCTATATTGATTTGTTTACTTTTGAGCTTAACAATTGCTGGACATTTCTAAGAAGAATTTCAATGCTATGTCTATGTATATTTTAATTTTTAAATATCTTTGAATATAAATCAAATCTTCATAATTTTGCACAAAAAGCAAGAACTGGTGATATTCAATGTGTATATATATTTACTTTGTTATTAATTGTTTTATTTTCGTAGTTTCATCCATCCATCCATACATACAACATATATACACACCAACTGCTCTTTATATATGTGCTAGAAATGGCTACCCAGTGATGCCTGGGTAAAGGCAGGGATAAAAAACCTGAGGTATTGGGCTTCACATTTGCTGGACATTTTCTAGTAGAATTTCAATGCTATGTCTATGTATATTCTAATTTTTTAAATATCTTTGAATATAAATTAAATCTTCATAATTTTTGCACAAAAAGCTAAAACCAGTTATATTCAGTGTGTATATATATATTTACTTTGTCATTAATTGTTTTATTTTCGTAGTTTCAATCGGACATACATACATACACACCAACTGTCCTTTATATATGTATAGATAGGTAGATAACTTATTTTATCTATTAAATAACTCAACAAAGGTTGACATTCCGTAAAACCAACCAACCAACATTCAAAATTTAGAATGTATATATGTTTGTAAAAGTATGTATTTATACTTTTATATAAATATTTATGCTTACGTTTGATTATTCATGCAAGTATGTTTGCATTAAAGAGAGAAAGGAACATTTTGTTTATAAAGACAGATCAATGTATTGATTTCTTTTGAAATGCTCATGTTAAAAACATTTACATTTTGAAAAGTTCTAAAAGTAACTATAGAAACCAGAAATATTTTAAAATTTTACCTTGTGACCCAGATACAACTATTTAAAAAAATGGGGGGGGGGGGCAAGAAAGAAAAAAAAAAAAAAATTTTCTTTTTGAGGGGTAAGGGGGAACCAACAAAATTTCTTTCACCATGACTAATAGGCTTTGTATTGTTATGGAATAAGAAAATCTTTTCTTTTTTCTTCCTCCAAATTAAACATTTCGTATTTATTCTAAAATGTTGGTAGCTGTAATTGTTCTGATTGTGACTGAGGGCTATTATTATAGTTTTGACATACATTTGTTAATTTAAGAAAAAAAAATCTGTACACATTGAGCTAATGCATTTGTATGAATTATACTTCAGTATTATACTTCATTTGTATAAATTATACTTTAGTATTTGTTGTGATTTAATCCAACAGTAAAAAATGAAGTCAAGTCGAGGTAGGGTAAAATAAGACAAGTGTATTTACAATAATGGTACAGGAACGGCTAGCTTGCCGTTAAAAGTAACAGTACAACCTTTTCACTCGGTGTCTCACTATTTATAGTGAGAACCGGTGTATATTCTCCACTGTAGGAACGGCCGGTACAACAGTATTATACTTCATTTGTATGAATTATACTTCATTTATATAAATTATACTTTAGTTTTATACTTCATTTGTATAAATTATACTTAGTATTACACTTCATTTGTATGAATTATACTTCATTGTGTATAAATTATACTTCACTTTAGTATTACACTTCATTTGTATTATACTTCATTTGTATAAATTATACTTTAGTATTACACTTCATTTGTATGAATTATACTTCATTGTATGTATTACTTCATTTGTATGAATTATACTTCATTTGTATAAATTATACTTTAGTATTACACTTCATTTGTATGAATTATACTTCATTTGTATAAATTATACTTTAGTATTACACTTCATTTGTATGAATTATACTTCATTTGTATAAATTATACTTTAGTATTACACTTCATTGTATGTATAATTATACTTTAGTATTACACTTCATTTGTATTACTTCATTGTATAAATTATACTTTAGTATTATCTTCATTTGTATAAATGTGAAAGGCCACATCTTCCCATGAACTTTCTCACAAGAATATTCTTTCATCAAGTTGACAATTTTTGCAGCTCTTTAACTGCCTTTTCTCTTTTGCTTTCCTTTTTTTTTTGTTAAGTTGAAATGAATGTTTCATTTTGTAAAATAGATCTTCTTTTTTTGAGTTTGTAATATCAATGTTTTGTTCATTTCTTTTTAGTAATCTCTTCAGTTACAAATCTTTTATCAGAATGTCTAACACTAAATATTTAAATCTACATTGAGAAATATTCATTTCTGTGTAAAGAAGAATCTTATCTTTTTTCATTTTTGTGAAAATTATAATTGTAAGCCCCAGCTTCCAATATCTGGTAAAATGTCTGTAAAATATAAAGTATCTAATATCTGGCAAGCTTGATAGGAACAAACTAGTTTCTTGTTTTAATGATGTGCTACTTTAAAGCATGGCACTCTAAAAACGCTAATGAATAGAATTCCTTAAATAACATTTGGTTTATTTTACTCTTTTTCAATAATATCACCATGTAAAGTCACTTGGAGTGAAAAGATAATTCCTACTATTATTTAAAACCCATGACTGTTATCCATAATCCTGACATCCTTCTATTTCCAAATAACATTTCATATAACTAGCAAAAATATGCGCCCTCCTGGCATAAGTATTTAAGTTTTAATCTAATGAAATATATTAAATTGGAAAGACTAATGATATTAAATTTTAAAAATCACAATTATTTCAATTATATTTTAATTGGTTTTGATATAAAATCATTCATGGGATTGATTTTAATACGAAGAATAAAATAATAGGACCATATGACCTTAAGGCACCCCTTCCACGATCTCGACTCGTGGGGACACTTTTCTCATTTACACCGTAAAAATCCGGTTGTTTGTTAGGGGTAGGGGTTAGTTTTATAATTAAAAAAAACAACTCTAAAAATCGTCTGTAAACAATTAACCGGATTTTGACGGTGTAAATGGAAAAAATGTCCCCATGAATCAAAATTGCAAAAGGGGTGCTTTCAGATCATATAATCCAAATAATAATATGAGAGATCAATAACACCAAGTAATTATTTATCAAATCTGGTTATGTTAAAACCATTATTCAAATTAACCACACCATAAATTATGTAAATCTTTATTTCTTAGTGATATATAAGACACATTGCAAGATTTTAAATACACTGATAACATAGGCTGTTTTGAGGCAAATCTAACTCAGATTTTCATTGACACCACATTAATAAATAAGATTTACTCGGTTGTGGCCTTGTTAGGACACGAGAGGAAATGAGTTAAACAAATATATTAACAAAGAACAGTAGTACATACATACAAAACAAATATATTAACAAAGAACAGTAGTACATACATATACAAATGTACATACATATACAAATGAGTGGTATGTTATATCTTAGTTATCCCATAAAGCGTATGGTTTGCAAGGAAGAATAATGGACAAGATTAATTTGATAAAAAATCGTTTATTGAAATAACGAGTGCGAAAATTGTTGTTGTCGCCGTAGATAACGGTAGTAGTTCTCTGGAGTGGCCGAGGGTCGGTGAGGTGGGTATCGTATGATACGTCGGAATCTCTCTTGGCCTGGTGCAAGGCGTGAGGTAGAAGTTGAGTTGATACGGTCACTTGGTGTAGGGACCAAGTCAGGAATATCTCAGTGGAATAGTGATGGTCAGGAAGGTATTAGTGGCCGAGGGAGTTGAGTTCGTCAACTTAGGATACTGTTGTAAGTGGATACGGTCACTTGGTGCGGGAATAAAGTCAGGAATATCTCAGCGAGTTGTAGCGGGTAGCGCTGTAGTGGTCAGGGGGGTAAGGATGTCGCCTGGCTACGGTGAGGTGTTGAAGTAAGGCTGAGTGTCCGGTGGGCGAGGGCGTGCGTGGTGGTGGGTGCGTAGCAGTTCCTTGATCCTCTCGTCTGGTGATATTCTCGGTTCCAGGCCGTCCGTCCAACTGCCGATTCTCAAAATACCCGAGCTTATATGCTGGTAGATGGGCTCCAGAATGCTTTTGGGGTTTTAGCAGGAGAGTTTTTTATTGGCTGAAAATCCGGATTCCTTACAATATTATTTTTTGTTTATTTTGGAATTCCTCTCAAGCGTAACTCAATCCGAGCCTATGCGCAGAACTGCGTCGAATTGGTCACTTCGTGAGAGGGTACCATTGAGTTCGCTTCCGTTTGTTGCCTCCGACTTGAGTTTTGATGTTTATGCTAGCGAGGTGTATTTTGTGAGTAAGCATTGTGAATCATAAGAGATATCTTCTCTCTGATATAACAAAGCTCCCCAAGATATCAATTTGATTCACAATGTGTATGTATGGTTATGTAGGTGTGTGTTGACAGATGAATAAATTAGAATTCTTTTAAGACGTGTATGGAATAGGCCTAATATTAGTATTATCGATATAGGTTTTACTTTGTTTTATGTTGTTGATGTGGTTTGAGTTGACTTATTTGCCCCATAACGAGGTGGAGGCGGGAGATAATGTGCATTCATGTGAGTGTCACATGATGAAAATGGTGAGAATGTTGGTCTTAGTACAAAATTTTTTTGTTTCGCTTCCATTTTTAGGTCAGTCCCTTCGTTGGTTAGTGGCGTGCGTTGAATGGTGATTTTGCTTTGGGAGATAGTTTATCGACATCATTGGGTTGATATTCGTGGTTTTCTCTTCACGTGGTTTGGGAGATTGAAGTTGGAGCTAAGATGTGGGGATAATTTTCGTCTTTCTCTGTGGTGGAGAGATATTTGCTGTTACCCCACCGATAGCTTTGGTCGTGTGTCTCTTTCGCCTGGTGTGGTAGAAAAGTATCGCTTGAAGCTAATTATGATGGCTAACGTGTAGCGCAGAGCGACGAAGACGAAGGCTATTTTATATGGTACATCTACTTTTGGAAGGAGTTTTTCGTTCGCTAACACTAGAGTGGATGTACCTGGATTTGGAAAAAAGGTGTGAGTTTTTCCTGAAGGGGTATTGTCTGGATGCGATTATGGAGTTGGGTAAGCATGGGGAATACAGTCCTGATGCTTATGGATGGTTTGTCATCATCCGTCCGAGCTAGTAGTGGTTGAGAATATGGCAGTCGCGTCCGTGTGAGCGAGTGGGGTCCAAGTAATTCTTGCTTATAGCGGTTCTTTAGCGTGCTCGCATTCCTGTGGTGGTGGTGGCAATCGTTTGTACGGGATATCCCGTTCTGGTATTTTCGTCAGTAGTAGTAGTAGGGGTCATTATTTTGGTTGTACTGCTGTCGTCAGTCTCGTTGCCATGGGTCGCTATGGTATTTACGTCAGTTTCAATCACTGTGCTGGTTGTGGAATCTTTGCAGTATGTGCAGTGTTGTGTGAGGCTGTGTTGTCAATCTTGTTGCCATGGTCGCTATGAGGTATGCCTTTAGTTGTTCAAAGTGGATGTGTCCTGCTTGGACTCTATCATCTGTTCAAATATGCTGTAGTCGAGTAACTCCTTGGCAGCCTTGACGAATTCGTTCTCAAGGTCAGGATACACGGCAATCTCGGCGTGACGTGGGTCGTATAGGTCACGTTCAGGCTTGTGATAAATTGATTCACGTCATCTCCCGGACTGAATTCGTTTTTCAGTCTCATAACGTCAAGTATGGATTTGAGACGCCTTGATCTATCTTGGATGTCGACTATCTGGGCTATTGGTGGTATTGTCGGCTTGGCATGATCCAGGGCTTCCATCATCCTGTGTAAGTCGGCTTTCAAAAATTGTATATTTCTGGTTTTGGGGTGTGGGCGAGTTCTTAATTCTTGGAGGAACTTCATCTGGTCTCTAATAAAGTCGAGAATTTCCGAGCGAGTTAATCTTGTATAGTCCATATTCTCCATTGCAACACGCTGACACCAATGATATATCTTAGTTATCCCACTTCTGACACCAGTGTTATATCTTAGTTATCCCATAAAGCGTATGGTTGCAAGGAAGAATAATGGACAAGATTAATTTGATAAAAAATCGTTTATTGAAATAACGAGTGCGAAAATTGTTGTTGTCGCCGTAGATAACGGTAGTAGTTCTCTGGAGTGGCCGAGGGGTCGGTGAGGTGTGGTATTGTATGTTACGTCGGAATCTCTCTTGGCCTGGTGCAAGGCGTGAGGTAGAAGTTGAGTTGATACGGTCACTTGGTGTAGGGACCAAGTCAGGAATATCTCAGTGAATAGTGATGGTCAGGAAGGTATTAGTGGCCGAGGGAGTTGAGTTCGTCAACTTAGGATACTGTTGTAAGTGGATACGGTCACTTGGTGCGGGAATAAAGTCAGGAATATCTCAGCGAGTTGCGGGTAGCGCTGTAGTGGTCAGGGGGGTAAGGATGTCGCCTGGCTACGGTGAGGTGTTGAAGTAAGGCTGAGTGTCCGGTGGCGAGGCGTGCGTGGTGGTGGGTGCGTAGCAGTTCCTTGATCCTCTCGTCTGGTGATATTCTCGGTTCCAGGCCGTCCGTCCAACTGCCGATTCTCAAAATACCCGAGCTTATATGCTGGTAGATGGGCTCCAGAATGCTTTTGGGGTTTTAGCAGGAGAGTTTTTATTGGCTGAAAATCCGGATTCCTTACAATATTATTTTTTGTTTATTTTTGGAATTCCTCTCAAGCGTAACTCAATCCGAGCCTATGCGCAGAACTGCGTCGAATTGGTCACTTCGTGAGAGGGTACCATTGAGTTCGCTTCCGTTTGTTGCCTCCGACTTGAGTTTTGATGTTTTATGCTAGCGAGGTGTATTTTGTGAGTAAGCATTGTGAATCATAAGAGATATCTTCTCTCTGATATAACAGTTACCTGCAAGGCGGTCATCAACTGTCCAAGCAGACCACTGGAATATTGGCTCTTGTCTAAGAGCAGTACCTGCTGCTATTTATAGCTTGGAGAGTTCATGCATGCTTGGTAAATTACCATAACAGTCTATGTATTTATGATTTTGACAATAGATTAAGTACTCATTGATAAACTTACACAATTCCGATGGGTATTGTGACATAAGCAGTGACATAGTTTTAGTTAGATAGACAAAGAATGTCCATTATAATAAGATATGATTTATTAGGATTATATTTAGGTCTGGTTTAATTCAGTTGGTAGAGCATCTGCCTAGGAATCTTTGTTTAAATGAATCAATTAAAAGCTTAAAATTTTCACTTGTTTGTTGATAAACTAATTAAATGTAAATGTTTCACAGTCGGTAGAGCATTTGGCTAGGAATCACAAGGTTCCTGGTTCGATACCAGCCCTCGCCAACTCAGCGTATGAGTAGCACAGGGATCAGTGCGGTAAAGTAAGGAGCTGATGGTAGGTGTGGTGCTCCACCTCGAACGCCAAAACAATCTCCTTGGTCTAGCGCTAGTGAAAAGGGGATAGACTCCCTCGCTGTCTGGCTGATACCGACATTAGGCCACCTGACACCTTTACTTTTTACTTATTTCAATTAAAGTAACAGTATTTTATATCATTTGAACCCTTTTGTATCTGGTCTTAAGATTTTGACCAGGAGTGTATTTGCCTCAGTGTACTTAATTTTTAGAAATTAAATTTAAAAAAAAAATTAATTTGATCAAGGACATAACTCTTTGCACAAGAGCTGCACAAATTACAAGAGTGCCTATTGCACCAAATTCATTCAACTCTGGGAGTCTTATCAGATCTACCTGCATCTCTGCTACAAGACTACAGGGATTCCATGCTATCAGCATGACTTGATCATGATATATATATATATATATATATATATATATATAAGTTTGCAGAATGGCCTATTGACAATATTAGCCGGACAGGGAGTGAGTCTATCCCCTTTGCAATAGAACAGGGAGATTGTCTTGCTGGGGTGGAGCGCCATGCTTACCGTCAGCTCCCCACTTTACTGCACAGATCAGATTACCCAATCTGTACTACTCATGTGCTTATTTGGTGGGAATTGGCATCAAATCCGGTACCTTTTGATTCTGAGGGAGGGGGGTGCTCTACTGACTAAGCTATGGGTTATTCAAAAAGTTCTAAGCTGCATGCAGAAAGAAGCGCTACTTCTTATAGAACTAGGAAAATTAATTCAGATTTCTGTCTCAATTTCTGTGCAGGTGAGGCTCATACAAAGGTGAGAGGTGTGCAAAATTTAAAACATAGACAAAACTTGTATGTATGTATGTATGTATGTACTTTTAAAGACCAGAACTCAATATGAGCCCAATCTCATGAGATAGCCTATATAATTGATTTATTAGTTATTATGCATTGAGCTCTCTTAGGGATTTATAAAAATCCTTATATAAATCTATGAGCATGCAATGTGGATGTACAGGAGATATTAATGATCCCAAATAGAATTGTCTCCTACATACCAGTCAGTTGGATAATACTTTTACCTACCTACCTCTCTCTCTCTCTCTCTCTCTCTCTCTCTCTATATATATATATATATATATATATATATATATATATATATATATATATATCTATATATATATATATATATATATATATAATATATATATATATATATATATATATAGATAGGCGCGTGGGCTAGTGGTTAGAGTCGTGGAAAATGGACTCGTCGATTCAAGTTCAATTCCTAAACAAAGCTGTTGGCTTTTCACATAGCGCTAATACCCTTGGGAATATATTTTCCCTCCAGCTATGGGTTAAATAGTAGGGCAGACTGGGCCCTTCAGCCTTGGGTAGGTAACCAGTCTAGGAGAGGGATAACTCTGAATTCAAAATTCCTGAGGTTGGTCGTTGATTGGGTTTGTGGCAACCTTTGATGCATCAATTCTTTCCTATCGACTGTGCCAAAAAGTATGCATGGTCCAACACAAGCCTTCACCACAATAAACAAATAACTGTATGGGTGTTCATTGTGTGTATGACCCTCATGCATCGAAAAATCGACGAGAGAGTCCAAAATATATATTTCAGTTAATGCTGCACACAATATTAAACAAATCACGGAAACTACACCCCCAAAACATAGTAGTTGCATGGCTATTTGCCCTCTATCATACAAACCATCTGAGTCAGATGAACAAGACATGTAGAAGTAAGGACAAACTCATAAGTGACATTCTCCTATGGAAACCAGCACATGGGCATACCAGTGTAGGCCATCCAGAAAATACTTATATTGATCAACTCTGTGCAGATACTGGATGCTGTACAGAGGACCTTTTGAGAGCAATGAATGATAGGGCTGGTTGTCGAGAGATTGTCATGGATATTCGTGCAACTAGCACAACATGATGATGATGATGATAAATACACGGATGTACTATCTTGAGACAGAAAGGAGCTTAGGGGTCTTTTTTTTTTTTCCAGAAACAGCTATAGCCATTTTTTTCTGTAATGAATTAATTGCTATTTGTGTGTGTAGGGGGAGGAGGAATTTACATTTTAAAAGATTAATAAATTTTTAAATATCATTTATTCATTTTTTAAAGAAGCAAAAATTGGAGCCTAATTTCTAATGAATTAATTACTATTTTGGATTGGAATTTAGATTTAAAAAGTAAATAAATTATGTTTTGAATATATAATTTATTGATTTAAGATACAAAAATAAATAACAAAAGAAAACAAAAACGGTCCCCCTGATTTTTAATTAATACTTATTTTTAAACACTGAGGAGGGGGCTTAGCCTTTTAAGTCCTTCCCTCTGGTCTCAATTGTACCTAAAATTAAATCTTCAAAGAAATTAAATCAATTTTTAATTTCAGTTTTAAAATTTGTCCTCAAAATCCAAATCATTATGTGAAAAAAAAATGGTACCTCCTTCTTGCCCTTGGAGGAAATCTGCCCTGAATTTAATTGTTAAATGAAAAATTAATTAAAAGCATGGCATTTTATACCAAGGATTAAAAACCAAACATTTTATTTTATGGATTAGAAAGCTTTTGTTGTGTTTTTGTGTATAAATGAAATTAGGGTATGATGGAAAGAGACTATAGTATATTGTGCTCCTAAAAGTATAAGCTAAAAAAATTAATTTTTAAAAGATATATTTTGATTTCAATTTTTAATTTCAATTTTATTATATATGACCATTTTAAAATTTAAAGCAATTTTGTTTAAGCTTTTGCCAAGAAAATGTACAATTCATTTGCCTCTGGAGAGGAGACAGACCTCCACCACATACACCTATGTATGTATATATGTGTGTGTGTGTGTGTGTATGTGCATGTGTATGTGCATGTGCATGTGTGCATGTGCATATATATGTGTGTGTGTATGTGCATATATATATGTGTGTGTGTGTATGGGCATATATATATATATGTGTGTGTGTGTGTGCTTATATATATATATAATATATATATATATATATATATAAAGATATGAAAACACCACAAAATGCTGTTAAAGTGAAAATATTTTATAACAGCATTTTGTGGTGTTTTCATATCTTTTTATATATACTCATACCGTCGGATTCATTTCCTTTCTTTTAACTTTATATATATATATATATATATATATATATATATATACATGGGCAATTCCATGTCAAATCATCCAGAAAAAAGTTAAACCCACTCCCTTCAATTTTTCTGAAATTTTGTACATGTGTGGACTGTGTTAAAGTTAAACATTTCTTAAAATTTGAGCTTCCAATTTCAAAAATTGGTGGAATTATGTTGGTTTTTAGCTCTCAAAATATGGTGGGGTTCACAAAAAATGGCGACTTTTTGTAATCTATTTTTGTCTGTAAAATGAGTTCTAGAGTTTTCCTACTCTTAAAAATTAGATTATCAAAGTATTCAGAAATATCAAAACATATTAAAGTCAACCAATTTTAAGTTATTGATGATTTCTGATTTTTTCATAGCAAGATCAATATCCCAATGAGGCAGTGAATCTAACACAATTTTTTTTCTATTATTATTTCACATACATTGAATATTATTTGTACCAAAAAGATAGTTTGTGTTTGCCCAGAACTGAAGCTACAACATCAGTTGAAATTTTGCAAATTGGAAATCATTAATAATTTAAAACTTTTTACAGACAAAAATAGATTACAAAAAGTCGCCATTTTTCACGACACCCCCATCAAATTTGGAGAGCTAAAAATTGACATAACTCTGCCAAATCGTTGAATTGGAAGCTGAAATTTTGGGGAATGTCTAACTTTAACATAGTCCACACCTGTACAAAATTTCAGAAAAATTGAAAGGGGTGGGTGACATGGCCTGGATGATTTGACAGGGAATTACCCATATATTTCTTAAGCAGAGTTTAACATGCTTGAATTCAGAGTTTTACTTCTCCTAGACTGGTTACCTGACCAACATTGAAGAGCTCAGTCTGCCCTAATATTTACCCATAGCTGGAGGAAGATTAGTTGGATTCATACCTTTCCCTATATATATATATATATATATATATATATATATATATATATATACCTGTGGGCAGAAATACATCTATAACCACAAAATGGCTGATTTGTAAGCCTTTTTCTTTACCATATATATATATATATATATTATAAATATGCTAGCATATAGGACACATTATTTACACAGACTAATGTCTATTGCAACTTTTCACAGCTGTCGATTTTGAACTTTAGTAGATAGACTCCTAGCCATAATATCAGTGCACATGACCCTTTATAATATTTACATAATTAGTTGCTTATTTAAATGGGCATCTTATCTAGTTGAAAATACAGTCTATATATTTTACTTGACAACTTAATATGAGAGATGTCCATTAAGTTACAGATGTGCATAAATCTATCAGAATAAAACTATTGTAAAAATTGTAAAGACAAAGCAACAAGAAGCATGCAATACTATGTGTAACAGCCAGAACAGCCTTTATATAATACAGTTATGTATGTAACATCCAACAAAAATGAGCTCCAGTAAAACAACATAGAATTGCAGGGTTTAGAATGCTAAGGGCAAAATTTGAAGAGAAATTCACCATGGGGTATTTCCATGTCAAATCATCCAGAAAAAAAGTAAAATTGTCACCCCACCTTCAATTTTTCTGAAATTTTTTGTGGGTTGGACTATGTTAACGTCATCATCAATAACTTAAAATTGGTTGACTTTAAAACTTTTTGATAGCCTTTTTGGATTCCTTGGGCCAAAATGCTTTTATAAACCAGTTTTTAGTAGTAGAGAGAAGCTCTAGAACTTATTTTACTGACAAAAATCGATTTTAAAAAGTCGCCATTTTTCACGAACCCCACCAAATTTGGAGAGCTAAAAATCGACATAATTCCGCCAATTTTTGGAATTGGAAGCTCAAATTTTGGGGACTGTCTAACTTTAACATAATCCATACCTGGTCAAAGTTTCAGAAAAATTAAAGTGCAAAGTTTTAACAAATTTTTGCAAAATATTGTAGGGGATGGGTGCTTTTTACATGACTTGACCGTAAGCAGGAGGAGTTGGAAAATTAATACAAGGATCGTTTTGGCCTTAAGTAACCCTCAAAAGTTGATATACCATTAAATAAAGAAACCAGAGGCCACTCAATAGTGTTCAAGGCCAAATGGAAGTATGAAGATTGTGTTGCACCAATCTTCCAAGTAAGGAATTTCTGCATGCCTTGAAAATCAGCTTTTATTATCTTGACTTTTGCCTTGATTAAGATACCTGCCACAGTTCTCAGCGGTGGAAAATAGACATCTGAGAAAGCTGTTTGTTTTCGTGACCTTCCATTTAAGTTACAAATTGTTTGACTTTAATGAATCATTTCTTTTGTGGACTGGAAACATTTTGTGAAATAAATCATTATTGACTAAAACTTTTTTATTGGATAAAAACACTTCTTTTTTTTTTTAGAGGTATCACATTTGTATTTTGATGAATTTGCTATCAGTCGAATATTTCCACTAACAAGGAATGAACAAAAAAAAAAGATATTTTAAAATGTATAAATTAAGAATAAAATGTAGGATTTCTAATTCATCTCTTAACAAGATGATCGGTGAACCATATCATTCGACCTGAACCTTTTTCTTCTTCTTTTTAATTTTGTATTTTTATTTCATTTAATTTTTTTTTATTATAAAAACAAATTCTGTGGCTAATAACGAACATATTTTCTATTTCTTTTTTTTTCTTCTTTTTTTCTGTTACCCACCCAACTATAAATCTTCAAACTTTTGACATTATTTTGTTGTATGGCTGTTTTGGTTTTGATTTTTTAATTTTTTTTCTATTTCTTGTGATCTTCATGGCCTTGTGCCAATTAATCACTTTCAACAAAAATTGTAACTTTTTTCAAAAAAAAAAAAAAAAGTTAAAAAAAGAAGACCCCCCCCTCTGCAAATGAAAAAAAAAAAAAAAGACATTCTTTTTAGCGAAATCGGAATTATTATTTGCATTAATAAAACCGATTCTTATATTTATGCAAGCCGAGTTATGTCCCAGCAATTTCTTTCCTAAATACAAATGCTCGATGTCCCCACCCACCTCACCTCTTAGTCCTCTTGACAACATTGACCTGTCCACTATCAGTCCCTCCCTCTCTCTCCCTCTCATTCCCTCTCTCCCTTTCATTCCCCCTCTCTCTCTCTCTCTCTCTCTCTCACCCTGTTCCTTATTCATATGTATTCTGTCTATAAGATTGTTGATGCTTGGTGATTTTCTATGGCACCAACATTTCTTTCTATCATCTCTCTCTCTCTTTTTCCGTTCCTTTTGTTTGTTTTTTTCTTTTCTTCTTTTCCCTTCTTTGCATTCTACAAATATGGAAATGCATTATGCCAGGAATAATATCACCTGTCACTTGCCAGAATCTATTTGCTTATGTTTCACCTTTTGACCTCTTGTCTGAAATGGGCAAAAATAAAGGCAGAAGAAAAAACAACAAAACAACAACAAAAATAGGAACTCGATGAATGTTGTAAAATTTATGTGCTATTCCTCTTATCTTTGAAGAAAAAGCAATATACTACGTTTTCATACATTGGCTATCATTTTGTAGATATATTAATATGGGCCTTTTTTTATATATGTATATATTTGTTCACATAAACATCTAAATACCACTATCTGTATGTACATATATATCTGTAATTGTGTGTTTAATGTTGTTATGGGTTCAACAGGAGAAAATTAAATATTCTATAAGAAAGAAGGTCCGCAAAATGGTTTGAATTTTCTTTCTTCAATATCTATATATAATTATGTTAGTGCGTGTGTCTAAATGCATACATATATATAATTATGTGTATGTGTGTGATATATATATATATATATATATATATATATATATATATATATATATATATAAATGGGTATATATATATATGTATATAAATGGGTATATATATATATATATATATATATATATATATATATACATACATAATTATGTAATTATATATATATATATGTCAATATATATATGTATATATATATAAGAATATATAAAAAATTGTAAAAAAATTTAAAATCAAGTACATTTACTTTTTATAATCTTGACATATACATATATATTTAATTATATATATATATTTAATTGATTATATATATATATATGTATAGTCATTCACAAACAGTACTGTTTTCTCTTCAGTGCATGGAAACTTTGCAGGCTGCTTCAGGCCAGGTTTGAACTCAACCAATTTTTTGTTAGTCTTAATCTCTAGCAACTGGTCAATCTGCACAACCATGTGTGTATATATATATACACTAACCTTTTATATGGTTTAAATAATGATTCCTATTTAATATCATCATTTGTTTGCACACTAATATCTTTCCCAAGGGTATGATTCAAAAAGTGAATGTAATAGCTTGACTGCAGTTTGAACTTCCTTTCAACAATGTCACAGTACATCTTGTTATCCACTAAACAATGGGAACTACCCACCAATAATTAG
Organism: Doryteuthis pealeii; assembly: GCA_023376005.1. Classification (NCBI taxonomy): domain Eukaryota; kingdom Metazoa; phylum Mollusca; class Cephalopoda; order Myopsida; family Loliginidae; genus Doryteuthis; species Doryteuthis pealeii. The sequence continues at coordinate 102,491,893 of CM042148.1, forward strand.
TAAGGTTTTCAAGTAACTAATGATGATCCTTAGTAAATAATTCTAATACAAATAATTTGCACACAATTATATGGTTTCAAGTATTCCAATAGAACATTAATAATTATATTCAATAATAATGATTTGTTTGTACACTGTCATATGGTTTTATGCATTCCTATCCAATAGTAATCATTTTTAAGCAGATCTGTTTCACTCAAAAAATGGGATTCTAACAGGTATATCTTATTATAATGGAGATTGTGTGTTTTTCTGTCTGTAACCGAAACTATATTACTACTCAAGTAACAATTCCCTTTGTTATTTACGTGACATTCTCCATGATTTTATTTTCATTTAAACCTCAATTATTAATAAAATTGTTTTTAGATTATTAATACTGTTGACCATATCTACATACTAACAATATGCAATTGTATTTATATATACAACAAAATAGCGGTTTGTAGTGTGAATGGGAAAGTTAATTTGCATATTGATATTAAAAATTTGATTTTAATAAATATATGCTTAATATTATTGGTTTCTAATTTTTTGTTTTTATCTTAATGAATATGAGCAAAAATCTCTTCAATAAATCTTAAAAGAAACCCCTTAACAAGAAGAAATAACTAATATTATTCTTTACTTCTTATTTTAACTAAACAGTTAAATTAGGAAAATTTAACAATGAAAGACGGGAGTAACAGAAAATGATGGAATAGTTTCAAAGTTGTTCTATTTTTCGATTATACCCCCTCTGTTCCAAATCTTTTTATCTGAATTCTTATTCAGTTTCATTAGCCTTTCTAATTTAATATGATATTTTATTATATTAAAACTTAAATACTTGCACCCGGAGGGTGCATATATTTGCTAGTATATATAAGGTTTGGAAACCTAGTATCACTGATATCATTTTTTGTCTCTGTAGGTATCACCTTGAAAATTTAGCTTCCCATCTTACAGTTTGTCTTTTTTGCAATAAATGTAAAAGTAATTACATTGGAGAAATTTCATCTTCATTTTCAAAACCATGAAAAGACCATTAAGGATAATTCCAGTAATTTCACTAGCTAGATATTTTAATCTACCAAATTATAGTATAAATAATGTTAAATGTAATCTTCTAGCTCCTTTATTTAGTTAACAATACTAATTTAAATTTGAAAGTTAATATATCCTCAAAATAAATGCACACACTTCTGGATTAAATAAAGATTTGAATATTCTTAATGAATATACTTTTATAAAATATAAACTAAACCAGCTAGACTTTTCTTAAGATTCAGTAACTCATATATATATATATATATATATATATAATATATATATATAAATTATTCCAATTTTTAAAATATGTATTTAAATCTAACTGTTCATGTAGCTAAATATTTTAATCTCCCAAATCATAATACTATTAATAATGCTTCTGACCAATGCTTCTTCATTTAATTCAAAATATAATTGTCAAAAATGTGAAAATAAATTTATCCTTAAAGTAAATGTAAGCTAAATTCAGGATTAAATAAAGATTTAAACATTCTTAAAGAACTATTTCTTAATTTTTTAGATGTGGCTTGATTATTAGTATTATTTTGACTATCATTGGCAGTGAAGATGAGGACGATACTCTGAATAATACTAATTCTTAAAGAATATACTTTTTTTTATAAAAATATTAACTAAACTAAGCTAGGCTTCTTTTTTTTTTTCAAGATGTGGTAATTTAGATATACCCTGGGTTTTAACCTTGTTTCATTTTTAAGCACGTATCCAAATGTAACTTCATGCTGCATTCCGCACAAGTGTTGCATATCACATATTTATTCTACTTCAACACACGCTTAAATTCAAATTGAAAGTCTAATATCTAACAGTTTACACCAATGAGGGACATGTGAATATATAAAATTACAAATGCATTTTTGCATATGTTGTTCATATAATATGCTCCTATACATCAACTGGTTCAGTATATAAATATATAAAAATATATTTTTGCAAAATATATATATTTGTTACCCCCTAAAAAACAGAACCCAATTTTTTTTTTTTTTTTTTTTGGGGGGGACCCTGTATATATACTATTACTGATGCAGACTACCAGCACAAAAAAAAAAAACAAAACAAATTCTGTTTTTTGGGGGTCACCCTGTATTATACAGAGCATGCATGGATTTTCTATACAATGTTATATGGTTTTGTGCATTCCTATCCAATCGTAATCATTTTTAAACAGATCTCTTTGACCCATAGATGTGATCCTAACAAGTATATATATATATTATGACCAATTATATATATATATATCTCCACCTGTCAACTTGACAGTCGGGGTTTCGAGTCACACACGGAGCAGTCTCCCATGTCTGTAACCTTGCTGATGAGACCTAATAGGTCAAAATGTACATTCAGGGATTGACATTTTCTCAATCTGTTTAGCCTTACATTTGAACATATATGCCCGCCTAAATTCATTAATTATTAACTAATTAATTTTCATGAATTAGGTATGACTTCAATTAAGCACATATCCTCCAAAAATTGTCGGCTAAAAGCCATATCAAATAAACACAGTGTTTATTTACGTACTTTCATATATCAGGATTTAAGTAAAGTTGACAGTGGCCAATTGTTGGTATTGGCCAAACAGCAAGTAAGTCGATCCCCTTTTCACTAACGCTAGACCAGGGAGATTGTTTTTGCATCTGAGGTACCACACAGATCTCTGTGCAACTCATACACTGAGTTGGCGAGGGCCGGTATTGAACCTGGAACCTTGTGATTCTGACCTGGATGCCCTATCATTGATAGAGCATATACAACTAAGTTAGAGTAGCATAAAGTCAATGGCACTTGGTAACTGTCAGGTTCTTGCTTATGTGATTTCAACTTGGTTTGAAAATTGCATACTTGTATATGTTCATGTATATATATATATTTATCTTTATTTAAAGATAAATGTATGTATGTACATAGGCAACTGTTTTTGTTTTATTTTTCTTATGTGAGTGTTTTTTCTTTCTTCAATTTGATTTAGCAGAAAATTGTTCTTTAAATTAAAAAAAAAAATCTGTCAGATTCTTTAAAAGAATAAAAAATATATTCTTGTGAATTTTACAAATATGGAAATGTAATTATTTTCAACCTATCAGTTATGTAACAGTAACTTGCTAAAGACATTGATATATAACAGGTTCATATGTATGTAATTTGATTATGAGTTCATATCTTACATAGTTATACTAATTCAATTAGTACTTTGTTATTTGATTTGGATGAGAACATTAAAGATAAATTGATCTTGTTTATAATTATCTAGTGTATATGACACATCAGCTGTAATAAATATTACTATTAATTCTCAGTTCTTACTATTAATAATTGTATCAGGTTCCTCAAAGAGTGTGAATGGTACTTGAAACACTGTGGCAACTAAACTATCTCTCCAACCTGATCCACTCTGACCTGGAGTGGTAGTACCTGTTAGGATCCATCTATGGGTTAAATAGAACAAAATTTGTTTATAAAAATTGTGTTTAAAAAACCTTTACCAAAATATTGCTTATAACAAACTTAAACTTTACCCTATAATAAAGTCGTCGTCGGGCGGCCTAATATCGGTATCAGCCAGACAGCAAGGAAGTCTATCCCCTTTTCACTAGCGCTAGACCAAGGAGATTGTTTTTAGCATCTGAGGTGGAGCACCACCCCTACCATCAGCTCTCACTTTACCGCACAGATCCCTGTGCTACTCCTATGCTGAGTTGGCAAGGGCCAGTATTGAACCAAGAATATTGTGATTCCTAGCCAAACACTCTACCGACTGAGCTAAACCGGCCCTATAAACTTATCCCTTAAAGTGATTTACAATCCACTTAGCAACAAATTGTAAACAACCTACTGTCAAAATATAGAAAAATCATTGAAAATGACATAACAATAAATTTGACTGTCCCTCACAAATTAACACATTGCATAAAATAACCCTGAATTAAAATCAATCAATCAATAAGATGTACCTGATTATGAAAGTGGCTATACACATGGCAAGATGGTTGAATCTTCATGTTAGGGTCATGGTCATCTAGCATAGACATGCCAAAAAGCACAAGAAGAGCATACGTTTCCATGAAGCTTGGTCAGGTGGCATTCACTGCACCTGATGCCCCACCAGTTGTCTTGGATCACACCTTGCCACTGGATCCAGGAGGGGATTTTCAGATGGTGGGGCTCGACCTGTGTGTTAAATACGCTTTAAATTAAGGAGACATTTAACAATCAACACGGACACAAACGCATTCAGGATGTTTATTTCAACACTTGCTGTTCACTCCACTTAGCAATATCAAAGTGAGCACGAAGATGCATGGTTACACAAAAAGGGTTTCTTAAAAGAGGAGAGCTCTCTGAAAGAAAGATAACTCAAGTTATCTTTCTTTGTTCCATGACATCCACACTGTGTATCCCCTAACTTTTTCAAATTCACTTATGCACATACTATTCCTTCTTTAGAACCATCATCATCCTCTCTCTGAGAGAGAGAGAGAGAGAGAGAGAGAGAGAGAGAGAGAGAGAGAGAGAGAGAGAGAGAGAGAGAGAGAGAGAGAGATTATTATTAAGCATCTTTTTAAGTATTTACAAAGGACTTTGATCAAGTGAAATAATTAGTTCTATGATATATATATATATATATATATATATTAATATATATATTTTACTGTATAAAATATGCATTAAAAAGATTATCCTTTAACTCACCCTGTTCAATATATTAACTCTTTGCCTCCCAAATTTCACTGACTGTATCAAATTTTCTTGGTATTTTTTACTATCTATTTATTTTAGAAATTATTCTATTCAAATAAAATATTGTAATCCGAGTCCTTCTGCTCAATTAAAATGAATTAACCCTCAATTCTTGTACTTTGCTTGGGTGTGGTGTGAGAGCCGCGGTGAGCAGCTTAAAGTAGGCAGAGAGTTAAAGGTCAAGCTGTGATGTACAAGTTCTCTGACAAGGTTCCAATGTAAGTTCTAGAAAATTTTCTCAATCTTATTATCCTAAATTTAAGGTTGTACAAAATACCATATATTTCCTTTTCCTAAACAAGTTGTGAATTTTTTGTACTTTGCATGGGAGTGGGATGAGAACCGCTGTGAGCAGCTTAAAGTAGGCAAAGAGTTAAAGGTCAAGCTGGAATCTACAAGTTCTCTGACAAGGTTCCAATGTAAGTTCTAGAAAATTTTCTCAATCTTATTATCCTAAATTTAAGGTGTGTACAAAATACCATATATTTCCTTTTCCTCAACAACTTGTGAAGCAAATAATCTATAAAAGCACTTGTTGGTAAATAAGGTGCTGAGTTCTTTCTTCCTGTTGCGAATATGTAGGTCAGCTTCTAACAATGGCAGAGAACGAAGGTAACACTTTTTGCAAAAGTTTTCCAAGAACTGTCTCTTTGATTTTGCTTCTGTCATTACCCTGCCAAAAAAGTTTGATCCAAAAGACATAACTGACAACAGGGGAATGGTTTTTAGCATCCGAATGTGCCAGCTGTCATTTCTCAAGTTGAGATAGAAAACTCTAAGAAAACAAATATAAATAAAAGATGATTTGACATCTCTCTGTTCTCTCTCTCTCTCTCTGTTGCATCTCATTCTCGTCACTGCTCTCCTCCCCTCCACCCCTCCACTTACCCATAGTCATAAGTGCTCTTACCCTACAATGCTTTGCATAGATGAGGCTGCGCAGTCCGCAAGGACCTTGTAGGTGTCACAGGGGAAATATAAACAAACAGAATATAAACACTATCATTGTCTGTTTAGAACCCTGGGTCTCAGCTGTTTTTCACCGTGGTGCAATAAAAATGGATCCTATCTACCAAGGGATAACTGATCATTTTGTTCTCATTGAATACCGACTAATGGCAAAAGGCTACAGTCGGCATAATCTGCCATTTCTAATTATCCCTTATTTGATAATCATTTCAGTTTGACTAACCAATTTATTTGCTGAGATCAAGGTTGAGCCATTAAATCATAATTGGGTCGACAGAATTACCTTCAAAGAATTCTCAAAACTGAAACGGATGAAAATAATTTATAGTTAACAAGTGGTGTTCAAAAAATATTGGGACTCAAGCGGTATTTCTCCGAATTTTTGAGAGGAGTTGTATTATTTATATTATTCATCCTCATCTTTATTGTTATCTGTACAAGGTTTCAGCCGATGTGCCCTCCGGCCTTTTTCAGGTGTTTCTTCTTGAACTCAGGAACCTTCTCTTCGGACTCAGGAATCTTCTTGTCACAATCAGGAGTCTTCACGGAAATTCAAATCCTGTGTGATAACATAGAATACTTAATATAGCTTAACATTTGTACCCGGTCATGGACACATGGCGCAATGGATATAAGGGTTGTGTTAATACAATTCTAATCCTGACCAAGTGTGATAATAATAATAAAGAATACTTAATATAGTTATTTACAAAGCTATATGTGGCACAAGGCCAGAAGTATGGGGTGCACAGTGAGAATCAAACTCACTAACAATGTTTTGTGAATCTAGTTTGCTAACCATTACACCATATGAGGAGCCCTAATTAAGAATACTTAATATAACTTAACACTTGTACCCAGTCATGGTTAACAGAATGAGAACAGTCTACCCCCATGGATTGAATAAAGGTTTGGTTCAAAGTTCTATGAAGGCTCCTGATTAAAAAATGAAGGTTCTCATGTTCAAAGGAAAGCTTCCTGATTTTGACAACAAACACCTGAAATAGGCTGGAAGGCACATCGGCTGAAACATTGAGTATATAACAATAAAGATAAGGACAATAGTCTGAATAATACAAATTATCAAGCCTCAGCTCAAAGATTCAGAGAAATAGATTGGAAATTACTTGAATCTTTAAGAGAATTTTAATGTCATTGTGCTGAGAAAAATATTGCTACAATGAGGGCATTATTATGAGCAATGTAAACATTCAAAAATGCAAAAATCAGATCTTTTCAGTAAGATCTTATAATTCTAAGTACAGTTTTCCATATTTCTCTCCAAAAGATTTTGTAACAATCATCTTTTATTTTAGAACTAGAAGCGGCTACTCAGTGTCACCTGGATAGAGTTTTTTTTTTTTAAAGTTAGTCTTGCAGATCCATTATTACTTATTGTGAGCTAGATCCTTGCTGGTTGCCCCATAAAAATCCACATGTAAATATATATCAATATAGTAATAAATTTTAATTGAATGATTTACAATTTTAAAAAAATAAGATATAAATGTGGCACTTAATTCAATCAATCCATATTATATTTCAAAGCAAAAAAAATAAATAAATAAAACATTCCCGCCCATCAAAAAAAGATAAATAAAATAACACGCTAATGACTTTCCCTTCTGTTACTTTTCAAATTTTGATTTTTAAATATCTTCCCAAATATAAATACAATCTTCATTATTTTTGCACAAAAAGTAAGCTCTAGTGATAGTGAATACGTATGTATATATTTACTCTGTCGTTAATTGTTTTATTGTTGTAGTTTCCTCTGGACATGCATACACACAACTGCCCTTTATTAATGTATAGATACCTTTGTAGTTTTCTTTACAAACATTTAAATCAAACTTTAAAAGCATGAATATTTTGGCACAACAAATCCACTTGACTCTGAAAAAGTTTCAAATCAATACAAAGGAAATAGAATTTCTTGCTTTTATCATCAATAAAATATTGTTCATTTATATTCATCAAGTAAACAAATGAAGTTCTACTTCACTGGCTATAAAAGTTCAAGAAGAAGAAAAAGGAGGAGGAGAAGAAGAAGAAGGAGGAGGTTGTAATCAATGAAATGTCCAAAGAGAGAGACAAGAAATTAGATCATTAATCTACAAAAATAACAAAAACAGATCTAAATTGCATATACATCAGAATACATGCATAGGTAGACACAAAGTAATTCCTTATATCAAAATTTGGGCAGAGACTTTTAAAATTTCATGCATAATTCATTATCTATATAGAATGCAATTTAAAGTAAATTGAGAGAAAAAAATATTCAAAATTGTGAAGAAAAATTGAAAAGTATGATTAAAATGTTCTATAACTATCTCTATTTATATATATCTGTATTTAATGATGAAGTTCCAATCTTAGAGCTCGGGGGAGTGTGGAGTACCCCTTCATTGCCATTACTCCCAGGTGCACTCTGACCCAGAATGGTAGTACCTGTTAGTTTCCTGTCTATAGGTTGAATAGGAAAATTAAGGTTTAGAAAAATCTCTTAAAAAATAAAATTTTATAATATAGTTTCTAAGTGTCTCTCTGTAAATATTTTATAACTATCTCTCTTTATACATATCTGCATCGAATGGTGAAATTCCAATTTTGAGGCTTTGCGGAGTGTGGAGTACACCTTCATTGCCATTATTCCTAGGTCCACTCTGATCCAGAGTGGTAGTACCTGTTAGAGTCCCATCTATGGATTAAATAAAAAAAATGAGTTTGAAACGCAGAATTTGAAAAAAAGTTTTTAAAAAAAAAAATAAACAATTTAAAAATTCTACGAATTATTTTCCTCTTATCATCTCTCTAACCACTCACTACCTGGTGTTAAAATTTTTTTTAGTCTGGTCATGGACCAGTACTTTTGCTAGTATATATATATATATATATATATATATATATATATATAGTCTGGTCATGGACCGGGTACTTTTGCTAGTATATATATATATATATATATATATATATATATATATATATACATATACACACACACATTTTTTGAGTGAGTTAAATATAGACTGAATTTTAATTTCTTTTTGAATTTATTCATGTTTTGAAATGTTATTCTTATTGTTATTATTTCCTTATTTATCTTTTTTGATATAAAACATGTGTTCTATTCCACTAACACACATGCTCAAATTTAGATTCTAAAATCTAATATAGTTTGCACTGATGAGGAACACAGGGTTGTCTGAGGGTTATGCATGAATTCTTGCATACATATGTTGTGCTTCTATATGTCAATTGGCCTTCAGCCAGGGTATACATTTCAAAACATACATATATGTATATAATATCTATATAATGTATAAGACTTCATTATTTATCCATCAAAATTCTTACTAAGAAGAGTGGTTATGATTCTTCATCTATTAGTTCTGTTAATAAGACATGGGTTCTGAAATTGTCTTGCATTTAGTTATAACAAAATGGTTCTTTAAGAGAATTTATATTGTCTGCCAAAGATTAAGATGATTGAAACGATATGAAGTCTGCAACTAACTAATAATGATGTTCAGTCAATTGCTCACTTAATGCATTTATAAGTCTATTTACCTTTGAGCTAACATGATTATTTATGCATTCATTATTATACACTGATGTTACAAAAAGTCTGGCTCATCTGAAGAGGCAGATATCTGACATTAAGTTTAAACTTCCCACTGCCAGGTTTTCCTATGGGACAATGGCTCAGTTGATAAAAAGCAAAACTTGTTAACCTGGCTATTGGGGGTTCAATCTCTAGGTTGACACTGCAAAAAGTCATTATATAGACAGAATGACGCGATGAGAAGAATTAAATAAGATAAAATATTCTTGAATGAGAAAATTCTATTCTCACAAATTTACCTCCAGGTTTTAAAAAATTATGTCTATTTGATGTTATTATTGGCATTTCAGTCTCTGAAGACTATTATAAACTTTTTGTGCCCCTGAAGTTACAGCGCCTCCTGTGACTGTGAAGTCCGATGTTTGAAAAACATTCTGGACCACAGATGTCGCATTTGAAGGCTGTCCCTAAAGATGTTGATGTGTCAGTGCTTTGTTGCCACTGCTTTCTTCTGGACCTCTTAGCTTCATGGTGTTGTGTCAGGTGACTTCTGACATGAACAATCCTCTATGGAGAGTATGCCGCCACCAAGGGGGTCCTGAGCCAAATTTTCCCAGCTGTTTGATAATAGTCATTTATTTGCAGAAGTTACTATTTTTGATACAAATAATTTGCAGTTACATGGCATCAAGTTTTTCTATTATTGTATCATCGAGGTGAAATGATACACAGAAGAAATTGAATGTTTAATATATTTATTCAGCACCAGTATCAGGTGCTGATACATAGAAAAATGCAGATCAATAAGTTACAAAACAATTAACATGACAACTTACAAGAAATGCAATAAGATCTATCCGAATAGTAATCAGCTTATTGTTGAAGTCCTTAGTTGTAGACTATTTAACTCTTAACATCTTGTTGACAATTTTCGAAGTCCAGAGCCCCATTCCAATAGGATATATATAAATGGATAAAAATGGCCTTTTCATTTTAAGTTACCTATTATTTCCTGTAAATCAAAGGCTGCTAAATATGTTTAATATTACATTTAAACAAAGGCTATCATTTGGGGTGGATTAGGAAAAAAATGTGACTTCTGCTGGGTAGAATGAGGCGGTATAGGATGTTAAGGTATGAGCCAGGTCATCTTGTAGAGTGCTAAAGGGGTGCTAGCTACTCTACAACATCCATAGAATACAAATGATTTTTAACAGATCTTTAAACAGTTTGAAAATTATGAGTATGATTAATGCCATACCACTGTAAAATTTGTTTGTAGTTTTTTTACAGACAAGTGAAACCATGAGAAGAATTAAGGAAGATATCCTTCATATATCTACTCCACCCCTGCACATTACCAGAGAGGACACAAGGTTAATTTTTTCATTGTAGTCTAACTGGTTTGAATTCAATTTTCCTTCTCCTAGATAGGTCACCATATTGTAGAATAATCAAGCAAATTCCAATTACTGTCAAATTGGTAAGACACGGCAACAAGCAATCGTAACTTAATACGATCCTGTCTTGTTGCGACTCTACTGCAGAATGACAGGGTATTTATGAAACTCCACAACATCATAGAAACCAAGCAGCCAATCAGAACTCAAGGAATGGAATCACCCAAATACATGAATGGACTATTCTTGATTCCCATAAATACCAACTGTCTTGGACACTACTTCAGTTGTGCTTAGCCAGTTGCTGTGGTTTAAACCAACAGTAGACTGACTGACTGACTGACTTCAATACATATGAAGATTAAAAAGCCCAGTCTGCCTTACTATTTACCCATAACTGGAGGGAGAGTATTTGGATTCATACCATTTCAAAGGGTATTAGCACTATATGAAAATGCAAACAATCATGTCCAGGATTTGAACTCTGTTCACTGTATTTCGTATGATGATAACTAACGTTATGGCACCAAACTGACATGTGTAATGTTACGGCTCTCATTTTAGAATGGAGTGATGATGTGTCATATCTATTAATAATGGAGATTTGCTTCTGGTTTTTGTCTGTAACAAAAACTACGTCACTGCAACATTAGACAGTCCTCATTGTTTTTTAAAACAAGTTTTAATAGATACATCCCGGGTATCATATATTTATATATAATTTGTTTTATTTTAATAGATATTCAAAGTTAATAGAACTTAGTTTCGATTTCAAATTGTTTTTTTTTTTTTTTTACTCCTTTAATAAATTTGATGATTTCATGATTTATGTTCAAACTCTCTGACATTTAATTTTTAACTTCCACCTTCTCAAGCAATATCTTTCAAAAATTTATTTTTACATCGCCCGGAGGGTGTTTTTTATTTTGCTAGTAAAAATAATAGTTGAATGTTTATCTCATTTTCTGTTGGCTGTTGGATCTGATATTGGTGGGCTGGAAATTCTTTGATGTTTTGCATTTGAAACCAACTTGGGTTTGCTGGAGGACATCTTGCCTTGTGCCATTTATTATTTTTAATAATAACACAAAGCAACTTATTTTTTTTCAGGAAATATTTTTATTTTCCCCCCAAGTCAAACTGCCCTGAGTGAGAGACATATCTCACTCTGACAACGCATCATTCCAAACTCACTCCACACTCTCACTTCTACTCTTCCACATTGTGTCTCTCAGCATTTTGTGTTGTGCTAACTCATCCTAAAAACTTTCCATGCTAATCTACATCTAACTCTTATATTCCTGGTTCTTTCCATTCTCTCTCTCTCTCTCTCCTTTTTGTTACAATAATCATTACACCACAAGTACAATATAAGATATCCTTTAATCCGAAAATTCTACTCTTATAAATTTGGTTTAAAATTCTAAAAAAATTACCTACTTCTACAGACACCTAAAACAGGTCAAATGGTAGAACAACAGAAAATGTAATACTTAAAATAAAGATGAGAATATGTTTCAAAATGATAATTCCACATCTTATAAATTCAGATAAAGATTACAGTTTTTCTCTCCACAACAATTTTGGTATTTAAGGTACACCTTCTTCAGGAGAATTTTAAAAAATTTAGGTAGCTACATTGTCTGCTTGGGAATTAGTCTGGTTTGGAATTATTTTTATTCCTCTTTTAATTATTTTGTATAAACTTTAGTTTCTAAGTCTAAACATGTTTTTCTTTGAAGTGAAAAGTTTATAAATGAACAGAAAGACTGGTTATGTATTTGTGTTGGAATATATGAAGATCAAGAAGGGGCCTGGTTTAGCTCAGTTGGTAGAGCACCCGCCTAGGAATTGCAAGGTTCTGGGTTCAATACCAGTCCCCACCAACTCAGCACATGAGTAGCACAGATTTGGTTAATCTGATCTGTATGATAAAGTGGGGAAATGATGGTAGGTGTGACACTCCACCTCAGCTAAAATCTCCCTGGTCTACCGACAATAGGCCACTCTTCCAACTTCAAAACTTTTTTATGAGGGTCATTCAATAAAAAAAGTAAAGTCATTCATATGTATGTAATTTGATTATGAGTTCATATCTTACATAGTTATACTAATTCAATTAGTACTTTGTTATTTGATTTGGATGAGAACATTAAAGATAAATTGATCTTGTTTATAATTATCTAGTGTATATGACACATCAGCTGTAATAAATATTACTATTAATTCTCAGTTCTTACTATTAATAATTGTATCAGGTTCCTCAAAGAGTGTGAATGGTACTTGAAACACTGTGGCAACTAAACTATCTCTCCAACCTGATCCACTCTGACCCGGAGTGGTAGTACCTGTTAGGATCTCATCTATGGGTTAATAGAACAAAATTTGTTTATAAAAATTTGTTTAAAAAACCTACCAAAATATTGCTTATAACAAACTTAAACTTTACCCTATAATATAGTTGTCGGGGCGGCCTAAAGTCGGTATCAGCCAGACAGCTAGGAAATCTATCCCCTATTCACTAGTGCTAGACCAAGAAGATTGTTTTTGGGTGTCTGAGCAGAGTGCCACTCCTACCATCAGCTCCTCACTTTACCGCACATATCCATGTGCTACTCATATGCTGAGTTGGCAAGAGCCAGAATCAAACCAGGTTCCCACCGACTGAGCTAAGCTGGATGAGGGTCATTCAATAAATAAGGGGAATTTTTTGAGAGCAAATATTACTTTAATTACACCAAAATATTTGTTTTAAGGTTATTCATAATTATAGCAAATCAAAAAGTGTGTTTGTGGTTTGAACAGAGGTCTATCATGTAATTTTGTTGGCTGAGAAGTGCAAACCATGTGAAATTTATAGAAGATGTGTGATGTGTATGGAAAAGCCTTTTTTAGTAAAAAAAGAAAGTTCATCAAAAGGCTAAATATGGAATTATTACTACAAGCCAAAGTTGAAAATGCAGTCCATGGTGTGGAAACAGACTGACTCTCTGGAAAATGAAAAAAAGTAAAGAAGGTCATGCTGACAGTCTTCTGGGATATGAATAGGATGATCACTATTGATTTCCTTGAAAAGGGTGAAACTGTAAAGAGTGCTTCCTATTGCCTACTCCTTAGGTAAAATTCATCTTATTTATTGTATGAACCTTATATATATATATATATATATATATATATATATGTGTGTGTATGTGTGTGTAAAATATATAAATCACAAAAATGAATAAGGCTGACCAGTGGTATTAACAAAATTAAGTGAATTAAGCAGACATGCACTCTACAGGAATTATTATGACCCTTTCTCTTGCAGTGTAAAGTTTATTTGTATTCTGGTAACACTAGACCATGAGAGAAACATATCAATAAAATGTTCTTATATATATATATATATATATATATATATATATATATATATATATACATACCTTGGATTGTTTTGAAAATAATAGCCAATTTTATTGCATAATAAATCAAAAGTAAAATCAATTATTATTTTCCAAACAACCCTATATATATATATATAGAATGTATCACAAACTGTGCATCTATTTATGTTTATATCTATATGTATATTATATATATATGTTTATATCTATATATATATATATATATATATATATATATATATATATATATATCATCACAAACTGCACATATATCTATATAAATTGTTCAGAAACATAGTCATGATGCAAGTTATGTATAAAGAGAAACACACACACACATATATATAGACATGTACTAATACATGAATGTTACTAACATTATAGCCCTTAGCTGTTGGCTCTATTCCAATAATTATTTCATCAATATTCCCTTCCATGGTTGCACTTCTTGTGAATCAAATTGCCCACAATGTCTCCAAGGGCACTTTGCACTTAACCTTCAACTTTTAATTATTTTAAACTCTATGAAACTAAGTTCTCTTATTAGGACTTCTCTGTTTAATTATATACAGATGATGATAAACTTCATATAAGTGTGTTTGTCTTTTTCTCTGGGCGTGTGTCTATGTGTGTCCATTTGTGTGTATGTGCATTTATGTATTTATGTGACGGTTACTTACTACTCACATAAATCCCCAAATGGGTTAGAAGGGGCTCCATAGCCTTGGTGGCCAACCAATCTAAGTCACAGAAAGGTCTGGCATAAAATCTCCACTGCCTAGCGGCTTTACCAGATCCCAAGGTAAAGCTAGGAGAGAAAACCCTGAAAACAAATCAGGAACCAGAGTCCCTAAGAAGGTGTGATGCTGAAATAGAGTGCTACCTAGTAACTCCTGTGACACTACCTCTGCCAAACTGCATTGGGTCTTTACATTTCCTTTGGATCATAGTGGCAGTGGAAAAAGGGGGGATTTGCTGCTTGAGCAACAGCTCGTTCTCCATATGAACCCGCCCAGGCTACGTAGTTAAAAAAAAAAATTTGGACACTACACCATCATCACTTGTAGATGGAAGGATGCCAACAGATATATATCTACCCACTCCTCTGCAACAGGCAGGATGTGACACAAGTTCAATTTTTCAAACAAGTTTGGATTCTGAGTTTTCCTTTTCCTAGGCTTGTTGCCCAATCAAGGCTGAAGAATCTGTGTATGTGTGTGTATGTGTATTTATGTATTGTACGTGTGTATGTGTGTATATTTACCCACCCTTGCACAACAGGCAGGATGTGACACTTCAATTTTTAAGCAGTCTGAATTCAAGACTTTTCCTTTTCCTAGACTGGTTGCCTAACCAAGGCTAAAGAAATCTGTATGTGTCTAGCTTTGGTGTTTATTGTAAGTTACTTAAAACTGAAATACTTGAAATAAATTCAAATCTCACTCAACTAATTGTCTTCATTTTTTCTTTTTTAAATTGAAATAGATCAATAATAAGGACTGAGCCTATTCTAGTAGTGACCACCCCAAGTTGATTTAACAGGTTTGAATTCAGTTTTCCTTCTCCTAGATTGGTTGCCTAACCAAGGTTAAAGAACCCAATCTGCCCTACTATTTACACATAGCTGGAGGGAGAGTAGTTGGATTCATACCTTTCCCAAGGGTATTAGCACTATGTGAACTGTAGCTTTGTCCAGGATTTGAACTCAGGTCGACAAGTCCATTTCCTATGTCTAACCATTACACCACGCACCTCCATTGTCAAGTGCTTCAACTGAAATTGTCCAGGGTATGTCGTTAAGCTACATCTAATAGTGAAGTTTCAATTCTGGAGCTCTGGGGAGTGTGAAGTACCCCTTCATCCCCATTACTTCCAAGTCTACTCTGACACCTGCTAGGGTCCCATCTATGGTTTAGATAGAAAAAATAATTTTGAAAAATACGTGTTTGAAAAAAAAAATTGAATACAATCAAGAAGGAATAAAAAAAAAAGTCTTTAGTATAAAATAACCCAACAAGGGTTGACATGCTGTAAAATCCAACCAATGTACCTACTCCTTAAATAAAATGGATGCCACTATTTAAAATACTTAAATCTGAACTCATGTGACTTAGTTTAATTTACATATTTTGTAATTTTTGTATTACATGCAATTGTGAGGTGTAGGTGGTGATATGGTTATTGTTGAGGAACCTAGAACCAACAAGCTGAGTTCAAAGGCATCCATTCACATATACAGGGTGATTGAAAAGTAACTCCCTATTTTAAACTATTTATGATTTTTTTATATGCATTTACATTTTTGATACTTGGGAGAATATTGTGACTGGATTTTTATGCAAGATAGTGCTCCTCCACATTTGACTGAATGACTGAATCACCATTTTCCTGAGAGATGGATGGGTAGACATAGTTCCCATGAGTGGCCATGCAGAAGCTCTGATTTAACACTCTGCAACTTTTTTCTTTGGGGTTGGTTGATGGAGGAGTCTATTCAAAGAAACCAACAACTTTGGAAGAACCAATTCCACAAGAGTTCCCGGGAAAATCAGTTGATGCGATTTCCAAGCAGCTTGAGCTAATGCTGATGCTCATATAAAATTTTGAATAAAACTCCAGGTGATGCGTGTTCTTCTTGTTCATTTTTTGTAAAAATAATGATTCAGAAATAAATTATAAGATATTTAAAATAGGGAGTTACTTTACAATCACTCTATAAATAAAATAGCTGGGCTTATTGGTCTCTTTACCAATGAAGGTGGGCAACCAATCTGGGAGAAGAACAACTCTGAATTCAAACTGTGGAACATTTTTATCTGAGAATCTAATAGATGTATATTTTTAATTACCATTTTGAACATTTGATTCATCTTCTGAAAAGGATCTTTTTTTGCTTTTGATTCGTCAAAGAAAATTTTGTAAGAGAAACCAGTGAAGTAGATTGCTGGAAGTCAGTCAAGTCTGACAAATATTGATGAAAATAAATTTACTTCAATTATGAAAACTGCTGTGGTTTACAATATATTCTAAAAAGAAGAATTATAAATTTATTGAAAAAATTCAAAATTTTATTCTATTTAAAAAAAAAAATCCCTAGTGATTTCAAGGACACTCCACATATATTTATCAAATTTGGACTAAGCTATTAACAAATGCTTCAGATAAAGGGAAAGACTGACATGGAAATACCTAATACCATTCATGTAGATATATATAAATATATATATATATACATATATAAGATGTATAAAAAGAGGAATGTATTAATTAGATTAAATTGGCACAACTTGAAAATTTTACAAACACCATGTGCAACATAAGGAACCCTGAACAGCTGTTTTGACCTAATTTGGTCTCCTCAGCTGTATATAACATGATCTTTGCCACTTGAGATCAAACCAGCAACCACAGAATGCAGAGCCAAGACTCTACCTATATATATATATATATATATATATATATATATTGGAGGCGTGTGGGCTAGTGGTTAGAGTCGTGGAAAATGGACTCGTCGATTTGAGTTCAATTCCTAGGCGAAGCTGTTGGCATTTCACATAGTGCTAATACCCTTGGGAAAGGTATGAATCCATATATTCTCCCTCCAGCTATGGGTTAAATAGTAGGGCAGACGGTGCCCTTCAGCCTTAGGTAGGTAACCAGTCTAGGAGAGGGATAACTCTGAATTCAAAATTCCTGAGGTCGGTCGTTGATTGGATTTGTGGCAACCCTTGATGCACCAATTCTTTCCTATCGACTGTGCCAAAAAATCTGGATGGTCCAACACAAGCCTTCACCACTATAAACAAATCACTGTGTGGGTGTTTATTGTATGTATGAACCCTCATGTGTCGAAAATTGACGAGAGAGAGTCCATAATATATATATATTTAAATAATTATTTGTATGGAAACAAGTCTGCTACCATTGGCTTCATACTATCCAAGCTTAATTGTTTAAGCTGAGCAATTGTTGGGCAGCAAAAAAGATTTTTGAAAATGATATAAATATGGTCAGATTGATTGTGCGTTTGTTTGAACTATCCGCATGTCTTTTGTTTGTTTACGTGATTGCATGTGTTATGAATAAGATCGGATGCGACTGTTCTGTTTGTATGCATGCGTATGTTGGCATGCATGCACACATAAATGCACATAAAGAGCATGACATCATGATCACATCTACACTTATAGGTGTATATGAATTGATATATACATGTGTGTGTCTGTGTGCATGCATATTGAGAGAGACAGAGTGTTTGATATTTTATAGTTTTTACATCGCTAACTACATCAACTAACATGTTTTCTAAACTTTACACTCTATAAATGATATTCTTAGTTATTTCTTTGAGGTGTGTCTTCATCAATCTACCTGATCCTAGCATTTCCCCCCCACCCCCTTAGTGAACATGACTAGCCAGAGAAAGTTAAGGTAGGCTAGATTTAGACATAACTAAAAATATTGCTGGAATTATGTGTCTATTGAACTTTCTTATGTAAACAGTGAAAAAAACTATTTTCTTTTTCTTTCTTGGTGTCTATCAACCCATCTAATCAGTTGTCTATTGATTTAGATCTTTGATATGTAGACAGCCTACTTCTTTATTTTACTGATTTTTCATAAATATTCTTTACAGATGTATTTCAATGCATGTATGTGTCATGGGTATACATCGGCACTTTTCTTTATATTTATTTTAAATGTATTTCATCTAAGTATTTGCATGTATCGTACATACATACATACAAGGTTTATATATATATATATATATATATATATATATATATATATGTATAAAAAAATGTTATGGCATTTATGATATATACATATAAAACTGGCATATAGATACAACATTATATGTATGTATGTATATATATATATATATATATATATATATAAATTCTGGCATAACACACACACACACACACACACACCAACCCCTCCATGCGAGCAGGATGTGGCACAAGGTCAATTTCTTAAACGGAGCTTAACAGGTTTGAATTCAGAGTTTTCCTTCTCCTAGATCGGTTGCCTAACCAAGGTTAAAGAGCCCAGTCTGCCCTACTATTTACCCATAGCTGGAGGGAGAGTAGAATTCATACCTTTCCCAAGGGTATTAGCACTAAGTTAAATGCAGTTACCACGTCCAAAATTTGAACTCAGTTTCCACGTCCAGGATTTGAACTCGGGGTCCATTCCCCATGACTTTATCCATTAAACCAGGTGCTTCCTATATATATATATATAATATATATATATATATATATATATATATATATATTCTGGCATACGCATATAGATATATACCTGGCATATATATACAAGATTATGTATTGTTTTTTTCTTTTCTATATTCATATATCTATATATCAAATATAAATGCTCTATCAATGATATTGATCTCTGTTTACTTATAAATATAGCACACATCTTATCTATTATATATATATATATATATATATATATATATATAAGGTTATATATATTGAAAACACCTCATTAAAACCTACTTATACCAGTGAGTTTTCCAATGGTTTATGTACCTCTGAAATTCTACTTGTTATATGCTATGAAGGTGGGCCATCATATTCATCTTAATGCCCATGATATCATCAGATCTTACCCATGACATTATCTTTTTTATTTTTATTCTTTTAATTTAAAAAAAATAGGTTTGTTAATCCCAACCATTTTCAACCTTAATTTATTATCACATGATGTTTATTTTATGATGTTTATATTACAAGGCTAAAAGTCTTATGAATGCCAAGTGATTGGCTTCACATGCAAGTAAGACCTTTAACTTATCTTAACAACTTAACCATTTGACTCAAAATTATTTCAAATGTGAAAATAATTTTCTTCCTCATTAAGTTGGAGAATTAGTCTATAAAAGTTAATTAATCTTTAAATAATGATCTTTTTAATATTTTGTTATTTTCAGTATGGAAGTTTCCAACCTCTCGGCATTCATCTGTCTGATGAATACCAACAGGTATGAAACACAGAGTCACAGAATCACTTCCATGCAATATAATATATATATATATATATATAAAGTAAAGAAATAACAAAAGATTTAGAGATTTAGCTTTATAGTCTATTTCAGGGAGCTTTTATTTTGTAGGGAGGATTTCTTCTCTGGACTTTTGGATTATATATATATATAAGAAAAAACTCTGGGTAAACAATCATGATCAGAAAAGAAATGAGTTTGCAAAGTGAATTAATTTAAAAAAGAAATAGGGTTAGGGAATTTAAAAAAAAATTAAAATCATTTTGTAAGATTTCTAAGAAAGGGAAAGTTTGACCAAATTTAATTTTAAATGGACATGATTCTTGAAATTCTATTAATAGCTAAGGTGTTGAGAAACTAAGTTGTGGGGATGACTGAAAATTATTTTGATATGTAATATCAAAAATAATCCCTCCCTACTTATTTCATCATATTTTTAATTGACAAACAAAACAGTAGAGAAAAAAGTTTTGAAAATAAAGTAAAATGCTTTTATACTTATTCAGTCGTAAAATTAAAAAAAAAAAAAAAAATATCACGATTGACAATTTTTACCATGACAGGGGTGAAAGGGAAGCAGAAGAGTTGGGGATAGTTATTATTAGCTAAGGTGGTGGTAAACAGAGATTTCTCTCGACTGCTGGTTTGGTGGTGGTGTTGGCAGGGGTCAAATAACAACTAGCAATCAGCTCTGTCTTTGAAGTAGCAATTCAAGAGAGTGAATTATTCTCATGCTTGAGTCTCTAAGTCTTCCCACAGAGATACTAAAATATAATATTGAGGCATGTGAAGATATATAGAGAGGCTGGAAAATTGATAGGCAGATGATAAGTAAGAGATAGGTTACTTTATGACTTAATTGCAAATTACTGCTAATTAAAACAATGAATGTTTTTTCCAAACGTAATTCAATCCAAGAAGTAAGGAATATTTTAGTATTTAATTTTAGTCATCAAACTAAACAGGAAAAAAAGCCTTAGGGAAACAATCATTGATTCGCTCAGCTTTAGTATTATATATATATATATATATATATATATAATAAAAAGACAAATGCAAAAGGAGAAAATTTTGCAAGAAAAAGTCCTCAATGCTACTATAGTGAAGCAAACAAACACATCTATATACACAAAATCATACTAGTGCATGAACAATGAATTTATATATATATATATATACTAGCAAATATATGCACCCTCTGGGTGCAAGTATTTAAGTTTTGATATAATAAAATATCATATTAAATTAGAAAGGCTAATGAAATTGACTAAGAATGCAGATAAAAAGATCTGCAACAGAGGGGGTATAATCGAAAAATAGAACAACTTTGAAACTAACTATTCCATCATTTTCCATTACTCCCCTCTTTCATTGGTAAATTTTCCTAATTTAACAATTTAGTTAAAATAGGAAGTAAAGGATAATATTACAGTTATTTCTTCTTGTAAATAAATTTCTTTTAAGATTTATCCACGAGATTTTTGTTTATATTTCTTAAGATAAAACCAAACAATTAGAAATAAATAATACCAAGCACATATTTATTAAAATAAAATTTTAAATATCAATATGCAAATTAGCCTTCTCGTTCAAACTGTAAATCGCTATTTTGTTGTATATATAAATACAATTGCATGTTATTAGTACGTAGATATGATCAACAGTATTAATAATGTAAAAGAATTTTTATTAATAACTGAAGGTTTAAAAGAATGAAATCATGGAGAATTTGACGTAAATAATTAAGGGAATTGTAAATTGAGTAGTAATATAGTTTCGGCTTCAGACAAAAATGCAGTCTATCTCCATTATATATAGATATATATATATATATATATGCCTACAAGAAAAAATGCTGCCTAAATACACACACACACACACACACGTATATATATATATATATATATATATATATAATTGGTTGATCATGCACTAGTATGATTTTGTGTATACAGATATGTGCTTGTATGTTTTAATCTATCACTAAATGAATAAATTACAAACATTTTTATGACTAATATCTTGATTCTGGATTGGACAGAGACAGAGCAAAACAAAAATAAAGAAGAATATTGAAAGGAAAAAAATTAATTCATTAAAATTTAAAATTAATGAATTCAAATCTAAATGCTGAGAGTGGAAGAAATGATAATAAGATTCAAAAATAAAAATACAAATAAAACAGAAAAATAGTCAAAAACTTAAAACAAGAACTTTATAAAGGTAATTTAGTTTAAAAAGAAAAGGTGAAAATAAAAGTTTAAGTCATTACTCTCAAGTAACAAATATCTGTTTGTTTATTAGTATTAGTAGACCAATGTATCATTTTAGGAAAAACTTTGTCTGCCCAAGGCTATACGCAGCAGCAGTAACAGACTCTCACGCTAATTCATAATCAAAGTAAAAATCTGTAATAGATTAATTATACTCAAATTCATGTAAGATTATTTCCAATAAAACCAAAGAACAAAAAAAAAACCTCTTTTTCTGAAAAAAGAAAAATATAACTTAATTATTTAAGAATTTTTCTCATGATATCTTCATCTGAAATAAAAGGAATAAACTGATTTTTTTCACCTTTTGAATTATATGTCAAAGGTTAAATTGAAATGACCATTTTTGTATTAGTTTGTCTGTTTTGTCTTTTCTCACATATTTTCTTTTAGCTGCTTTTTAAAAAATTTTTTATATCTCATTTCATTTTTGTCCACTGTGAAAACTTAAAATTCAGCATCAAATACACACCTTCACACATATACACACAATGAATATATATATATATATATATATATATATATATATATATATATAAACACACACAGACACACACACTCACACACACACATATATATATATATAGATAAATAACTTAAAACTCAACATCAGATGCATGCCTCCACACACAATGTTTATATATATATATATATATATGCATCAGTGACAATCCAATAATCTTTCTTTTTTTTTCTTGTATATACATATATACACATACACATGTGTGTGTGTATATATATATATATATATATATATATATACACACACAAATATATAATTTAAAACTCAACATCAGATGCACACCTTTACACACAATGCTTATATATATATATATATATATATATATATATATATATATGACAATCCAAGAATGTTTCTTTTTTTCTTGCATTCTTATAAGAATAGAAATGTGTATATAATGTCCCTTAATGAATCACCATATAGACATATAGTTTGCTATTTTTCTTTCTTTTTCTTTTTACAAGGTTGCATACCTGTATCATATTGAATAAATAGATGATTAAATGTGTAATTAACTTGACAGATATACATATACCCCCCCCCATATATATATATATATATATATATAAAATATATATATGATTGTATTTTCCTTTTTGTTTTTCTTGAAGAATGTCTTCTTGATCCATTTATCACAAGTCCCATTTAGACTTCCTCTTTGTCCCTTTTGCATCCAAATTTTGTTGAATGAAATTTACCTGAGGCAAAGAATCTTTTCCCTCTGGCATTTCAGCTAGTTAATATGAAAATGTCTGAACATGATTGATATTTTCCAAACTATAATAAACATATAATCTATGATTACATAAAACAATTTCTTTTTTTATCATTTATTTTCTTTTTCTTCACTGTTTTTTTTCTTTCTCTTTTGTTCCCCTTGTTTTCACTCTTTACTTGTGTTTTCTCTGCCTTATCATACCATATTTCTTTTATTTCTCTTTATGTTTTTATATTGTTTTCTTTATTCTTTCTTGAATATCCTTGCCCTGTCAGTAGGGTTTAAAATATGCCGATTATATGCCCCTGCAGAGGAGTAAGACACCCCCCACCTGAAAAAAAAATGTCTCCTGGGTATGGTACTAAACTGCATCTGATGGTGAGCCTCCAATTTTGGAGCTCTGATGAGTGTAAAGTACTCCTTCATTATTTGGGTAGCCGGGAGTACTGTTTTATTGCCATTACTTCCAATGTGGGTTCTTGAAATATACCGACTTTATCCCTTGCAGAGGTGTAAGACCACCCTCCTAAAAAAAAATGTCTCCTGGGTATAACACTAAACTGCATCTGATGGTTGGTTGGTTGGTTTTTATGGCATGTCAACCCATTGGTGTCATTTTATGCCAAAGACGTTTTTTTATTATTCATTCTTGATGGATACTCAATTATGTTTCTATTTAACCCATAGATGGAACCCTAACATCTTATACCACTCCAGGTCAAAGTAGACATAAGAGCAATGGTAATGAAGGAGTGCTCCACATTGTTGAGAACTGGAACCTCACAATGAATTAAATTTTAGTATCAAATAAGCCACAAGTAGTTGATATGCAATTAAACAAATAAACCAAACAAAACCTATTTTACCATGCTCTTTTTTTCTTTCCTTTCCTTATGTATGTATATGTATATATACATACATACATACATGCACACATATACATATATATATGTTTCTTTTGGTTATGCTTCAATTTGTCTCCTTCCTTTTTTATTCTCATCTTTTATAATTTTATTTTTCCGAGAATAATAAGACGATATATTTGAGACTTCAGAAGATATAAATACATACTTTTTTATATTTTAACATCTTTCTTTACTCACTATAAAGTAACATTCCAACTTTTACTATTAACTTTTGTGGCTTTCAACTTTTTAAAGTAAAAATAAAGACTTCAACTAAAAATATGCTACTCACCTGAAAATGTCTAATAGAAACCAAAAACAAAAAAAAAAAAAACAAAAACAAAAAACAATCAGCAAAGAAAACTCTCCATTTGTAGACTTAGACTAACCAGCCAATATTTGTTGTCTTATAAATTTTTGTCATATCTCATTATTCTTTGCCCATTGAACAGATTTCATTTTGTATTTCTTCATCAGATGCATTAATATTGGTTTTTCTTTGACAATTACTCTAATCTGATGTTTTTAACTTTGAATTCTTAGATCATCTTTAAGTTGTGTTTTATTTGAAAACAGCACATGCACATATATATATATATATACACACATATTAACATGGAGTTATCTATAGATATAAAAGCTATCTGATAGTGTATGTATGGGTATTTGTGTGTGTGTGTGTGTATGTATATATATATATATATATATATATATATATATATATATATATATACACACACACACACACACACACACACACACACCAACCCCTCTGCACGAGCTGGATATGACACAAGGTCAATTTTTTAAGCGGAGTTCAACAGGTTTGAATTCAGAGTTTTCCTTCTCCTAGACTGGTTGCCTAACCAAGGATAAAGAGCCCAGTCTGCCCTACTATTTATCCATAGCTGGAGGGAGAGTAGGATTCATACCTTTTCCAAGGGTATTAGCGTTAAGTACATATATATATATATATATATATATAAGTCGTTGGGGTGGCCTAGAACGGTATCAGCCAGACAGTGAGGGAGTCTATCCCCTTTTCAATAGGGATTGACAAAAAGAGATTGTTTTGGAATCTGAGATGGATCGCCACACCAACCTAAGATCCCTGTGCTGCTCATACGCTGAGTTGGTGAGGGCCAGTATCAAACCAGGAACCTTGTGGTTCCTAGCCTGACACTCGACCAACTGAGCTAAACATATATATATTTGTCAACTTCCATATATATGCACACACACACACATCCACACATATATACACATACATATATATGTAAGGGGGTGCTGTAAAGTTCTTGAGCCAAAAGAGGAAGAAATGCATATATATGATATGTGTATATGAGTATTTGTATGTGCATATATATATATATATATATATATATATGTATTTGTGAGCTTGCAGATATATACATACACACACATGAGGAAAAATGAGTAAAGAAAAGAAAAGTAAATGGATAAAATGAATTTAATCGATATCACTTACACATGTGTTTCGGTCAGTTTATGTGTGTGAAAATATTTCGCACACATACAAGAATCGACCTTCATCAGAGTGAACAATTATTTTTATGAAAAAATTTTTAAAAATAAAAAATAAATGTTAAAAAATAAATTAAAAATAAATGTTCACTCTGATGAAGGTCGATTCTTGTATGTGTGCAAAATATTTTCACACACATAAACTGACCGAAACACATGTGTAAGTGATATCGATTAATGTGATATCGATTAAATTCATTTTATCCATTTACTTTTCTTTTCTTTACTCATTTTTCCTCATATTGTCGGATTCAATTCCTTTTCCATTTTTACATACACACACACATATATATGTAAGGTGGAGCCAAAAGACGAAAGAAAAATGTACATGCTATTCAGCATAATTACATATGTATACTGAGTATTTGTTTGTATCAGTATTTCTCTGAATCATTGCAATGATAATTAGTATTATTTGAATTAGTCGGACTATTATTCAATTGGACACATGGCAAGGTTGATAAAGGCGTTGGTTTAAGACAGTTTTAAGTGACAGTTATCTCTAGGCTGGTCAAGGGCGACAGTAACATAGAATAGTAATTAACACAGGTTGACATCTGTACCCCAGGTATGGTTAGCGGAATGAGAACAGGATACATGGATTGAATAAAGGGTTGGGTTCAAAGTTCCGTGATGGATCCCGATCACGACAAGAAGGTTCCCGAGTTCGAAAATAAGGTTCCAGAGTTTGGGAAGGCTTCCGAATCTGAAATGAAGCTCACCGAGTTCGAGAAGGCATTCGAGTCCGATAAGAAATACCTGAAGAAGTCCGGAGGGCATATCGACCGAAACGTTGTACAGATAATAATAAAAATGAGGACAATAGTCCGAATAATCCAAATAATACTAATTGTTTCATAATACTATTGTTTCCTTTATGCACGTTGTACTAAACACAACGGATATTTTGTGTTGCATGACACCCTAATACATAAATATTCCTATATTTTATTATAATGGAGATTCAGTGTCTATATCACCACCAGCATCACAATTTCCTTATTTATGTTTTTTGAATAACCATTATCTAATCTTAATTAGCATCTTATTTATTAATAATGTCTCTATTAAGGCTAACTGAGATAGATTTGCCTCAAAACAGCCCATGTTATTAATGTGTTTGAAATCCTGTAATTTGTGTTGTATATCATTAAGAAATAAATGTTTATATATTATATGGTGTGAATAATTTGCATACTGGTTTTAATAAAACCATGTTTAATAGATAATTACTTGGTGTTATTCTATTGTAAATATTTATTCTCAAACATATTTTAAGCAATCCTATGTATAATTCTATATTGAAATCAATTAGAATAAAGTAAAAATAAGTGTAATCTTTTTTTCCCCAGAGGAATCTTATTTTTGCTAATTCTCATAATAACAAATTTGATTAATTTTTATTTGCTATTTTCCCAAATTCAAAATTGTTTTTGTTTTTTGTGTCTGAAGAATATTGATGAAGCAACTGAACAAATAGTATATATCTCTTAATATATATTAGTGTTTTTGTGTGTCTGAAGAATATTGATAAAGCCACTGAGTAAATAGTATATATCTCTTAATTAGTGTTTCCAGAAAATAATTACACTTTACCAGAGAGATTATAAAAATAAATGTAAGTTAAATTTATTCAGACATTTTGATGAAAAATGTAATCTTCATTTTAACAACTGGAGCCCAACAAGAAGATAACTTTTTTAAAATCCACATTTGAAGAAATCTGGGATTTTCTTCCTGTAAAAAGTTTGAAGATCATTTCCAACTATTTCTTTGTTTGTGGAAGAATCTCCTGTGATGCTGATAGCTTTTTGATTTAGTGTGTCCTGGGACGCACATATTTACTTTGAGTGAGTCTCCAGGAAATTTTATGGTCCCAACTAAAGCCATCTAACTCCTACCTTGTAACTTATCCTGTGTAATTCGTTTTCAAAGAAACTATTGAAATGTATTTACAGTTAGCTTGAAATGGTGAGGGAAGAAAAAAAGAAAAAACACTGGGATGCATGGATATGATTGTACTGCATCCTTTTAGATTTTTGTGCATCAGGGACATACGACATGTACTTATCAGCATCTTTGATCTCCCATCTTAATGATTTTATCTTTTCTTGGCTTTGTTTAGCAGTAGTTTTTGAAAATAATGGTGATTAAATTTTTGATGATAATATGTAAATAGATTTAACTTACATTTATCCTCTCTGATAAAACTTAATTTTTTCCAAACACCCAAATACATACATATTATTGTAATTAAAAGTTGAGGAATAAAAGTGGATAAAACACAAACAACTTCATTCAAGTATTACTTGTCAGACTCAGGAATCTTCTCGAAACTCGGTAACCTACTTTTCATAATCGGGAGCCACCACGAAACATTGAACCCAATCCTTTATTCAATCCATGGGGTATACCGTTCTCATTCCACTAACCATAATTGGGGTACAGGTGTTAAGCTTTGTAAATTATTGTGCCGGAGGACACAGTGGCTGAAACTTTGTACAGATAACAATAAAGATTAGGACAATAGTCTGAATAATCCAAATAATACTAATTATCAAGCATAATCTAAAAAATTCAGAGAAATAACTTCATTCAATTAATATTTCACCTCGGTGTATTAACAAGGCTTCATCAGAATTTTATAATTCACTTTTATTCCTTAACTTTTAATTATATTTTGTTGGATTTTACCCAATCTGTTATTTCCTCATACATATTTCTATACTTTCATGATAACAAATTCATTTCATTTTTATTTGTTACTTTTCCAAATTTCAAATTGTTGTTTTGGTGTCTGAAGAATATTGATGAAGCCACTGAGCAAATAGTATATATCTCCTTTCCAAAACACACACAGTTCTGCATTAGATTATTATCAGAGATCATTGGAAATATATACAAATAAGCTGTAGACATTTGTTCTTTTGAGTTCTTTAAAAGGATTATGCTGAGTATAGAAATAAACAAATAAAACTGATTAAAAAAATATCTATGTATGATTGTTGAAAGATTTCAATGAACAAGACTTGTTTAAATGATACTTTCTTTTAAAAGGTTCAGATACATTTAAAACAATATATATCAGATGTGGAAAAAATGATTATGGCAATACAAATGCATACTATATATATATATATATATATATATATATATATAATGCAAATAAATAAATGAACATATGTTTTAGTATATATCTATTTGCATGGGAACAAGTCTGCTACCATTGGTTTCATGCTATACAAGCTTAATTGTTTAATAGAGCCAACCATACACATTGATATATATATATATATATATATATATATATCAGTCAGTAGAGTGTCCGCCTAGGAACCACATGATTCCTAGATTGATACCGGCCCTTGCCAAATCAGCTTATGAGTAGCATAGGGATCCATGCTGTAAAGTAAGGAGCAGATGGGGCATATCAGCTTAGATGCTAAAACAATCTCCTTAGTCTAGCACTAATGAAAAGGGGATAGATTCCCTCACTGTCTGGCTGATACCAACAAGAGGCCACCCTGTCGACTTTACTTACTTTACTTTTTATATATATATGTGTACAGTGTTATGTATAGATGGTTTGGTTCCTTTGTTTAATGCCATATCAACTTTCATGGGTTATTTACTGCCAAAGTCATCCTTATAGAAGAACAGCAATGGCACTATTTAACCTGTAGCTAGGGGAGATGAGGAGATTCATACCTTTTCCAAGAGTATTAGTCTGAAAGTGAACATAATAACAAAACTGGATTTTATATATAATATGGGTGCTATATTCATAAGTAAACCGTACTCAATATCATTGATAGAGCATTTATATCTAATTTATATATATATAATATATATATATACAAGTTAAGGAGAAAGACTCAATGGAGCAAAAGAAAAATAAACGAGTCACAATTTTGACTATCGGAAAAAGAAACTGAAACTGAAAGAGTCCGAATAATGAATACTGGAAAGTGCTGAATATGTATTCGTAGAGCTAGTTTTGGTAACCAAATTAACAACAGAAGTTAACTACCCAGGTTTATATGTATATATATTTATCTCTATATATATTGATAATATAATTTGCTATTTTTATAAGTAAAGAGTGCTCAATATCATTGATAGAGCATGTATATCTAAATTAGAGTAATGGAACCATCAAGTTAGGTTTTAAAATAACTTAGGTGAGAAACTGTCAGTTACCAAGCACTGTTGACTCCATGTCTCTGTTACCCTAACTTTAGATATATATATACACACACATATACATTGTTTAGACAGACCTAGTGGTATATATATATTTCTTTTTATTTGGCCAAGGGATACCATGTTAATCAATTATTTTCCATTAGTGCAACTCTCTTGGTCTTTTCTTTTTTTCCTTTTCCCAGGCAGTTATTTGTAGTATATTTTTATATACAAATTATTTACCTGTTTTTTTTTCTTACCACAAGGGTTCACTAATAGGATTAGTATATATATATATATATATATATATATATATATATATATATATTCAAGACACAATTTGACAGATTTTATTGTTATATCTATCATGCTATTAATTTTGAACATCATAATGAATAATAACTTGCTTCAATACACTCAATTATTTTATAGTTAAAGCATTTAATAAAATTATCTGCTTTTTTATTCCAACTAAATATGGCATCTCTTCTACACAAGAATTAATGTATATTTTTATAAAGCAGTTTTTGTCATTTTAGTTTCATCATTTTTAATGCTTTTTATTACCTAGTTTTATTTAAATTTCAATCTCTTCCACACAAGAATTAATGTATATTTTTCTAAAACAGTTTTTTTCAATGCTTTTTGTTACCTAGTTTCATTTAAGAAAAAGCAAAATAATCTGGAATTAAATTTTACAAATGACACCCTCAGATCTTCCAGAAAAGATCACTATACAATTTCAACATGACTAATCCACCCACCGACACAAAATTAAGACTTTTAATTTTATCTTAATTAGAATATATGAAAATATTCCATTTAACTTCAGACTTGTATGATTTTATTTTTATTTTTTGATTAGAATTTTTTTAATGGATGAACAGGTGGTGTAATGATTATTGGCATGAATATTGGAATTGGTGAAGTAAGCATTTTTTTTTTTGGTGGGGGGCTACTGGGGGAGGGTACTAGGGAAGATATTTAGTCAAATCCCCACACTCCAAGGTCCATTATTAGCACTAGTATATCCAATGATATACTAACACTGAATAGACAGAAGGAAAGATAAGATAAGCACATTTACACATTTAGGAACATTTAATAGGTATATAATAAATATACATGGAGTGGTTGGTACTAGAAAAGATATTTAGTCAAGTCCCCACCTACCAAGATCCAGTATTAGTGTATCCAATGATATACTAACTCTGAATAGACAGAAGGAAAGATAAGATGAGCTCATTTACACATATAGGAACATTTAATACATATACAATATAAATACAAGAAGTATTAAAAATAATTCATAAACATGTACCAGCAGATAAAATGTGTACATATTCTTCTATGAACAAGCAGTATATGAAAAGGGGTATGAAAATGTTAAAAAGTCTTACTTGAGTTCTGTGCCGAGCAAAGCCATGTGGACCTTATGTTTCACTGTAAACAGGTCTATTTGACCTATAGATGGTACCCTAATAGGTACTACTACTCCAGGTCAGAGTAGACTGGAGAATAATATTAATGAAGGGATACTATACATTTGCCAGATTTCAAAGAACTGGAGGCTTACTATCAGATGCAGTTTAGTGCATTTTGGGAGTGGGTCTTACCTCTCTACAGGGGATATAGGGAGTGAAATCTAAGCCCGCTCATAGGCGGATAAAAATTTAAAGATTTAGTATTTACCATGTCTTACACTAACTAGTACATATCTTAGCAGTGAATTTACTTTCATTAGAGAAAAAAAATAACAGACTTTTTTTTTTTAAAGATTCAATGAATATAACATGATTCTTTAAATATATCTTTTCATAATTTTGGAGTGTTTTTTTTTAGAATAAAAGTCAGGTTTAAGACTATATTGGTTACCCTCATTAGGGCTTCTCAGATAGATAAATATATTTTTTTTTTTGTTTTACTTTATGTGCATTGATTACTAATTATCAAAAACAAATAGTGTTATTGACTAATTTTATTTCTTGATGCTTCATTTATATGGAGTCTTTGCTAGTCAATTAGATGACAACATTTTTTTTCCAGTAATCAACTGACTATTATATATTTTTTGTGATTTTGAGTTCATATAGATATTGATGCTTCAAAAGTGCCTGCCAATATTCTTGTCTCCAGAGAAACATAACAAGTTAAATATCGAGACAAATTTGTTTTTAGTATTGAACAGGTACAGTTACTATTGATATAGTCACCATAATCATCATCATGGCTTATCGACAACACAGATTCCCTTGACTATCTCTTGACATCTGTCCCTATCAGTCACCACTTTTAGTAAGAAGTATATGAAGGCACATGGCATAATGGTTAGTTGTGGAAAATGGACTCGTCAACCAGAGTTCAAATCCTAGACTTTGCATTTCACATTTCTCCCTCCAGCTATGGGTAAAATAGTAGGGCAGACTGGGCTCTTTAACCTTGGATTGGTAACCAGTCTAGAAGGAAAACTCTAAATTTGAAAAACCTGAGGTCAGTTGTTGATTGGTCTTGTGGTATTCCTTGTGCACCAATTCTTTCCTATCAACTGTGCCAAAACAAAACAAAATACTGTGTAGGTTGTTCACTTGATGAACCTTCATGCATCAAAATTGACGAGAGAGTCCATTTCAGTCACCATAATCATTATCATTATCATCATCATCAAGGCTTATCGACAGTACAGATTCCCTTGACTATCTCTTGACATCCGTACCTATCAGTCACCACTTTTAGCAAGAAGTATATGAACTGATCTAAAGGATACAAAAATTATCAATCTCTACCAAGCTCGTGGTATAATGGTTAGCAAACTATTGTCGCAAATCTATTACAACTAAAAATAGTATTAATACTCTTGGGGAAAGTATAAATCCAACTATTCTTCCTCTAGTTATGAATAAATAGTAGGGCAGACTGGGCTCTTTAATCTTGGTATGGCAATGAGTCTAGGAGAAAGAATATTCTGAATTCAAATTAGTTGTAGACCTGGAGATGGGCTTTGCAAGGGATTTCTGCCCAAAATACCCTACATGAGTAGTACCTTCAAGGCCAAAACAAGTTATGAGACTAGTGAGGGAATCTTAAGTATATTTACTTTAATATGATACTATGTGACTATCCAGCATCACCTAGGTAGAAGGAGAGCAATAGGTTAGTCTAGCAGATTCATTATTACTGAATCATGAGTTGGATCCTTGCAGTAAAAAAGACCTTGCATTGATCTGACCTGGTGGGGCATCAGAAAAAAAGTACACAGACACTATGAAAAGAAAAATCAGTGTCTCTTATTTAAAATATTAAATGCAAAAAACATTCCATGCTGTTACTATCTAAATTTTATTTTCTAATTATCTATGAATATAAATCCAATCTTGATTATTTTTTGCTCAAAAAGCAAGATTTGATGATAGTGAATGTGTATATATATATATATTTATTTTATTGTTAATTGTTAATTGTTATTTTGATAGTTTCCTCCGGACATACATACACACAACTGCCCTTTATATATGTACTAGAAGCAGCTACCCAGTAACACATGCATAGAGGGTGTGGCAAAACCCTGGTGTATTGATTTGCTTACTTTCGAGATTTATAAGTAGAATTTCAATGCTATTTCTATGTATATTTCAATTTTTAAATATAATTCAAATCTTCATAATTTTTTTGACAAGCTAGTCTCGCTGATCCATTACTACTGAATAACGACTTTGATCCTTGCTGAATGCACCATACTCAAGACCTTGTGTCACATTCTGTC
The DNA here is from genome assembly GCA_023376005.1 of Doryteuthis pealeii. NCBI lineage: Eukaryota > Metazoa > Mollusca > Cephalopoda > Myopsida > Loliginidae > Doryteuthis > Doryteuthis pealeii. The sequence goes on from CM042148.1 coordinate 102,525,932, forward strand.
TGTGCTAAACAGAATGGGTAAATAAATACCTTCCAAGCTCAGAAACTAGCTAACAAATTTTAATCTGTATACAGGTTTTCGTTTCTTTCTGAGATGAGAAGCTGTTATTATTTACACTATTTACTCATTTCAGATTATCATCCTCATCTTCATCACCACAGTACCTTCTGGCATTCTTCAGGTGTCTTTTGTCGTTGTCGGTAACCTTCAAGGAATTTTGAACTGAACCTTTTATTCGATCCATGGGGGTAGACGCTTTTTCATTTCACTGTCCATGCCTCAGAATATCTTGTATCAGTTAATTTGTTTCGTTTTTTTTTTTTTTGTTTTTTTAGTTATTTTGCCCTTGCAATCTCACTTTTTACATTTTTTGTAATGTCAGCATAGACTGCAGAATGAGAATAGTCTACCCCCATGGAGTGAATAATGGGTTTGTTTTGAAATACCCTGAAGGTTACTAACAATGACAAAAGATACCTGATGATGGCTGGAGGGTAGAGCAGCCAAAACATTGTGAATATACCAACCAAGATGAGAACAATAGTCTGAGATGTGTAAATAAGGATTTCATTTGTTTATATCATTTCATATTTAAATATCAGTTCTTTTCAAGAACTTTAGCTAAATATACAATATACAGTAATGAAGATTGTATATTCTCTCTCTTGATGCTTACAAACAGTTTTCTAACTCTGTTGTCAATAGTGGATAGTAACTTTTAAATACATAAGGAATTGATCCTTGCAAAGTCCTGTTTACTGTCTTTGCCCCCATAATATATATATATATATATATATATATATATATATATATACACACATGGAGGCACATGGTGTAATAATTAGTCATAGAAAATGGACTTGTCAACACAAGTTCAAATCCTGGATGAGGCTGTTTTTGAATTTCACATAATACTAATACCTTTTGGAATGGTATAAATCCAATTACTCTCCCTTCAGCTATGAGTAAATAGACTGAGCCCTTTAACCATGGCTTGGTAACCCATCTAGGAGAAGAGAAACTCTGAATTCAAACCTGTTAAACTCCGCTTAAGAAATTGACCTTGTGTTGCATTCTGCTTGTGTGGAGGGGTTGATATATATATATATATATATATATATATATATATATATATAATGTCCGCTTTTAGAGTATAATAGGGTGTGGATATATATATATATATATATATCTTTATAATGGAGATTGTGGGTTTATCTGTAACCGAAACTATATTACTATACAAGTCACAATTCCCTTTGTTATTTACATCATATTCTCCATGATTTTATTTTTATTTAAACCTCAATTATTAATAAAATTGTTTTACATTACTTACACTGTTGACCATATCTACATACTAATAACATGCAATTGTATTTATATATACAACAAAATAGAGGTTTACAGCATGAATGGGAAGGCTAATTTGCATATTGATCTTAAAAAATTGATTTTAATAAATACATGCTTAGTATTATTGATTTCTATTTGTTTGGTTTTATCCTATTGAATATGAGCAAAAATCTCTTCAATAAATCTTAAAAGAAATCCCTTAATAAGAAGAAATAACTGTAATATTATTCTTTATTTCCTATTTTAACTAAACAGTTTAAATTAGGAAAATTTACCAATGAAAGACGGGAGTAACGGAAAATGATGGAAGGGTTAGTTTCAAAGTTGTTCTATTTTTCAATCATACCCCCTCTGTTCAAAATCTTTTTATCTACATTCTTATTCAGTTTCATTAGCCTTTCTAATTTAATATCATATTTTATTATAAAATTTAACTAAAATATTTGCACCCAGAGGGTGCATATATTTGCTAGTATATATATATATATATATATATGTTATACAGTGTTGTCCTAATCTATGCTACCACAAAAGAAATGCTACATCCGAAAAGGAGTAAAGTATTAAATTGTTTTTGTATGCAAAGAGCAGGATGGAATATATATGTATATATATATATATATATGTATATATATAACCAAATAATAGGTTCCCAGCCCCAAAATTTACTGATGTAATATTGCAAAAATGGTAAAAAAATAAACCCGTTTTACATTAGACATTATAAATATATAATAAAAATGCATAAATACACTAGCACATTTGGAAAGCTCTTAACCTTTTTGGTGGCAGTGTGTTGACACACATAAATGAGTGGAAGTGAGGAGAGGTTGGAAGAAGTTATTACTAAAAGGTGAGTCCCCTTTCTTAAAAACTCCAGCCAAAAATGTCTTTGAGTAGTTCTTCTACTTAAATTTCAAATTTCATGGTGGTTAGCTGAAAAAAAAGTTGAAAACCAATACAGATTTAGAAAACAAAAATCTTTTACTATTGCAACATTTTAGTACTTTTTGTCATTTATAAATTATCTTATTCCCTTACTTAATTTGTTGGTTTATGTTGTATAGGATTAGCTACCTTCTCTCTGTACCATAAAATAATGGTTGCATCTGTCTGATACTTAGCTGTTAGACAGACAAGATGAGCAGTTAGTTAGTACATATATATATGAGCGAATAAATATACTACTACGAAGCCCTTGACTTGCATCTTATTCACTTTACATATCTCTTACTTCTCTTTGTGTGTGAATAAAGTAGCCACCTTACTCATGACACCAAAGTTTATATATATGTATATATATTGATAAGTTACTTTTTATATTCATAAATAATGAGTGGGCAATATCACATTATATATGAACTGAAACTGAAAAATTTGAAAACGTTCAAAAACCGAGTTTTGACTGTATTTCATCCTGTTGAACAAAAATATCATCTTATGTAAGTTAGATGGATGTTAGATCTAAGAAATACATAAGAAAATAATTTAAGGGCACTTTGAACTTACAGAACTTGATTGCAAAAGAAAAATGATAACCTGGAAAAAGTGACCAGGTATCAAAGACACAACTCCTTAAGGGCAGAAAGATAGAAAGAAGGCATTGAGAAAAGAACTGGTTTTATTAGTTGTGTGCGTACAGATCTATAATCATAAATATTGGCAGTTCAGGGTTGTTTTTTTTTTTTTTAGGTTTAATCTACTTTTTGTATAAAGTAGAAAGCATAACAAAGTTACTTTCTTGCACTCAATAAAAAATCCTCTGATATATTCGATGGCATATAAGATCTGCTTATTTTATCTTCAAATAGTGCACTGCCCTTTCAGCTAGGCTTAGAATATGTAGACTGTATTCCCTGCAGAGTGATAAGACCCCCCCCTAAAAAAATCAGGTGTTCTGTGTATGACATAAAACTGAATCTAATGGTGAGGCTTCAGTTCTGGAGATCTTGAGAGTCTTCATTGTTATTATAGTAAGAAATGGACATGGTAACACGAGTTCACATCCTGAATGAGGCTGGTTGCATTTCCTATAGCACTAATTTCCTTGAGAACTGGCTCTTGGCATGACAACCGATCATGACAATGTAGCACTGAGGCATAAAACAGATTCTCAAAGATACGTGGTTCAAAGTTAACTGACCTGAAATAATGTAAAAGATTTAAATAAAATAACTGGCATAAAATAACTGGCATAACACAGATTCTCAAAGATACGTGGTTCAAAGTTAACTGACCTAAAAAAGTTTAAAAGATTTAAATAAAATAACTGGTGCATTATATCTTTTATTCATTGATATATCAACACTGAAAATTTCATTAAATTCGGTTAAATCTTTGATTTTTTTTTTCTTTTGGCAGTGTGACATACGATGGTGGAATTTAGGTCCATTTAGTTAATTTTAACCTATTTTTCTTTAGAGCATCACCCAGGACAATGTGAACTACTTGGCATTGACCATGTCCTCTCAAAGTAACATGCAACAGATTGTATTGGTTTATATTATATCATCAGCAAGGAATGACCCTAACTTGACATCTATATTGTCTCCTTAGTGCTTCAAAAAGTAAATGTCTATTTTCTTTTGATTTCTTACATTTTCAAAGAGAAAAAAAAAGAACCCAACTTAGAGAATGCTGATACGAGGAGTTTCTGAATTTGCAATTCACTTCTTTTTTTCTTTTATTCTGTACATACCCCTTGGAACTTAATGCAATTCTATTAATTCTACCTGCTTTTCTCTGAAAAACCTTACAGTGTTTTCTACTTGTATCAGTGAAAGCCAGAGAGCAGAAGGTCAAATGACTATAATAGGCATTTTCTGTTTTTTTTTGTGCTTTTTTTTTTCATTTTTTTTGTTGCAAAGGTCAACTTGAAATACTGACCTTTCTACTACATGCTACAGTCTGCTCATTCCATCTATGCAGCTGTGATACACTGTGTCGTATCACACACCACCCGTGACTTCGGCACTGGCATTTTTCTAAATACTGAACTTTCTTAGGTGTAATGATTTCAACCCTTGCAAAAAGTGTAGCACAGTCAGATGCCAGATCGATACGTAACTATGGAGTTAGCAAAAAACTTGGGTTAGTTGGGTCATCTGGCCAATGGCCAATATTTCTAAGATTAAATATTCCTGGCGCAAGAAAAAAAATTAGTAAATGCTGGTTAATTTTTTTATTTTTCTGAATTTCTGTGATGAGAAATTATCATTACTAGTGTTATTGCTTCTGCATGCTCATCCCCTCTCTCACTATATTTTCCCTACTCTCTTTCCTTCTTTCTTTTTTATTTTATTTTTTTCAATATCTATAGAGTTATCAAAAAACTTGAGTCAGTTGTGTAATCTGGAAAATGGCTAATATTTCTAAGATGAATACAATACTAAATAAGTCTCAGGCCTAACTAATAAAACACCAATTTTTAGGCAAAATTCGACTTTATTCATCAACATAGTCTCCTTCTAGGGTGATACACTGATTCCAATGCTTCTCTAACAATTTGGTGCCTTTTTTGTAGAACGATCTGTCTTTGGTCTCAAAATACTAATTTGTAAACTAATAATCAGTTTGGGCTCAAATTTTGACACATACCATTTGAAGGTTAGTACTTTATAAAAATCATTTGGATTTTAAAAAATTAATGGCACCATCTATATGTCAGACTTATTGAGTGATGTGTTAAATATTCCTGGTGCAGGAAAAAAAAATGTAAATGCTGGTCAATTTTTTCCTTTTTCCTTTTTCTGTGATGAGAAATTATCATTACTGGCATTATTGCTTCTGTGCGCTCACCTCCTCTCTCATTATCTTTTCTCTACTCTCTTTCTTCCTTTTTTATTATTTTTTTCTGTGCTACTCATGCACTGAGTTGACAAGAACCAATATTGACCAGGAACCTTGTGGAGTGCCAAACCAACCATCAGCTCCTCACTTTACCCCACAGATCCCTATGCTACTCATACACTGAGTTGGCGAGTGCCAGTATCAAACCAGGAACCTTGTTGTTCCTAGTTGAAGACTCTACCAACTGAGCTAAACAAACAAAAGTACATTTAATACACCTGAAAAATATTTAGGTCTGTAAAGGGAATACGTGTCGTCAAGCAGCGAGGCAATCTTTAAGTTGTTAGAAATCCAATGATTGTGCTACTTTGTTGCAGTCAAGGATCATCTTTCAGCTGCACCCTTCTTGTATAAGTACAGAATGAAAAGTGCAGCAAATTGTAGGAAATGCTCTTTGAAAGTCAATCTTGATTAGCAGTCACTTTTGATTTAAGATCATAAGAATTACCAAAGTAACCTACCTGCTCAAAGAAATTGAATGGAACTTATACCACTCTAACCTAATTTATGGACACAAGTGACCTTCATCTATCAGTGCTAATCTCAAAGTGCATTGGCAGCAGACAGTCTAAAGTTAATCAGTGTTCCTGACCTTTCTCGTCAGTGCCAAGCAAATCAAAAGAAGAGAATGTGAAACATTGTTCTTATAAGAATGCTCAGTTCTATCTGACGGTTCCCACCATCACTTCTTACTGTGATGGAGATTTTATTCCTCCATCCCCCATGCACACACACTCCCT